>JAJALE010000839.1:0-514621 GCA_022627125.1 Fusarium chuoi | reverse complement strand
GCTTAAGTTCCTTGATGAACATGAAAGAATGATTTCGCACTTGGATACATATCGGGTTTTTGATAGTAGCATACCGTAATGATTTAAGAGATGCGGGCTAGGTTAGTACAAGTCAATATCTTGGACTGCCACTATATCAAAGAGGGGGTCAATAGCTTCACGGTCTTACACAGTTTTGAACTCCTCCTGACAAAGCTTTTACTTCAAATCTTCCTGTCTCGTTCAAAAAACAGGGTCTAAGTTCTTTAGTACATGTGGTTGGCTCCAGGTTCAGAACAATTGTTGAAACGGTAGCTGTCGGTTCGGCTATAGTCTCACAAGCTTCTCAAAGGTGCCCGATTTCGAATAAAAGGTTCAAAACAGAATGGGTTGTCACACCATGGGGATGATGTCTTGACAGCCTAGGCCACTACCGAACAACAGATAGCCAAATCTTAATAAGCCATTCAGCTACTGGGGGCTTTGAAGAGAAAATGACTACCCAACCGGGTGAAGAGCCAAGATGCGAAGATAGTAAGTCGGAGTGCTTGCCAGCATTATTCACGGAACAAGGCTTAAACCACTGATATGACCCGGCGTTAGCTCAATGGGCCGTCGAAGATAGACAACAAGATTGTACGAATGGGAATAGTATGACGTTTTCGCGTGGGTTATCAGCAGCAAATAAGACCTTGAATGGTATTTCCTGGAGTAACTCCAAAAAGATTTTCCTAATAGTACTTGGTTGAATGAAGACTTCTTCAATATATATTTGATGGAAACGTTGATGACTTAGTTGTAATGGCTGCATACCACCTCACACCTGCCACTAATGGCTTAGCCGGGCCAGGCTGCCAGCCGGCCTGAAAGTAACCTGGTTAAGTCCCTGTTAGATCGCCCACTTCAAGAAAAGAGAACTGTAGCAATTGGTCAGACATCTTGGTATAATGTCTAAGTTGTGAGCTAGAAGTGTTATTTGCCGCTGAGACTTGTGGCTGAGAGCTTAATCCAGCCGAGAGAACCTAGTAAACGGGGAGGAGCTGTCAGCTCAGCGTAAGTGCCAAGCGATGGGGAAGAATGGCTAAGATATCTTGATCCAGTCGTGAGGTGACTCAGGAGGTCGCAGCAGCAAGTAGCTGAGAGTAATTCACTACAGGTGATATGACTGCCCCGCCCAGTTTTCTAGCCGGGAAAATGAACGGCAGTGCTTACGGTGTTGCTTTGTTGCAGCTGCGGCCAGCCGGTAAAAACAATTGGCTGTGGATGCCCTGTGAATGCACTGTGATGTGATGTGGCTTGCATACTCACCGACTCTCACGGGAAAGGGATGTCTTCATTGATGCTCGAGATTGGGCGTTCGTGTCCGTTGAGTAATTACCGAGCCGCATTTAGCTGGCATGCTTTGTGAGTAGCATCGACTGCGGTGAAGTCAATAAAAGGATGCGGGGCCGAAGATGGATAGGTAAGGGCCATTATGAAGTTGACGAACTCGGAGAGGTCTGAGGGAAGGAAATGTGGTGACGGTGAAGCTAGGGGGCTGGTGGTAGTACAAACAACGGTGGTTGGGCGCATACCCAGCCTCAGCTTCTGAAACATTACCTATACACCTGTCTCAAAACAAGCAGTGGCGGGGTGCGCAAATGCGCGCTGACAGGCTAATTTTTTGAGCAGGCCTAGTATAAGAAGCGAATCAGGACTCCATACTTGGGTTCTGCCGTTCATGTTGGGGCGACTGGGTGCTGTGCTGCGCCCTGCTGCGCCCACCTGGTCGCAATATCTCGGCCTGATATATATGTCCTGGGACACCAGCTACCCTGTCGTGTCTTCCTGTAACGGATCCCGAACGCTTATTCTACTGTGAAGCAAAAATCAGATGCCTCCAGGCCAGGGTCCTAGACTCTAACTCACAACTCTTAATGCTCCCCGCTCCAGATTGTACCGACACCTATCGACCGCAGAAGCCCTGATCTTAACTCCTTATCACAAAATATGCCGGGCTTCGAGGTTGCGGGTACGATATGTTCAATCATAATAACCCTGAAGAGCGTCTTGGATACCTACACAGAGTTCAGGGACGCTCAAAATCTCCCAGAGACCTTTCACAAATTGGTTGAAAGGCTCCCGCTGATTCAAGACATCCTCCGAACTGCCGCAAAACGCATTAGGACTGATGCGGGGGAAGAGGACTATCAGGCGATAAAGATTCTTGTAGAGAATTGCAAGGTCAAGGCAGAGCACTTGGAGGAAATATTCAATGTCGTTGCTTCGTGTGGGGATACATTCATACCTGCACGCTACAGGATGGTCATGTGGCGATTGGGCAATGAAAGCCGGGTGGAAGACTTGGCAAGAGAGATGATGGAAGACGTGAGACTTCTGGTACAGCATCGCGCAGTTCAAGTCACAAGCCGGGTCTACGTTGCGGAACTCGATGGAGCTATTAGGAATCTGTCTCATATGACGTCCACGAGGCATTTTGACGGCCCACATATTCGTCTGAACAACGCTGGCCCCGGTAATAAATACATGAACGATTACATCGGGTACATCAACTTGGGAAACGCCTTCAGCAGCAAGAGTACCGACAGCGGCGGCACCGTCACCTGGGTCAAAGATGTCCAGCGAGCTGTGGAAATACCAACCCTGATTTGGGAGGTCCCTTGGTTAGAACAATCAAGCAGATTTTCAGTGAGGCTCCCCTGGGACCCCTGTGCGACGAAAGATTGTGTATTACCAAGGGGTCATTTGTCTTCACACGAAATCTGGAAGCCATGCACCATGGACGACTGTAGCCGGCACCAAGACCACGGTGGAGATCACAGAATGAGAAGTGACGAACTGAGTAAAATCAATGCTAGGTTCGAAAAGAGAGCTAAAGCCGCGGAGCGGTTTTGGAGACAGCTTGCGGATACAGTGCTTGAAGCCATGGGATACGATCAACCTGAGAGTCGATCGAGACCTAAAATAGCGAGAACCATTATCAAACCTTTCGAGAACACAATAAGGGGGGCCTCTATTCAATCTCCGAGCTTGCCGAGAGGGAAGCCTTCACTACCATATCGTAAGTTTGTCCTAGAGAATCGACAAATCCGATTATTCCAACTGAGTCCTGGAACAACGGCGTCAAACATCACGGGCTCTTTCATCTGCGCAGAGTTATCATCGCGTCCCGTGTATACTGCCCTTTCGTACACGTGGGGCGACGGGGGAACAGAGTGGAAGATCACGCTCATGGACCAAGGCGAGCTCGCGATCGGAGAAAATCTTTGGTCCTTTCTACGACTACAAAGCTCGATTATCACTGAGCCAACCTTGTTCTGGATCGACGCGATCTGCATTGATCAGGCAAATATCCATGAGCGCAACCATCAAGTCGGACTTATGCGCCAGATCTACACAAGCGCCACTAAGGTGTATGTCTGGCTGGGACAAGAGGGCGAGAATAGCAACATCGCGATGCGGTTCGTGGTAGCACAGGCTTCCAAGCCTCTCCGTCCAAGAGGTTCAGGATATCATCCCCTATGGTCTAGGCAGGAAGGTAAAGCCCTTCATGCCTTATGCGATCGACGTTACTGGAGGCGTATGTGGATTATTCAAGAACTCCTTCATGCTAACGATATCACCGTTTGGTGCGGCTCACTCAGCTTTACGTGGGATGATATAGAGAAGCTCTATCTCAAACTCAAGACCATTGAAGAATCTAATTGGTTTGCGCACCACGAGTACCACTTGATGGTCATGCAGAGCTCCGCTGCCGTCATGGTATGGCAGCGGGCTCACTGGAGACACCCCGATACCCCTGTTCCAAGCCTCCAGACCCTGATCGAGATCTTCCGAGACTGGCAATGCACAGACCTCAGGGACAAGGTCTTTGCATTATCTGGCATGGCAACGGAAGAATCGACTGTAGAACCCGACTATGCACTCACGACACGAGAGGTGTACTTTGCCGTTTTGCGGCACGTTCAGGGACCGCAGGATCAGTTCCGCGCATTGCTTTCGCAAACTTTCGGTCTCGCGGGTCAAGAGGTCGATTTTCCAGAACAAAACATGTATTTCCACTGCAGAAATACCCGCTGTGCGAGATAAAGGCTGATATGATAACAGGGTTGAGTACAGCACACCGAGCGCCCAAAGGCTAGTGTTGAAAGCGAGGCAGAACGACTGGACCGACGGTGTTGTGTGATTTCTATCCCTGTCAAACTTGTAGCGACATATCGTGTATAGCACGACTCCAGGATCTCCTTACAAAGGTTCACAGGACTCTTGAGGTTATTTTAATGCCGGATACTGTATTACTAGTTAAGTTCTCTATGCTAATATAACGTGTGAGGCGCGTGATGTGAACCATCAGCTACGGAGTCTATCAACTCAAAATAATACTCTTATCAAGTCAGTTCAGACAGTATACCTATTAACCCGTCGTCAACTTGGACATGCTTCCGACGCCACAGCCTCGAAAGGCCATTTCAGTGCCTCATGCCAAGAAGGCCCTAGACGCTGAGCAACAAGTCCAATGAGAAACTCCCCAGCATCACCAAAGACCCAAATGTGACGACACAGGTGGAGTAGGATGCCATAATGTGCCAAGGTCACGAGGGCCTCTAGGCGGCACTTCTGCAGAGCAATTATGTATTTGTCGGTCAGCAGAGCCGGGTACACCACTGCCGTTAGGGCACGCTGCTCCCCCGTCATGGTAGCGTGCATGTCAAACGCCCACTGGAGTTTCCGGGCGGCATCTCTGCAGCTCGAAGTTGTCGTGGAGCCAGCATCGGACGAGTCAATGAACTCGACAAGCCTAGTACACTCTATCCCAGTGGGTTCAGAGACGCCAGCGTCATGGACCATAGCCAAAAGAGGACCGAGGGGAGAATCAACGGCAAGGTTGTAGTTCAGGCCAACGAGAGTCCTAAGTCTTCGGGACAGATGGACGGGCTTAACAAACTTCTGAATGAACAAGTCATAGGTGTCGCGGTCCTTCGTAAACGTGAGGTAAAGAACATGGAGGATCAAGAAGAAAGAATGGAGGATTCGGGGAATCGGATCCTTCTCAGCTATCTCTTGCGTCATACCCCGAGCCTCGCGGTTAAGCGTAGTCAAAGCGCGAGTTTGGAACTCTAGGGCTAAACGTTGGTAATCGAGAGCCTGGTCTGGATTTAAGATGGCTAGCTGATCGGCGGATACTGCCAACAGCTGTTCAATCAGGTACGGATGATTGAACGCGTTCCGGATGGCTATGTCGATGATGACGAACCTCGCGGTGTCGCTGCAGATATTCACAAGGACTACCCCCGTTTGGGCATGACTGATGGTACGGAGACCATGAGCCATAAACGTTAACTGTTCTGGCGAAAAGCAAGGAAAGCTAGGAGTGCTATAGTCGAAGCCTTTGCAGAAAAGCCAGTCTGAACTGGCGATGGGCTTCAAGCTGTCGATATCCGGGGGTGTAAGCAACAGTATTGCTTCCTCCTCGCGCAAATGTGATTCAGTCACAATGCTCTTCCGAGGAGGATGCTTTCTCTCTCTTGGTATTCCATCTCGACCCATGTTTTTCCTTCTTGTATTGATCCCTTTGTCACCTTTATCCATGTGTCGCTTGCCTCGTAGCCAGACAGCATGGCGCTTGGCGTGTGCGGAACCTAGCTCAATGGCTATTGATGAAGTCGGGCTTGGGTGTCTCATGGCGGGTGGTGATGGCTGAGGCATTGAGCTCAGTACCAAGCTCAACATTATATGAGCGTCGATTAATTCTTTAGCGTGGTATTGATGATAGCTAAGTTGGGCGTTGTTTTTTTAGAGTGAACTTAAAATCCGGAACATGGTCTTTTGCGGCCTTTGGCATTTCCATAGCAGTATCTTTCTAAAACGTCTCCTCTTTTCCATTTCGTATCTTCATAACCGAAAACTCCCTATTGATAGCCACCGGCAATACAGATATCCACCATAGGTGAAACTTCTGCATTCCATCCATCCCCTCTAGGGTTGGCGCTTCATTGATCGCCCCTCGCTTTTACCTGAGATCCACTTGTGCGATCCCTCCGAGGCTAGGCTAACAGTATAAGTGGTTTTGTGACCCACCTATGCGAGATGCGAGATGCGAAGTGCGATAAGCGGAGTGCGAGGTGCGAGTCAGGACCCATCGCGCCGCCTCTACTATCCATATAATATCCTCCCATTGCCCTAATGGCTTGCATACTTAAGGCAGACAGTTCGATTGGTTTTCTTTTTCTTTTCTATTCTCATCTATCTTTTCTTGGCCTTTCGTCTCCAACTCTCCCTTTGCAGCGGAATCCTCTCTCAACCTCTTCACAATGGCCAACAACCCCTGGACTTACGACCCTAGCCCTGCGGCTGCCATCATTTTTCTCCTTCTCTTCACCGTTGCTACTCTTTGGCATGCTGTTCTTCTATTTACTCGAAAAACCTGGTACTTTATTCCCCTTGTCATTGGTGGTGCCCGTATGCCCCCCTCTCCCTCTGCACTCGCTTCTGCCGCTAACCATTGCAACAGTCGAGATTATCGGCTATGTAACACGCTATCTAGGCAGTAGAGACCTCGAAAACCTTAAGTTCTTCATCATTCAGACTCTCGCCATCCTCGTCGCACCCGCTCTCTTGGCAGCGTCCATATACATGGTCTTAGGCCGACTGGTGGTCCTCGTCCACGCAGAGACCTACCTTCCGGTGCGGCCAACTTGGCTGACAAAGATCTTTGTCGGTGGAGACATCTTGTCCTTCATCATACAAATTGCTGGCTCGGGCATGTTGTCGAGCAACTTTAGTTGGGCAAGGCCATCATCCTGGTCGGCCTGGCCATCCAGCTCATCTTCTTCGGCCTGTTTGTCGTTTCCGCCGCCCTCTTCTATCGACGACTAGACGGGAACCCCACACCGACAACCTTTCGACTAGATTCGTGCAGCAGCAAAGGTGGATGGAGAGGAGTGATGCATGTCCTATTCTTGACCAGCGCCTTGATCTTCATCCGGTCCGTTTTCCGCTTCGTCGAGTTCACAGGAGATCACGATTCGCCCATGATGACTAGCGAAGCTTACATCTACATCTGTGACTCTCTCTTGATGGTTGGTGTCATGGCGGCTCTGCTTTATCTTCACCCGTCAGAGTACATCCGGGCCCCCAAGGATATGAACTCGCTGGAGGGAGAGGAAATGTAAGAGGCAACTGGAGACAAAACGGTGAAAGCGACAGGGTGCGAGACTGCATATGCTCATGATAGACTTTTTAAAATATCGGGTCAGGGGAGATGCTCTGGGAGGGGAAGCGTCTGAGGCTTTTTCTTTTGTTTTTCTTTGTCTTTCCTTTTCATTCATTCATCGTGAAAGCTTCTGGGTAAAAGCTTATATTGAGGGAAAAAAAATACCGTGTTCTTATTCGTTACCTGTGTTTGCAGCCTAAAGGTTAACCTTATAGGCGGCAGTCATCCCCATAGTTACTTTTCATTCATTTCCATAGATTTGCCACTCATCAAGCATTAATACAACACGCGAAACATTATAGACAGCTCAGCAATAGCTCGGTCAATGCCTCACGACCTTGAACATGCAAAACCATCTTTGGCAATACTATGCAATCCTCCCACTCCGGGCCCAGCTTATCGGCTATAATCTCCATGTCGTGGCTGACAAGCCCATCATACACCCATGTACGAGGCAGCAGGCTGAACTCGGCTAAGTAGTGCGAGAGGATTACCAACGCACATGGTCTCTCTTGCCGGACTAATTCCAAAAACCTGGGCTCTACCACATCGAAGGCCCATGCTTTGAGCTGCTTTGCAAGCCATAGTTGATCGCGGGGAGACTCCAATGCTGCGATGAGCCGACTCACCTCTGTCGCGGCTCTGTGGAGAATGTCAAGGCACATCTCGTCGCCGTGGATGCTTCGATCCCTCTGGATCGCGCGTAAAATGCCGCTGGCAATGCGGTCTGATTCTGGCACATCAGCGAAGGACCCGTATAAGCTGGCACCAGGTAGCTTCCTCGCCTGGCCCTCTGTGACGCTTGACTGTAGTTGGATATTCCGTCGCCCGTGAGCAAGCGTTAACCAATTAGTAAGCCATAAACCTGATTGCCGAGACACTCGGTCTGTGGCGAAAGAGACGGTCGCAAGCAAGACGGACGCGCCCCTCACCGCCGCGATGCTTGAGTCGGTTATGCTGCCAATGGCTTGGCGCAGTGTGCGTAATGCTTGGTCTCGGTAGAGGTAGATGGGAAGGGTCTGAAGGAGCTCCGGTTCCGTGCAGCCGAGATGAACCATTGCTACGAGGAGGATGGCGTCCATGAGAAACTCATGCTGGTAGGCAAGGCGCGGAAGTTCCACCTTCAATATTGAAGCGATATCCTGTGAGAATTCGGCGGCAAAGCTCTCGGCTGTGGAGACGCAATAATGGTGCATCATGCGGAGATCAAGAAGGTGCTTTGCGCCATAGTTGGACCCTGCGGCCGTCTCATCGATAGACGGTGAGGCCAACAATGGCTCGGCGGCGCCTTGTGTTTCGGAAACGGCAATGATAGCATCCGAAGCAGGACTATCTCGCCTCTGGGCCGTCGCTGGGCGGCTCGAAGAGACATATAAGCAGTCTTCTCCTCGTCGAGCGCAGCCGGCACATTGCGGCTTGGCCTCATCACACTTGACATGATGCTATGTTAGTCTCGGTCGGGGCTAGGGTGATCATCGGGCTTGCCTTGACCCGTCGCAGCTTGCATCCAGCGCAGCCAGTTCGAGACTTGCGATGGAAGCGTATAGCGTGCGCCATCGCAGAAACTCGACTGAATTGTCTGTTGTGCCGCGAGGTAAGTATGTATGGTTTAGGGGTTCAAAAATATTTATTCTAATCTGAGTTAGTCTTGAGGTCAAAATGCAGGACTTACTTTAAGGCTTACTAAGTAGCTTAGGTAGGTAAATAGTAAGTTAAGTGATATATAGATAAAGTTCAATTATAAAATAAGAATTAAATTTTTTTAAAAATTCTTATTAATATTATAGATATTATTAAAGAGATAACTCAGTTAATGATCTCTTAATTATGTAGATTCAACTTAAAAAAGGCCTATATTGGCACGTGACTCTAATCGCATAGCTGACTGTGTGCATATGACTCCTTGTTGATTGGACCATTACCCGCTCCTACCAATAGGACAGCGACAAATGGAGGATGCCTAGATGCTCAGTACTGCCTCCACGATAAACCCCCCCAAGTCTCCATCCTGTCATTCTTCTTCTCTTTAGTACCACAATTGCGTCTTTGGCTATAATGATTGACAATTCACCCGCCTCCAATGGCCAATACCTTCCCGCCCGAACTTCTCACCAAAGTGTTTGAGAACACTAGCCCTTGCAACGATCAGGTATCTGCCGTTCATTCTTGTCTGCTCGTCAACAAAGAATGGCACGATATTGCTCTTCGTATGGTCTATAAGGACCTCGTGTTCTTTGTCAGCCCTCGACTGGATCTTTTCATAGTATGTCATGATCGCTGGGCCGTCACTGCTTTAACACGGTCTCTTACTCTCTACATAAATTGCCCACCAGTAGGTTTTAACCGAGACACTCACAATTCATTCCTTCAACTAGCGATGGCGGTGATTCCGCGCATGAATATCAGGTTCTTCTCTCTAGCGCGCCATCACCGTGACCCGTTCTGTTATATCCAAATGCCGATTGTTTCAGCCATTCTGAGAAGCATTCCGTCAAGTTGCACAAGCCTAGAGCTTGATTTGGGTGCATCGGATAACATTAATTTCGCCTTCCCTAAACCTCATCTGTGCGAGGATTTGCGCCCCATACTACCCCGAATGCAGCACGTTCATATCGACATTAGCTGTTTGTGCGATGCATTGTTTGGCACTTGGGACTCGGATGGCTGCTTCCATCCTATTGCTCTGCCAAATATACAGAGTCTTCATGTTGACTGCGTGGGCACGAAGCACAAGATACCGTGTCCAGAAAAAAAACAGGATCAGGGATCTGTCTGGAAAACGATCATCGTGGCTCTACAGCGGGTAGTTGAGCTGCCGGATACCACTGATGCAGATATCACTGTCTTGGGATCTGTGGCGCCGTTGAGGTCCTGCAAGAGAAACATTTACACTACACTATTACGCTGCCATATAAAAAGAGGGCGAACTACGACTTGGGCTTTCCCCATTATCAAATACGTAATCCAGAGGGCGGCGCAAAATCGGTACTGGAAGGTGTCGTTCGTTTATATGCGTTTGAATGACAAAACGTACATACCTGAAAAGAAGTGGATCTACGCGTTGGCTGCCGGGCGGCCATGGAGGATACTGAACACAGACGCGAGGTTGCCTGCATCTTGTAGTGCAGAATGGGTGCCAGACCAGAAGCTCAAGATCATGACCTGGGAACAGTGGGTGAAGGAGAAGATAAGAGATGGGCGCACGTTGAAGAATGAGGAACTTGCGGGGATGAGGCTTGCAGATGCAGAGGAACGTGAAGGTTATGAAGAGGTTTGTTTGGGGGAGAAGACGCCTGCTAAGTTTGTTAGACCAAGTCGCTACTACCGAGGCCAGCTTTTTAAGGTAAAAGAAGAGTAATATATTGTGTAAACTGACTAAAGGAGGAAAGAAGACTCAGGACCTTGAGTAGATAATTACAAGACTTAGATAACTTAGTCTAAATTAGGATGCCTTTACTAAGCTTAGGATATCTTTGACAACCTTAGGATACTCTTAATAAGCTCAGAATATCTTTGCCAAGTTTAGTATACCTTTGCTGAGTTTAATTTAGCACCCTATGGCAAAGTCTGTTATTTTCTTGTTCCCCAAGGAATGCCTTCACAAGGTGGCTTTGGGGCTAAAACAATAGTGTCTTCAAGTTTCGAGCAAGGACAGTCCATGAAAATAATTATGAATTATAACTGAACTCAAGAAACAAAGTCTGACTAACCAATTCACCTTGAGCTTCCACCTCGAAATGACCTAGTTGCTAAGAACAGGGGATTGTCCATCCCACTCGCTGCTTTCAGCTGCATCAACAAGCCACTTCCCAACACTCCCCCTAGTGATCTTGGGCATCCAAGCACAGCCTTTTCCATCATCAGGCCAAACCTTGACAGGCTGGGCTTCACCCTCTCCAAGCATAACAGGTCGAGAAAGAACAAAAGTCAGCCCACTCTCTCTAACCAGACGATCAACCTCGTTGTGATCCTTCAAACCAATACCCATGCTTCCGTGGCTGAAGATCATCTTCCCAGGGAGATTCATAGAGCGCCAGGATGATCCAGCACCTTGGGCTGAGTTGACCACGATCTTGGGCGAGATGTTGGCTTGAGAAATGGCGGCGAGGAGAGCACGCATGCTCGCAGCTAGAAAATCAGGCGTAGTATCAGGGTGAAGAGCTGTGAAAGGCGACTCTGTGACTCTGACCTGTGCAAGAGCTGAGATGACTACTTGCGGAGGTTGAGGTGTTGTGAGAGCCTTGACAATGTCGGACTCTGAAGTTGGTGTACCCTGAACTAGGGTGAGATTGGAGTGAGAGGGAAGTTTAGCGGAATTTGTGTTGCGGACGACAGCAGTCACTGTGTGACCGCGAGATAGAGCCTCTTGAACAGCCAAAGAGCCATTGCGGCCAGTTCCACCAATGAAGAGGAAGTGCATTTTTGAAAGGGTTTTGGTGGAGAAGCGGTAGTTGGTGTTTAGTGGGGTAGATCTGCGTAGATCACAGATGCCAGGCGAGGATGAGGATGATAGAAGGCAAGAGACTAAGCGTTGAAGTTGACTGTATTTAAGATGCTTGGAGAAGTTGCTGAAGGGGTTGATTGTTTATGTGAGTGAATGATGAGTAAATCCTACAGCGCGTCGCATCCTCAGTCTTTATAGCAAATCCCCCTCCCATTCCTCCCGGCCGAGATATTCGGTCCCGACCTCTCGGCCGGGCGGTTGATACGGCTGTGCGAAAACTGCGCCACAGCTTAGAAATCAGCACTAATGAGTCCGAGCATTACAGCGGGCGCATAATAAGCGACCTAGCCTATAGAAAATGGTTCAGAGAGTGTGCTAGCCTAAGGCAGAGGCAGTGCTGACTGTTCACGGCCGAGAAGGAAGGAATATCGGCCGGATGGATCGACTCGGCCGATAGAAGAGGGGTTTTGGACAACATGATTGGTTGAGACGGATGTGAACGGCACGATTGTGTGAGAATGAAGGGATTTTTGGCAAAAGACCGACGGCGCAGGGAAATTACCGCAGGATGAGGGCGAGTTGGTCAGAGGATTGTGGTAGAATTGGGAGGAAGGGTGGCTGAGGAGTTGTGTATATATAGGAGGTCATGGGCGAGGTGGAGATGCATCAGAAACTCATCAATCACACCAACCTCACATCCCACCTATACCTGCTCTCAGAAAGCCAAAGCAACATTATACTATATACATCTTCAACCCCAAGTCTACCTTCTTCACTTATCCAATATCAACATGTCATCCCCACAAGTCGCCATCATCGGAGCAGGCCTCTCAGGTCTCGCCCTAGCCCTGGCTCTGCACCAACAAGGCATACAAGCCACTGCCTACGAGCAACAGAGCGCACCCCTCGACATCGGCGGCGCAATCATGCTATCTCCCAACTCTCTCCGAGCCCTAGACAAGCTAGGCGTCTTTGAACGCATGCTCCCCAAGTCCTACAAATTCCAGGACTTGTACTTTTACTCCCAAGACGATAAGCTAGTTGACGTCTTTAAGTTTGGCAATCAGGAGAAATATGGATACTCTGGTATTCGTGTTTACCGATTCGAGCTCATTAATGTTCTTCTTGATCTTGTTAAAGAAGCGGGTATCAAGGTTGAGTATGGAAGAAAGTTTGAAAGTATTGTTAGTGAGACTGAGGATAGCGTCACCTGGCGCTTTACAGATGGAAGTGAAGCAACTGCTGGTCTTCTTGTTGGCGCAGATGGTATTCACTCCCGTGTGAGGAAGTATCTCCATCCAGACCTCGAACCAAAGTTCACCAACATGATCGGTGTCACAGCTGCGGTTCCAGCGAAGCAACTCAAGTTGGAGAACAATGAGTATAAGCTTCCTGCTACCTTCATGCACGACAAGCGCGGTGCTTTCGTCATTGCACCGCAGTTGGCTGATGGTTCGGAAGTTCTCATCGGAAAGCAAAAGGTCTTTGTTGGTGAAGATCCAGGCCGTGATGCTTGGAAGGCTATGAACTCTGATAAGACGTGGTGCGTTGACTTTCTCCGCGAAGGCAACGAGGACTTCCCCGCCATCGTCGCAAACTCAACCTCGGAGATTTCTCCTAAGAGAGTCAATCTGTGGCCGTTTTATCTCCTCCCCAAGCTTGAGACATGGGCTTCTAGCGCCAAGCACGGCCGCGTCGCTATTCTCGGTGACGCAGCGCACGCTATTCCCCCTACAGCTGGTCAAGGTGTGAACCAGGCCTTTGAGGATGTATACACATTCGCTGGTGTTCTCAGTCAACTGAAGGAGAAGAACAGTGAGGGTCTTGGTGTTGCTCTTGGAAGGTGGCAGAAGGGGAGACAGGAGCGTGTTGATAAGATCATTGAGTTGAATAATGAGATTAACAAGAGGAGGATGCCTAAGCAGGGTGATGTTGAGACTAAGCCGTTTGATATTGACTGGCTGTATTCGGTTGATTTGGATGAGATGGTTCGAGGTTTTGTTGGTGGTAATTGAAGTGTGGTGATTTTGACGGAGGCTGGGCTATATAATTAAGTTTAAAGAAGTAGCAAATATATTCAGGTACAGTTTCCAATCCTCGCTGAACCAAACGAAGACCGTCGGTGACGTAAATGCGAAAATCAAGGTTTATAGCTTACTTTGGCGACCTAGAATAAACAACTACTCTGAAAACAGTTCCCATACCACATTTGTTGCCTTGTTATCGACTCTCACCTCCTGAAACAGTGATAGGGCCAGCCGCTTCGACGATATTTGCATATTGAGGCCACCATTTCATCGTAACCCATATTCCAACACACTCATCACTGGACTCCGAACTCTCGTCCCGACACTCCCTGAACGTCTCTTACTACATCTAAGATGGTTAAATTCGAAGACTTGGTAATCTGAGGGGTCCTTCTGTCGTGGTTCATCGGACAAACCAGCAGGCGACAGGGAGTTTACGCTTCCGGTGCTTGTATAGAACTAACGGCTCGTAAGAAACTTCGAGTATCAGACTGAAAAAGGTCGTGTCATTCTTACCACTACTTCACTTTTGTCTTGCCAAAGTTGTAGATCCATGCAGGTTATCCATTCATCGCTGCCAAGACTAAAAGAAGCCTTGAAACCATCTGCGGATCCTGCAGTCCTGGATATCTGGCCAGTACCGTAATCGAAGATGAGACCAGAGAGCTTTCCAGAGCTGGGGCAAAAGACAGCATGAATTCGGGAGACTGTGCATAAGTTGCCTTGTTCGTCCTCAACCTGCCAAGTCAGTTTGTATGGTGCGCGACTGTTTGGCCACATGTGCATCATGCTGTTCAAGGTCAGAGAAGTCCGTGGGAAGTGCTCTGAAGGCTCTGTGAGAATATAAGTGTAATCGCATTCGCGATTGAAAGTCCAGGCTAGGCCTGTCTTTTAGAATGTCAGAATCGCGTCCGGTAATCTTCTTGGCCGTGGTGTCCTTACCAGTCGCTCATACGGATTTTCTGTAAACGAGTAGGGGAGCATCTTTTGTTTATCTCCAAGGACAATCTCCATGTCTCTTTGTCCAAGCCCTGTTTTAGTGATCTTGATCCCGGTGATCCTCCCTGCATTCTCTCTCGAACTGCTGCTTGCAAAAGATTCTTGCCGCTGCCAGAAGGTGAAGCTACATATCCTTTCACCCTGCTTTAGTGAAAGGTAGCCAATCTCACAATACCACTGGCCGATGTAAACAGGATGTGCTGTACCCCAGAACTCGAAGCAGAGTCCGGCGACGTGATCGATCCCCCGTGTTCGACCTGGCAGACCTTTTGACACACCTATGCGCCGTACTCCGGATAGGATGACGGAGGAAAAGCAACCCTCGGAGCGCCGTAGAGAACTGGGTGCCTCTTCTAATTTATCCTTACCCATTTGGAAACTATGTGGATTACAGTGTTTCGCACCGGTAGCTGTGGAGGGTAATTTCGAGGAATTAGCAGCTGAATCAGTCACGCACTGTACACCTAATGATTGGAGTACCCCTGAACGTAGCTATAATGGTTGTTGACTGATCAGTGATGTGGATAGGAAGACATTCAAACCAAAAGTTCTACCTACCTGAACTCTGGCAAGTACTGCGGAAATGGACATCCCGGCAGGCGGGATAATTGTTTGCCATGAATGCTCGGCTTCTTCACCCGAGGATAAACACGTCCTCCCAAATTCCAAAATCCGGTCATGGGTGGTCTTTAGCTATGAAATGCGTCAGATAGATTAGTTTTCGTCTATAGTTAGTTGTTAAAGACTGCCAAAGACTGTACCTTAATCGCACTGATGTTCTCAGTTTCTGAGGACGCGTCCAGCGCGAACTCTAGTGAAATAATCCTTTCGCCTTCTGGTCCGTCTATATAAAACGATTGCTCAATACAAGTAGAACGGTCGCTTGTAGTATTTATGATTGTCTTTGTACCGTAACTCTTGGTACGGCCATCTGTATAGGAAAAGGCAAACCCTCTGAAGGAGCCGTGCTGGTCATCGTGTAAAGCAGTGATTCGGCTGAGACGTGAAATGAGGGCTCCTCCAGGGCCCCCAAAGTCCATATTCAAAAGATATAGTGGGGTGACTGTCTGCTGATCTTTGGGTGCAGAGGGATGGATGACTCCATACACGGAGGTGTCCGGCTCGTTGGGATGCCAAAGCCCA
This sequence comes from Fusarium chuoi, assembly GCA_022627125.1. NCBI lineage: Eukaryota > Fungi > Ascomycota > Sordariomycetes > Hypocreales > Nectriaceae > Fusarium > Fusarium chuoi. The sequence goes on along the minus strand of JAJALE010000839.1, from coordinate 498,816 downwards.
GACGCAGTACCTGATACTTTCGTTGCAGCAACTTGCGTGTCTGTGCTTTGTATTCCTTCCTAAAGGACCTGAAATGATACAAATTTGCATGCCTGAATGTCTTGTTAACCAGATACTGAGTTACAGAGAGGCCCCAGCTTACATCGAAACCGATTATGGCGCCGCACAACCGGGAATTAATTTTCGGCTTCAAAGTTGCTAGTCCAACACCGTCAGGAAGGTCAGTAACTACACCTATGTTCTTCCAAACAATGGCATCGGTCCCACCGTCGATACAAAAAGTTATACCAGTTATACCACTTGCAGAAGCGGCGACCCGCATCTCAGTCAAGCGATGGTGTGGACCGAGATGTAAGTCAACTTCTGAATGAATCACGATATAACCAACACGAGAGATCTCTTTGAAGCTGCTCACGTTGCTCCGTTTAGAGACTCTCATACCGGATATGTAATATGTCCCGTCAAACCGAATGCGTGACACGGATATCCTCGACTCGATTCCCAGGATTCTCGGACCGAAGATGATGTACTCATACCCATAAGATCGTGCACCCATCTCGCTGGGAATAGAATCAGGAGCATCTTCTATTGTCGGGGTCCGTAGAAACTGCCCAAGCTCATAGCGCTGTGAAACCACATCTTGCTCCACGCTTTGGCGGTCCTGAAGACATAGGTTCTGGTCAAGAAGTGACATCAACGGTCTAGCCACAACATCGAGGCATAGCCAAATTCGGCGGCGGTTGCGCGTGTGACCAGTTTCCGTCTCGTCGCGTAAATTACACTTCAAGTCCAAGTAAAGTTTTCGCCAGTTGAGCTTGGGGTTTGGTTGTCGGCAAAGCTCGTGATCGAATGGAAAGAAGCCCATCTCCTTATCGACCGAAAAGCGGCTTTTCCAGAAGTGCTGCGGGAGATGGTCAGGGCTAGTCAGCTTCGATACAAACTTTGATGAAAGTCGCAAGTTGCAAAAGTCTGTTGATTCCGCCATGGCGATTACCAAATGCACGATTTCAGGTGAAAGCCTTGCGAATATATCGTCAGAAACCTGAAAGCCAGATGTGGTGTGAGGCAGTTCAGAAACATCCTTGGTTGCCTGGGCTGCAGAACCAAGAGTGAGCGTGCTAGGATCGGCCAGAAAGAAGCTCCGAGGCCCAGGCAGATTCAAGGGTGATTTCCAAAAGTTTAGGGCACCAGCAAACTCATGGTTTGGGCACGGAACTTTGAAGCGGTCATACGGCAGACAGTAGAGAAGCCGGAATAGAAGTTCTGCGATACGTTGCGGCTCAGCATGGCTATCTCTCGACAGGGAAACTTTTTGGTGTAGCAGCTGCCAGCAGGCTTCGTGAAAAGCAAATGTCCATGTCCCAGTCGGTGGCGAATAGTTCAAGTAATGCCATGTCAATTCATGTTCTGGGCTCATATAAGATGCATCATGGTCGCTGCTAGCCAAAAGAGCACTGCCATCGAAATAGCCAACACCGGTGAGGGTCACTGTTGGCAATGCTCCATGAGACGAGACTATGACGGAGTAAGCATCTGGAACGATCTGAATAAGACTTGCACTAACCTGCACGGATTTCTTGCTTCCAATCGAGTCGCTTCGGAAGGTTATCTGGTAGCGAAGGAGGGCATGGCACAAGGATGACTCCACAGAGAACACAGAACTGGTGCATGATTAGCTCGAAATGGTATTCTCCACCACCTTGCTCTGGCCACCGTCTAGATTTCAATTTCTGTCGACACCGTTCACAGTATGAGATGAAGGGATAAGAATGATACCAATAGGTAGTCAGTGACTGTCAAGCTGACTGGCTGCCTGCAGAAAGCTGTGGGGCAGAGGTTGTATTGCCTGAGGCAGAAAACGCACCATCTCTGCGTCCCATTCACCCTGTACAACTGGACGTCGGTGGTGATGGGGATCGCCATACACTCGAGACCATGTTGGACCATGTTAGGACTCAGGGATGGAATCTAACACAGCTTAGTACTTGAGCGTTCTCTTTAGTCATATGATTGAGGCAATCTTATTATCATTTAATATTGCATATATCCTTATCCCAGGTACAAATAGCTGTCTCAAGGATATCTACATATGGCAACCGGAAGTGGGATAATTTATAGTATGGACATGATGCAATGCTGAGAGGTTTTCTGGGCAAGGAAAAATAAACGAAAAAGAAACAAGTTATACTGTTAAACAAAACCACTGTGCCAAAAGCCTACAGAAGTGTAAGGACCCTACACAAGGGGCCTAAGGCAACAGGGCTTATATTTTGTACAATATATACGTAGTAAGTATTAGTAATACTTTAACCAAATCACACCGATATTATCATTTAAGAAATAGCTTCCTTGAGCCAAGACCTGCTTTATGTGAACTTCTTATTGTCTAGTTGCCCTAAGCTACTTTAGGTAGGGCAGGGGTCATAGAGATCCACAGCAGTGTTCGCCCTGTAGAAGCACCTCGTCGGCGCTCATTTGTCCGACCGACAGCTGGACTTGCTGCATACCGTATTATGTTATGCACATACAGAGTAATGGCTTGACATATAATTTTCTATTCTGCATCCGGCAGGGAGGCTCAACACCATATTTTCCTCTGTCTTTCAACTTGGGAGGATGTTTAAGCTTGTCTCTCGCTTAAATTTAAAATTGACAGCTCGCTTCTGACAGTTTAAACCCGCTAGTTCTAAACTATTGAACAGACTATCGATTCTCATTTAAAAAAAGAATCATGAGCTGAGAATTACAAGCGAGGGTAAGGAGTATACCACTATGAAGATGCTTCTCGTTCCGTTCTTTGTTTTCTTTCCCTTCTTCATCTGCTTTTAGGCTGCTGCTTTGTACCTCTCCCCGTCGGTCTTTACAGTTGTCGCTCGTTGCAAGTCTCTCGTTAAACATCATGCATTTCAAAGGAATTTCGTCATTGGCTTTGAGCTTGCTGGTGGCGCACTCGGCCGTTGCAGGCCCGTGCAAACCGGTTCCCTCCCGTGCGAGTAAGTTCAAGCCAATATTGAGTTGGCTAAGCTAGTGCCAAGCCACTGGGAATAACTTCATTGTCAGATGAAATGTCTTAATAATTGTGATTAGGCTCAACTGTCTTGACTACTGCCTCAGAGTCTATGGTATCTATCTCTGTACCGTCTTCTACAGGTTCTGAAACTATTGTCTTAGAGACAACCTCGACCGAGAGTGAGGCTGTTACTACCGTGGAGACGAGTGTCGCAGGTGCTGTTACAACCACTGTGGTTACCGTCGATACAGCCACTACCAGCGCGAAATCATCTACAGAGATTGAAGCTTCTTCAAATGTGATTGGGACAAGTACCCTCACCACTGGGGCTACGACTGTAGCCGAAGGCAGTACTTCTATGTTTGATGACACTACGACTATTGCTGTCTCCTCAACTGCCGAAAGCGCCACCACCACCGAAACAACTCAGGCTGAGATAATCACTGAAACCTCAGCTGCTATCGACACCACCGAAACTACCGCAAAGACAACAACTGGGACTGAAATTACGACTAGTGCAGTTGGTGCAACTACTACCTCAGCTGAAACATCGTCTGCATCCACAGATGACACAACAGCTGCCCCTGAGGAGAGCACGGCATTAACATCTGAGGATGTTAAAACAACCATGACTGAGGATACAGCTACGTCCACCTCTGTGGACAGCACGACGACCGCTGAAGGGGTTTCAACGACTACCGATGGCGCCACCTCTTCTGAGCGAAGAACAACAACACAAACAACACAGGAAACAACTACCTTGGTCGAAATCAGCACTGTAACCTCTGATGTCAACACTGCTACCATTGTAACTTCATCCGAAGTCATAACCACTACAAAGTCTGACGAGGTCGCGAGCACAAACCAGGACACCACAAGTACTGCCGTGACTCCATCTGAAAGCGACGCTATAACTACCACGAGTTCATTGGAATATAGCACTACAGCAACTGATGCTGGTACAACCACAACAGAGACTGATGGTTCTGCGCTCTCTACCACGGCTTCATCCGAAGACAGCAGTACGGCGATCAAGGATAGCACAACTCTCATGACTACTTCATCAGAGGGTAGTACAGAGACATCTGGACTAAGCGCAACAACGCCTGAAGAAAGCACTGCCACTCTCACAACGTCATCTGACGACACCACTACCGCCATCGTTACTTCATCAGAGGAGAGCACCGCAACAACTACTACAACTGCTGCTGCCGAGGCCAGCACTACGACTTCGGCAGACAGTACTACAATAGCCAAAGAAAGCACAAAAACAACTGATGAGATTACTACAACGGCTGAACAAATTGCGGCGACCTCTACAGAAAGTACTACAACAGCTAAAGAGAGCACAACAACATCTGAACAGAGCACAATAACGACAGATGAGGTTACTACCACGACTACCGTCACAACTACCGCAGCGGGCACCACCACCACTGGCTGTCCTCCTCCAAGTACCGTCCTCGCAAACCCTACACCTCTATTCCCCTCAGGAGATTTTCACAGTGATGAATACGATACTATTCAACTCCCCTTCCAAGTCGGAATATATAACTCCTTCTCAGACACGGTGTATGTTAGTGTGGGAGGCTGGCTATCAATCCTCGAAGCTCCAACGGCCTACTACAGTGGCAACTATGAGCTGCCCTTTTCGTACTACCCACCGGTTTCCATCTTCCCATACTGGCTCGACATGTACACCATATTCGACATTTGTAACACAGGCATCTCATACGAGGTTCTCGAGACGTCAAGGGGACAGACGCTGACTATTGAGTACAACACGGCTCCTTACTATGATTTGTATCTCAAGCCCGCTCATTTCACAGTTAGCCTGTATAAGGATCATCCTGGGTTGGTGAGGTTCGTGTACTATAGCACCAACCCCGGTGACGGTCCAACTGTTGGTTTGCAAGCTGGCGACTCTTACTCGCAGTATTCCTATGGCGTGAGGATGCCAGAGAACTCCTACGTCGAGATTGATACCAGCAGTCGAGATGCTTTCACAAGCAGTGGCCAGTTGTGATGAGAATACGGGGATTGTGTATATATAGAGAAGAGCAGCTAGCTCGCCTTGGGGACTAAGAAGGTCTTGAACATGATATATAATGTCACGATTGAGCGAAATATATCCTAAATATATCCTAGGTTTGTGCTAAGTTACCTAAGTCTCTTCATCATTTGGGATCAAGGTCATAAGTTTCGTGCCTAACCTAGCCCCAATGCTATACGATAATATGTGTCTCATTGACAATATTGCCTTCCTGTTTTGTAACAGAACCAACTCTCAGCAACATGGCATAGGGATCATCTGATCCAAAGATATCAGCATTTCTCATTACAGCAGCGGCCGACTGCAAGGTATCACAGATATAAGCCCTGTCTCTCAACCTGCAGGATCATCAGTATTGGCCCGAGGGCCCGTTTTGTCTCGCCAATCAGCCAATCGCCACTGTGAACCCTGTCAGTCAGCGGAACTGTTGTGCATTTCCGAATCGACCCTTTTCCGTATTTGGTATGGCAGGTTGTATTACGATGCGGATCGTGCGCGTAGATAGAGATGCGTATCAAGCTTGTTTTTAGGTGTATCATTTAATTGATAGTCAAAGCTTATGGCATTTAAGCATTATTCAGCCTCTGAAAGCAGTCTTGTCTATAGATTTATAGGTCCTATTATGTTCATTGCTAATCACATCTCGAGCATGATCTTGTCTGAATTGACTGATGGTATGCTCCTGGCCTGGAGCATTTAACTTGATGTCCCGAACCTCATTGCCGCTGATCAAATCGCCCCCGTAGCTGACATCCAGACCTGGTGTCAGATGCAAATACTACCTTCTCAATTGATTCTAACAAAGGTCTTGGTCAGCAGAAGAACTTCTGTAGTTTTCGTTTAGTCCCCATTCTCCTCCCGCCGAAGGATTCCTTGGCAACATAAATCCCATCAACCCACCACAAAGAACCTTATGAATAACCTCACACTCGGCCCCCAAATTAGTCTCGATCAGTCGATACTTATCGAATACGACGCTGAGCATCTCCAATACCATGGTTACGACAACTGCAGAGCCAATGCTATGGTAACAGTGAATGCAGAGGCGGGTTGACGTTGCTTCACCTGCCAATTTGGGCCTAGGCGCTAGGCAAAAGGAGCTCGGGGAGCAAAAGTGCCAGACTTATCACTGGACCGACTTCCGGAAATGTGTGAAGAAGCTTATTTTGGATATATCTTGCTAGGATCTTTTGATCGGGCTATCGCCTTACTGTGGAGGTTGGAATATCGTGGTTTTGATCGTGAAGATTCGAGTATAAAAGACCAAGACTCTGGCTTTCGAGCATCAGTTCCTCTCAACTCAGAATCAATCAATCAAACCAATAACGAACATTTTGTCTTTGAGCAACTCATCAACCGCAAAAATGAAGTTTCTCCCCCTCGCAGTCGCCCTCTTCGCAACCCTCACCGTCGCCGCACCCTCCTCACCCAGCGACATCCAAGCCCGCTCATGCATCTGCAAGAAGGTCGGCGACGACTGGATCTGCACTGGCAGCAAATGCTACGATAAGGTGAAGCGCGACCTCGTCCCTCGCCAATGCTCATGCCACAAGGTCGGCGACGAGTGGCTCTGCGGCGGACCCAAGTGTCCCCGCGATCTTCCCGAGGAGAACAAGCTTGAGAAGAGACAGTGTTCGTGCCACAAGGTTGGAGATGAGTGGTTGTGCGGTGGTCCCAAGTGTCCGAGAAGTCTGCCGGCTGAGGAGAGCGGGCTGGAGAAGAGGCAGTGTTCTTGTAAGAAGGTTGCTGGGGAGTGGATTTGCAGTGGACAGAAGTGCCCTCGGGACTTGTCGCACCTTATGGGTGAGGAGTAAGTCTTTGTGGAAGGAAATGTAGCGTCGAGTAAGTATCGTCGCCCCTGGATAAGCTTTGTTTTGAGTCTGACACATTCCTAGACCCATTTGTTATTGCCAAGCTGGAACCATCCGGTCGATCGTCAGTTAAATCCACTTATGCACTATTGGGGTCTTGGCAAGAACTAGTTTAAGGTGCAATCACAGATAGTATCAAATGAATATATGACTTGCAGACTCAAACTTACCCACTTGTGCTTGATATAAAGCCAAGTGAAAGACGTGCCCTAGCTCGTGAGACAATCATCCCAACTACCAGCTTAAAATTGAGGACCTTCTCAATCGTGTATTCTTTGTTTATGATACTATGTATGAATGATATCAAGATCATGCTCTCTCTCGCCTCGTTTGACTTTCCATGCCGCACTATGACTTAAACGTACAAGCTCCATGACATACTCACTAATCTCCTGGATATGCTCAATCTCCTCCATCGGAAGCCTGTCAGAAGGAATTTTGCGCGTGATTTTGCTTATCGACGATAAGATATGCAAATCGTTATCTGCCGAAGAACCAAGCGGGTGAATCAGGATGTTCATGAAGAGTGGCATCGCAGCCATAGGTGCATAGTGCGATACTATCCATAATGCATCTTCTTCCCAAAGTTCTACTATCTGATCCAGGATTCGGAAGATGGACCGACTTGCTTCGATGGAAAGATCAGCGCTGGAGTGGACTACGCTGTGGAGATCATCTGGAAGATTCTCCTCCAAATCGCCGCATTTTCGAACCAGTGTATGGATGTTGATGATGGTGAAGAGGTAATCGAGCTGCAGATTGATGAAATATGTCCTTTCTTTCATCCGATCTCTCTCATTCAATGATGCAGGGAGTCCAAACACCAAATCGGATGAGATGGATAACCGCGGTCGGTAGCTTGCACTGATTGATAAGCGCCATTCTTCAAGCTCATCGTCAAGCTGTCGAACATGCGCGAGAAGTTCCCCCTCCGTGTACTTGAACGCTCTTGGAGAACAGAGAATGTTGCTTGCGTTTTCCTTGATTCTCGCGAGGTTTGTATCTCGCGGAAGGCTGTGGTACCATAGCGTCTGATCTTCAGCGTCACTTATATCGCAGTGATCTGATGTGAGTAGTGGCGGTTTATCTGTTCGGAGAGACATGTCTTTGTCATAGCAATAGCAGATCCAGAATAATCTCCGGATGTGAAGCCTCGTTTGGTCATCATATGTTGGGATGTGCTGCGGAAAGATTGCCGGTCGTGATAGAGGAAAATGGCCACCGAGATCGCATACCATGCGACAGGCGCTGGCGAAGCTAACAGCTGCTTCACGACATTGCCCTAGTATCTTGTAGCTTGCCCACTAATTTTGTCAGCCTCTCTCACGATACTCGGCAGTTGTCGTATCACTTACCAGAAGAAGAGTTCCCTGCAAGCTGTCCAAGCTCGTAATACCACTCACGACACTCAACAATCTCGACGCCTCACTCACACAGTCCCTCCGCTCAAAAGAAAACCCCAAATGCTGCGCATCAGTCGTTCTGACAATCAGAGCAATCATAGCCCAAAGACAAGCCTCAGCGGGCGCCCTCCTCCCCAAATCAACAACCCCCTCGTCAAACGCCCTCCCCAGCGTGCCCTCAAAGAGGCCTCTCTCCAAAAACGGAAAGATAACAGCTGTTTTAGACTTGAAAAATAACTCAACGACATGCGCGCAGATAGCTCTAGGGGGCAGAACCCTCGGTGTTTCAGAAAATGAAACAGAGCCAAGCGACGGCGCAGGATTACCGAAAATGTCAAAGTTCTCGAGAAATACGCGCTCCCCTGCACCGTCCGAGATCCACTGCCAGCCGCGATCTGAGAGAATGCCTATTCCTTTGAAATACCAGTTTGTGCCGATGTGGCAGCGACATAGTTTGTAAACAGCCTTGGGCCGTGTTGAAGGCGATACGCCAATCGGACTTATCACCGGCTGGCGAGTGATAGGGGAGGAAGCGAAGCGAAGACTTGTTGGTTCAGACCATGGCGAGGGGCCTCCAACGGACATGTTTGTGCTATTCGTCAATGCCGTCTGAAGCGCCTCCTCGAGTGTTTCCACGCGGCGTGATAGTTCCTGGACGACATCGGAAGTAGTTCTGAAGGGGTCAGTCTGAAGCACCCAATGGAACGGTTCAGCCTTGGCTGTCACAGTAAGTAGGGAAAAAACAAGCTTACCTTTTGTTTGGGTCCTTCTGGATCACTCTATCAAAGGTGCATGTGAGCCCCTGGCTCTCGCACCAGTCACATGGATCACCTTGTGTTTTAATCAAGCATTGAATCTATAGCAAAGGGTTATTATAAGTGCTGATGTCATGGTGAGGGAAACAAAACATGTTTTTATTACCTTTCGCTTATAGCATGTGTCGCAGGCTCGTCGGGGAGGCATTGCGAGGGGGATGCAATGTAATCGGAGGGACGGAAGTGAGACGGGGAGAGATTGACGGAGAGGCGGGTTTCCGTGGGGCAGAAAATGTAATGTAATGTGATGTGATGTGCTGTGTTGGTGCTAGACGTGTTCTAGTGCTGGCACGTGGATCTGCTGAAATACACTGTTAGCGAGACAGGGATCAGAGATCAAATCATTAGAGAGTATCTGGCGCATTTACCGCTGAGGCCGGAGAGGGGAACTTTTCCTCGTCTCTCAATTGAGAATGAAAAAGTAGTTGAAAAGGACAGAATAAGCCTGAAGCGTCTAGACGAGTCGACGTTTCATCCCAATCCCTAAATCTCGATCTGTCAAAGCAGGCCCTCCCAAGCTACAGGGTAGCATAAAGTGCTGTAACCTAAGGGCAAACCTTGGACCTGGGCTCGATCGGATCAGCGCTTCCAATTCCTTAACGTAATGCTGAACAATAAGCGAAATTTCTGATATTGCGGGGGGGATCTAACAATTACAACACATACCCGTCACTAAATAAGCTTGATTGGGCGGTATCGTCGAGGGAGGCTGTGCAGATGCGGCAGAAACAAGATCAAGCTGTGGTCAGAGCTCCAATATCTGATTTCCGTCTCCGATTACATAACCCACCATCCTCTAGCATCGCTGAGTTTCATTGGCTGAGGAAACGAGCTCCCCTGCTCACCGGCGCAGATCTTAGCTCCATTGAGATCTCGGATTTCCGTTCTCCGATGATATAAGCACTTGTTTCGTTTATCAGATCTTTTGGAGTTGATCCATTGGTGGGACTGTACACCTCTTGTTGGTACCGACAACAGCTCCCCTGTAGCTTCTCAAACTAAGCTTTTAAAGTAGACACGGTAAAATTATGTTAGCTGGGTGATGGACATTAGATATAAAGTGAAAAAACCCCACGGCCTCGAGCACCATGACTCACCCATCGCAGCTCACTGGTTTGGAGCTCACTCATTCCTCTACTGTACTCTATTTTGCCAAGGGCCTAGGACTAAGCTACCATGTCTGGCCATCTTGACCCAAAAGCCCTACTGGATCCTCGCCAGCGCTCCATCAGCGAAGTAGGCACCATATCCTCCGCCGGAGACACCACTGTTGTTCCTAGCATCAACACCGCTGAAATCCCCCAATATCTCGATGCTGGCAACGAGAAGCGCTTCCCCCACGACCCCAACAACCCCTTCAATCACAGCCCTGAGGTCTTGAACCAATTGCTCGACCCCAAATCCCTCGATGTCCTCAAGGGTCTCGGCGGGCTGCCGGGCTTGGCGCGCAGCCTCAACGTCGATCTGAAAGCAGGTCTTAGCGTTGATGAGCTAAACAACCAGAACTGTCCTCGCATCAAAGTCTTTGGTCGCAATCAGCTTCCCGCCAAGAAACCAAAGTCAATCTGGCGGTTGGCATGGATTACGTTCCAGGAAGCAGTGCTCATCATGTTGACTGTTGCTGGTACTATTTCTCTTGCGCTTGGGTTGTACGAGACTTTTGGTGTGTCGCATCAACCTGGTGATCCTACGCCTGTTGATTGGGTTGAAGGCGTTGCGATTCTCGGCGCTGTTCTCATCGTCGTGGTTGTTGCTTCGCACAACGATTGGCAGAAGGAAAAGGCGTTTGTGAAGCTCAACACCAAGAAGGATGATCGAGAGGTCAAGGTTATCAGATCGGGCAAGTCGATGCTTGTCAACGTCGCTGATGTTGTTGTTGGCGATGTTATGAACCTTGAGCCTGGTGATTTGATCCCAGCTGATGGTATCTTCATTGATGGCCATAACGTCAAGTGCGACGAGTCCACTGTCACTGGTGAATCCGATGCATTGAAGAAGACTCCTGGTGCCAAGTGCTTCATCGACGATCCTATGCGCACTAAGGAACCTGATCCTTTTATCATCTCTGGATCTCGTGTTCTCGAAGGCATGGGTACATTTGTCGTTACCTCCGTCGGCGTGAACAGCAGTTTCGGCAAGATCATGATGTCTGTCCGAACAGACATTGAGTCTACACCTCTCCAGAAGAAGCTTGAAGGTCTTGCCGTCGCTATCGCTAAGCTAGGTGGTGGTGCTTCTCTCCTAATGTTCTTCATTCTGCTCTTCCGCTTCTGTGCTTCTCTTCCTGGTGATGATAGACCAGCTGAGGAGAAGGCCTCTACTTTTGTTGATCTTCTTGTCGTGGCTATTGCCATCATTGCTGTCGCTGTACCTGAGGGTTTACCTCTTGCTGTCACTCTAGCCCTTGCGTTTGCGACAACACGTCTCTTGAAGGAGAACAACCTTGTTCGTGTCCTCAGAGCGTGCGAGACTATGGGTAACGCGACTTGCATCTGTTCCGACAAGACAGGAACTTTAGTAAGTTCAATTGGCCTGACTGTGATCTTGGCTAACATCCCAGACCACGAATAAAATGACAGTCACCGCTGGCCGCTTCGGTTCCTCGAGCTTCACCTCCGACATCCCGACCTGGGCCACCACCCTCTCCCCCGAAACCCGCAAACTCATCACCCAATCCGTCGCCGTAAACTCCACCGCCTTCGAGGGAACCAACGAAGGCGACGCCGCGTTCATAGGCTCCAAGACCGAAACCGCACTGCTCCAACTTGCCAAAGACCACCTCGGCATGCAATCCCTCTCCGAAGCACGAGCGAACGAACAAATCGTCCTCATCGAGCCCTTCAACTCCGTCAAGAAGTACATGTTGGCCGTGATCAAGGTCCAGGCTGGATACAGGGTTCTCATCAAGGGTGCTTCGGAGATCATGGTTAGCTTCTGCTCTACTGAGGTTAACCCATCTACTGGTGCTATCGAAGCTTTGGATCGCAAGGCTGCCGACGATGCGATCATGGCTTTTGCGAGGAAGTCGCTGCGTACTATTGGGTTGGTGTACAAGGACTTTGAGGAGATGCCTGATCTTGAGAATCTGGGTGACTTGACGCTTCTCGGTATCGTCGGTATTCAAGATCCTGTTCGAGAAGGTGTACCGCAAGCTGTGCAGAATGCCAGACGCGCTGGTGTCGTTACACGTATGGTCACGGGTGATAACCTCGTCACAGCACGAGCTATCGCCACAGAGTGCGGCATCTTCACCGACGGCATTGTCATGGAGGGTCCAGACTTCCGAAAACTGTCCGAGGAGGAGCTTGACAAGGTGATCCCCCGTCTTCAGGTCCTAGCTCGTTCGTCACCCGACGACAAGCGTGTTCTCGTCACGCGCCTCAAGGTCTTAGGTGAAACAGTCGCTGTGACTGGTGATGGTACTAATGATGCGCCTGCTCTCAAGGCAGCGGATATCGGGTTCTCCATGGGTATTTCGGGCACGGAGGTTGCGAAGGAGGCGTCTGAGATTATCCTTATGGATGATAACTTTGCTTCCATCATTACTGCGCTGAAGTGGGGACGGGCTGTCAACGATGCGGTGCAGAAGTTCTTACAGGTATGTCTTTTGTGATTGAGGTTGAATGCGTACTAACTTTTTCAAGTTCCAAATCACTGTCAATATCACCGCCGTTTTGTTGTCTTTTGTTACATCCATGTACGACGACAAGATGGAACCTATTCTCAAGGCAGTCCAGCTTCTCTGGGTAAGTTACTCCATCTGAGATGTAGTTCGTGGTACTGACCCCTGTAGATAAACCTCATCATGGACACCATGGCTGCTCTGGCTTTAGCTACCGACCCCCCAACTGACTCCATCCTCGATCGACCTCCCCAACCCAAGTCCGCCCCCCTCATCACCCTGAACGTAAGTCACCTCTCACCGTTATTTCACCTTCACCTCTAACAACCCCAGATGTGGAAGATGATCATCGGCCAGTCCATCTTCCAAGTCGTCGTCGTCCTGGTTCTCTACTTTGCCGGCGACTCCATCCTCGGCTACAACACCTCCATCGCCGCCGAGAAACTCCAGCTCGACACCATCATCTTCAACATGTTCGTCTGGATGCAGATCTTCAACGAGCTCAACTGCCGACGTCTCGACAACAAGTTCAACGTGTTTGTCGGCATCCACCGCAACCTGTTCTTCATCCTCATCAACGCCATCATGATCGGCCTGCAGATCGGAATCATCTTCATCGGAGGCCGCGTTTTCGACATTGACACCGATGGTCTGAATGGTGTGCAATGGGCGATTTCTATCCTCATCGCGGCGTTTAGTCTACCGTGGGGTGTGCTGGTTAGAATCTTCCCTGATGAGTGGTTTGCAAAGGTTGTGTACTTCTTTGCGCCGCCTTTTGTGTGGGCTTACAACTGGATGGCGAGGGGTTGGGCGAGATTCATGAGGTTGTTTAGGAAGAGTAAGAAGGCGGATGATGAGGAGGATAGCAGTTCTTTGGAGGGGAGGGAGAGTAAGGAGAAGTCTTCTGTCGTCGGGCCCATGATTATTGAGCCTAGGACTTAAGTCACGAGATGGTTGGCAAGATTGTTTAAACGATTGGGGAAATTGGATAACAGGGAAGAACAAAAGCAAGGGATGGGACTGGTACAACATGTTGAGTATTTCATGGCGATGGTCCGGCGTTGATTAGAGGAACAAATAGCGATAGCACTTTCATTGATAAACTTTCAAGCTTCAATAGCATCATGACTTTATTCAGTCCACAGGTCACTGAGACAGAAAGACCCATGGGTTGTAGGCAAGAAAACAGACTTTAAAAAGGACGTCGAAATAAACTTAGTAAAGATTTACCTAAGCTTAGGCTAAATTACCCAAGTCTTTTTGTCAGTTAGGATCGAGGTCCTGAGTTTTCTTTCGCCTCTGGGGATCAGTTAGAGCCTCATGACTGTTACATCAAAAGATACTACGCAAGCATCATAGGTGCCTATGTAGTTTCATCGCCCTCTGACTCATACGGAGTAGCTTGAAACAATTAAAAAGCCGAGTCCCTCTGCCCAAGCCCAGCGACACGGTCATAGCGGATCTCGAAATGTTGGATTGACTCCGGCTTCCTGTGACATGATTGGCTCCCGCGTATACCTGTCTTAACATGGCAGGTCTGTGAACTCGGCGCATGTCATTCACGAAATCAGGCAACAAGGCTCTGAAGAGTTGCAAAATAATTAAAAGGGTTCCAAGAGACTCAATCATCGTCTTTTCAGATCATTTGAACCGTACATCTCAAAGCATCGCCAAGATGGAAGACCAACAAGACAGCGTCATGAGCCAAGGCCTCTTCATCGGCCTCTTGGAAATGATATTCCCCGGCATGACATATCTCCCCTACTTCGCCGCCTTCGCATTCTTAATTAAGTACGCTCTCGAATCTTGGTCCGAGTCCATCACCGCGCGCTTCATCTCCACCGTCGAAATCCACGCCCAGGATGAAACGTATAACTATCTTATGAACTGGGTCTCGCGAAACAACATCTCCCAGGATAACTATCGTCTCCAAGCTTCCGCTGCATTGAATAACTCCTCATTCACCTGGTCGGAAGATCAGGATGATAGACCTGATGTTGACGACGATGAGGAAGATGATCCCGTGGGCAGACAAATCAACGAGATGCGGTCCAAATCATCAACATCGCTAAATAACGCTAAGCCTCTCTACTGGACGCCTGCTTTTGGCACGCATTTCTTTAGATATGAAGGCCGCATGCTGGCTTTCACCAGATCGCTTGAGGGTACAAACTATACCTCTACGCCGCGTCAGCCTGAGAAACTCGCCAGCTCCTGCCTTGGCCGGGACGCAACGGTCCTGAAACGACTGCTGTACAACGCTCGCATTGACTTCTCTGAGAAGCAAAAAGGAAAGACTGGTATTTTCCGTGCGACCAAGCTCTATAGTGAAGATGAGATGTCTTGGACTCGATGCATGTCGAAAGCGACAAGACCTATGTCTACGATCGCCCTAGATGAAGATCTTAAGGAAAAGCTTATCAAGGACCTACGACGATATCTAGACCGTCAGACCAAACACTGGTACGCGACAAGGGGTATCCCATATCGTCGTGGTTATCTCTTCTCAGGTCCTCCCGGAACCGGCAAAACAAGTCTAACCCTCGCGGCAGCTGGTCTCATGGGTCTGAATATCTACATGGTCAACCTCAATTCCCCGCGTATAAACGAGGATAGTCTTGCATCTCTGTTCCAGAAGCTTCCGTATACCTGTATGGTCTTACTAGAGGACATTGATGCTACAGGATTGGCGCAGAGACGTGGCGCGGATACAGCGACGATGGGGTCTCAAGGACGAAAGAAGAAGAATGCAGAGCGCCTCTCACTTTCAGGTCTATTAAACATAATCGACGGTGCAGCAGCTCAGGAAGGTCGAGTTCTAGTCATGACTTCAAATCACACCGAAAACATTGACCCAGCTCTTATTCGACCTGGCAGAATCGACTTCACGATCAACTTCCAACTCGCTACATCAGAAGCAGCCGAAGCGCTCTTTACTCAATTGTTCGACGCTCCAGATGTTGACCATAATTCGGAGAAGAAGGCAGTAAAGTCTCTGCGGGACCAGGCGAAGGAATTTGGGGATAAGATTCCTAATCTTGCTCTTAGTCCTGCAGCTATTCAGGGTTTTTTACTCACGCACCAGGAAGATCCTGATGGGGCTCTTGCTGCTGTTGATGAGTGGGTGCAAGATGCTTTGAAGCAGAAGGATGTTGTAGTTGAAGGAACTCCTCAGTCCGAGAATGGAAATACAGACTCTGAAGAGGATGGGGATAGTGATGAGGGTTCTGACACTATTTTATAAGTCAAATCTATGTGCTCAATGTAATTATTGTATTTAAACTTTAATTTCTATTTGCCCTGCATGATGGAAGCGAAATAGAAGATTGCCTTGGCACTTACGTGCATAAGTGGCAGGGAATAAGTCAACAGATACTTACCAACGGCATTCTATTGTAACCAATGAGAGCACTATAAAAGGATCATGAGGCTCTTCGTACAACATGAAGTTAGGCAGCAAGGCATTATGGTCAATCTGAGATATTGGGAGAATTTCTTTATCTTTATCAACGTGCCGCGTTTAAAGCTTCTATGATCTTTTAATCCTAGAGCTTACTCCTCATCTCGTTAACGACTAAGCCTCCAAACGCTGTTGCTATGTCAGCCCCTACGCTGTACCGACGCAATCTGTATGGGCGGGAAATACGCCTGGCTCTTATTTATAGCGGTAAATGGCAAGACCCAATCTCGTGTGTTTTCGAGTACACCAAGATCGAGAGCCATGCACCACAGTCTTATTCAGCTCTCTCCTACGTTTGGGGATCATCCCGAGCTGTGGAAACTATTCAAATTGATAGACATGACCACAATATCAGCGTCAATCTGGCTTGTGCCATTCGTCATCTGAGGGACGAGAGGAAGTCTGTTCTGATTTGGATTGATGCATTGGTAAGAACTTTCTAGTCTTTAGCTTGATATGCAAGATAATCATTAACTTTCGTAGTGTATTAACCAACACGATATTTTTTAAAAGAAGTTCCCAAGTTGCAATAATGCGTGACATTTACGCGTCTGCACAACACGTAATTGTGTTCTTAGGTCATGGCTCTTATCATAGGATCCCTAAGAACTATTTAACAGACCACTTGCTTGCTCCCATACAATTCTCAAACGATGACCAGGATGACTCTCTGATCACTCAGTTTCACAACTCTTGGGAGACGATGTGCAGCAGTGCAGAGTGGTATTCGTTTTGCACTATCTGCGTCATACGAGCCCTATCAGACATTGATAGATACAGGGCAAAGTTTAAGTGTATTGCAGATGGGAAGGCTTCGTCTGGGTTGAAGCTTTTTGAACTTGTTCGACGATTCATCAACAGTCAATGGCGGCAGCGTGTGTGGGTTATTCAAGAGGCCACAGTTACATCTCAAGTATTTGTTCAATATGGCAATGTCAAAGTGCCATGGGAAGTACTTGCGCGCTCTGCAAATACATGTAACAGCCTGGGCTGGGGTAGACAAGATACAGGATCTGAGCTATTCCTAGGCATCGAAAGAGAGCACGCCAAAGTCTTGCCAGTGCTTTCGAAGCAGATATTTGAGATCGAACGACTACGTACAGAGTGGGATGACGGAAAAGTAACTACACTCCTGTCACTTTTACAAGAGTTCTCAAGCCGAAAAGCCACCGATGACCGAGACAAAGTATTTGCTCTACTCGGCCTCGCAAGGGATATTAAAACGATCGAGCCAGACTATTCGCTGAGCACAATCCAAGTCTATCGAAACACTGTCATTGATCTCATCAAGCACAGTGGCTCGCTGACAGCCCTTTCCGGCGATATGAAAAGGAAAAATAGTGGCCATATTCCATCCTGGATCCCCGATTGGAGTGTTGCAATGGAAGAGCCAGATCGTCGGCGCATGCAGCTTGATGGAGCGTATAGGGCTTTCCCCCGTTGGCGGATTGTATTGATCGACCGCGAGGTTGAATACTGGGAGACTGTGACAAGGGACATACATAGCCTCTACGAAGAGATAGAAAGCGGGAAAAGGAGACCGATCCCAAAAGAGATTGTTGATGGTCTACTGTCATACGAGAGGATACTGACAACAATCTATGGGTCAGAGTTGATGGATATCGAAAGTCTCGATCCTCCAAAGAAACGGGCCATCTATCAGTGTGAATCACTTTACTGGCAACTTGAGAACGTTGGCCCGCACTTCTGGTCCCGTACACGGATTGCGGAACTTATTGGCGCATACTTATCCCTACCACCGATACCATCTTCTGGAGAGTTGTACAGACTGGAAATTCTCAGATGCTGCTCGATGATTTACTGCAGAAAGGCCCTCGATCTCTGGCTGAAGAAAGTGCAGTATCTCGAAAGAGAGCGGTACAAAACAAACTTTTTACTCATATCGGACCAAGAGAAAGAGAACATCGTGGCAGAGCATTACGAGCATCCCACTATCGACACTAGTACATATATGGTTGCTGTTCAGCAGTGGATCCAGGATATGCGCAGAACATTTTATACAGTGACAGAATACATCACAGACAAGACTTTTGCTGAGATTTGCCGATCCAGGCCAATCATGCAGGAGGCATTATGGTCACTGACGGTGGAAGCAACTGTCGCCCTGGAGAAAGATCGGACTTTAGGCGTTTCTATGACATTCGATTATGATCAGGGAACGTCTGTCAGTGGGGGCCTGCTAAATCTACTTTCTCATCTAATGCATGTGGCTTCAGAAATTCTGAGCCTCTGGACTCGGCCTGTTGTATTGATACAAGCAGTGCAGCAGGCCAAAGATGCCTGCAAAGGCCTTATCGATTTACACCGCAACAAGGATCTCAGCACCATTGACCATGACTATGCGACGTTGTTTTCAAAAGCTGTTGTTTTCACTGGCTCGGCGACATGGATGCGGCATCTTAGAGATAACGGCCAACCGAAAGCAGCCCTCTACGACGAACACTTTCTGGAATTTAGGAGTCAAAAACAACATGAAGCCTTCAGAGAAAGCAAAGATTTCTTTCATATAAGCTCAAAGTTCATCGCTACTGTCGGCCAGTGTACAGAGAGGCTGCTCACCTGGGTTGACTCGACCTCCCGCATCCTTACAATCAGCCAGTGGGCACTATGTGCGCAGAACCTAGAAGGGCCGGATTGTGCTATGGATTTTGTCAAAGCTCTCGTTGGTGATATATATGAGGAGTCGCCAGGGATGTTTCGCCGACTTCGTCAATCTGAGATCAGACCACTGCAAAACTGGTTTGTAACTTGTTTACTACCCCAGCTCTGTGACATGAATCGAGCGGTTCATGGCGAGCTTTGGAAAAACCTTTTATCCCCGGAACTTGAGTTCGATACTGAGTTGGATGAGATTAAGTTATTCGACACGGAGATGAGGCTTAACACTGAAGGCAGGGTGTTTTTCATTGCAACGGATCACAGAATGGGATTTGGACCAGGATCAATGGCAGTAGGGGATGAGATAAGATTCCTGCCAGGTGGCAACAGTCCGTTTGTGTTACGGCCGATGGGCAGAGTCGGAATCAATTCAGAGCCTTCCTACGAAGTTATTGGAGATTGCTTCTGTCTGTTGGAGTCCAAGGAAGAGGATAATGGTGAGGATAGTCTACTGCAAGGATGTCTTCCTGTGGAGATTCTGGGTGAGCTTCTTCCAACAGGCTATGAGTCTGATGACGTTCTCTTATTGTAATGGATTTGAAATTTAGTTTATAATTTTGTAATTTTAAGTGTATAGGTCTCCTTTCCTTTTCACTAACATTTGTTCAGAGTCAAATAAAGCAGACAAAATAACTCGAAATTCAGAACGTGTACTAATTACAAAGGCATAGAAATCCCCAGACGCTCGGTGAAAGGACTATTCCAGATCCCAGTCGAGTTCAACTGCTTATAAACAGCCAACCACCTCTCCGACTCAGGATACATCCTCTCCAAGTCTCCCTTCTTAACAGTATCCAAATCCAACCCCCAATGAACCCTGACGTCCTTCCCCTCCTCGCCCTCACACAGCTCCTGTCTCATAAACTTCAACAGCTCCTCCCCTGTCTTGACCCCAAACAACATATCCATCTCAACCATCATCGTCGTCCTCCCCTGCTGCGGTGCCAAAAACGCACTAGACTCTTTAACAAACCTCAAAGCGAACGGCCCAGCCAGAAACCACTTCTTCTCATTAGCTGCCTTTTGGAACAGCGCGAGGATACGGTCGACGATGGAGACTATGTCTTGGTTGGCGTCGAAGGATAGTTCCATGGCGTAGGCTTTCACGTCGT
The DNA here is from genome assembly GCA_022627125.1 of Fusarium chuoi. NCBI lineage: Eukaryota > Fungi > Ascomycota > Sordariomycetes > Hypocreales > Nectriaceae > Fusarium > Fusarium chuoi. Next base: position 478,791 of record JAJALE010000839.1, on the reverse strand, counting down.
CGACGGCGCCGATGTTGAGGACTTTGAAGCTCTTGTCGATGTAGTGCTTCACGGGGAGGCTTTTCATGGCGGTGGTGATTATGCCTGGGCTGTGGAGCGGCCAGCGGTTGAGGATCCAGACGAGGATGTCTTCGACCCAGTGGTGTTGGGCGAGGAGGCCGGCGAGCCAGTTGTCGAAGCCACGACCGCCTTCGCGTTTTGTAGCCTTTGAGCATGTGCGGATGGTGGTCACGGCGATGTTGCGGCCGACTGTCTCATAAGGGTTTAGATCAATCTCGAAGTAGTGATTCTGGAGAGGAGCAGATGCAAGACCCCCTGCGAGTTGGGTCTTGTAGTCTTGCCAAGTCGTCAATGCCCGGACTTCGCTGAGGAAGAACGTGGGTACCACTTCGATGATGTAAGAGTAGACAAGACCGAGACAGCCCATTGCGACGAGAGCTGCTTGGAACCAATCATCGTCCTGCTTGAGTTCCTGAGCATCGCCCGGGACGAACTTGGCAGGATCTGTGATTCCATCCTTGGGCTCAATCTGATAAACCTTTCCGGTCTCAGAGACAAGGACGACAGCTCGGACGAGGCTGGCTAGGTTTCCAGAATCTTTACCACTGCCATGAGTGCCGGTTGTAATAGCTCCGACAAGAGTCTGTCCATCATACGCTCCCATAGTCGCAAGAGCCTTACCCATCTTGTCAAGCTGCGAATTCAAATCCTTGATCGTAATGCCACTCTCGACAAGAACATGGTCCGAAGCTTTAGATGGCTCCTTTAAAATCTCAGAGTTCAGCTTCAAGAACTTATTCATCCCATGAGGATCAAGAAGAATCCCATCAGTAGGACAAATGTTCGAGAACGAATGTCCCGAGCCCACGGCTCTAACATTAAGTTTCTGCTCCCTACCATCCTTGACAGCTTGGACAATGTCTGATAATCCTTTGGGATAGCGCAAGGACTTGGGAGTGCACTTTTGCTGGCCGATGCAATTCTCCCATGAGGTTTTAGGGCCGGGCCGAGGTCTTACAAACTCGTCGCCAGGAGGCTTGGGGACCCCTTCAATTGAGTCTTTGAGGTTTTTGATTTCTTGGAATAGTTCTCCGTTCAACGATGGGTCGATTGTGCGACGGTGAATTTCTTCAGCGAGGGTAGTGTTTGTTCGATCACTGTCGAACTTTTGGACGAGCTCTGCTGCAGACAGGTTTTGAAGATCCATAACGTGCTAATGGTCGAAGATAATATTTGAAATGAGAAAGTACATTCGTATGAAGAGACAATATGGGCTCTTTATAGCAGATTCGTGGCTTTCTCTGAGGCATTCCCAAAGAATGTGAAGTGGTCGACTGAGACATATTGACCGAAGTTCCATTCCTCATTGGGCGAATGTGTAGCGACTACGCAAGCCACAGCCGGACTAGCGACTCGGCACTTCCAAAAACGAGGGACTGCAGAATCTATAGCGGGCTAGACCGTTGCATGGATCAGCTGCGTGTCTGAGAGTTTGAGCAGCTGAAAATCCATGCAAAGTTATCACATTCGAAACTCTTTGATCACAGGCCAGTCGCAGGTCTAACTGTTTTGAGCTATTCAGCTTCCAAAGAGGTGCTTTGTCTCTGGCCTTGTGACTGCTCTTTGCCTGATTTGGAGCGGCTGAATAATTCAGCTTGCTATATCAAGTTCTTACTCTTGGGTCTACTGCATGTTTTCACGGAACTCAGTAGTGCCTGTATGTATATGCTAGCTTGAGCTATTTCCCTGACTCTAGCCTTCTAATTAACTGGTCTATAAATAAAGCTGTAATATCTTATTAGATAGCCTTATCGATTGATCAAGGGAAATAGCTAAAGCTACATGCAATAAGTACTACACAATTCTGTGAAAACATGCAACATATGCCTCTAAACTACTTACTCAAAAACGCCAAAACATCGAAGAAGCAATCTAAGTAAGTTAAACAATCAAGCTCGGCTTTTCTACCCCCAACAAAGCAATAGGCCGTAACTGCTTGAGCCAGCCTCAGACTTGAAGCTATCGCTGAATCGTGGAAACTACCAATACCAGCTTTGATCAGGCAGGGGCAGAGCAGACTAGCAAGACATAACCCCAAGTCAGTAAGAGTGAACTGAGATTTCAGAGGAAGCTGAGTAACGCTCGTAAGATTGGGTTTTCAGTCTGATCGGTCCGGCCCGGTGTACATCATCTAGCCATCGGCGGAAGAGTGAAACATGCTAGATCCATGACGTGATGACGGAAAGCCTTTCTGTTACCGCCTTAGACAGCGTAGTGATAACTTAGTCTTTAAGGAGAGAGGACTTGAGTGAATGCTGATCACGACTTGAACATTAGCAAGAGATAGAATCGCCACACTTCTGAAACTCAGGGTATAGTAGAAATCACCGCGAACTTCCCACCAAATCTATAACTCAGAACCCACAAGACTGAAAAGAGATAATAGCTAGTCGTCAGCCAGACATTGTCAATATGTCTTTACTGGAGCTGAGCTAGTGCGTTTGCGGTTCGAGGCTGATATCATACACTTTCTTTATTGTCGTTGGGGCCTGTCCAAACCGACGGCATAGAGCAATGCTGTGCTTTTAAACTGGAGTTGCTATTGTATACGTCTCAAGAGTAGAGGAAGTGCATAGCAGCTGCGCAAACCAGCAATCAGGTACAGAACCGAGTAGTGCCGGAACTCAGCCAGAGGCCCCTAGTGGCCATTTAAGGTCCTTTCAACAGGGGGGTCCAGATTGAGAGTCAGGGCAAAAGGTATAAGGATAACGGGTCCCCGCGGATCTCTGTTTCAGCCGAACTTTCCTCTGCATACTTCTCTCTTTTCCGTCGCTGTTTGCTTGTGGTCATTGCCCAGTGTTTCTTTCTACTTGGGTCAGTGTTATGTGGCCTCATGCTGTCTCAAAGCACGAAACTCACTCATACCACAATTACAAGCTGACACATTACTATGTACAAGAACTGTTAACTTGGCGTGTAGTTTCAGATGTAGTAGACCTAAAACTTGTATGCAGTGCATCGATTAACCTTTCTCCTTACTCTGGGAGCCCTCATATTGCCTACTACTGCCGTCTCGCTCAAAAAGAACCGTCAACCATACTGGTCGCCTTCATAACCGACGGGTATATATAGCCTATGCTATCCGTAATGACAGAGCCGATATAGCCGAAAAATGGACCGCAGTCCCTACCAGCGGCCCCAAACTCTCTGATGCCATGGGTCCGGGATTGGTCTTTGGAAAGCGAGATGAGAAATAATAGCCGGCCGCGAAGCTAGTCAGTCACTGTCCCTCCAAATAACGAACCTTCTCGTTTTCATAGCCGAAAGCCAGATATCAACCCGGCAGACAGACACTGCAGACTATCAGCCCAACAAACAGTCCGAGCTACTGTCATGGACTCCCGTTATTGTTCAAGTGCCGGCGCAACTTGCACTGGGTCAAGTCAGGGTCTATCTGTCATCCCTTGGGGTAATATGGAAATCCGATTGGGTTGGAAAAGGGTTCTAAAGCCGACTACGAAGTAACCAATCGTTGATTTTTATACAGTGGGGGCAACACTAGTAGATATGAATACTAACTTATTGCCCGCCCACTGTAATCAACAGGTTGCCAGAAAGCAGCGGATGATAGAAAGACCCTGACCCGACTTACATCCAGCCATGTGCTCGGCGATGTATGCTCTGGTTCGAAACAGTGGGTAAAGACTCTATGCGGACTCACCGGCTTCGTGGGGAATCTCCACCGACCAACTCGAGACTCCAGCATCCTCAAATGTCCTAAAGTTCTCTCTGCTGATTTAAGCTCTGAGCCATAAGTTCCAAATGACACGAGATTTCGTATAAGGCCCACTCTGATACAAACTTTGCTGTCTGACTACTACTCTGTCGAGCATGAGATGGGGCAATCCTGAGCGAGATGGGGCGACGTCCACATGAAGTGCGTCTTTGCGCCCGCATTATGGAGACCCCAGATATATACTCCGTATCCACGCGCTGTTTACTTTACTCTATCTCTGATGCCGATGCTATGGTGCCGTGATTCCCTGGGTCACACCAGCATATAGGCCGTTGTTCGGCCTGTCCCCCTATGGCTGTTCTATAAGATATCGGCGTGAGAGTATTTTGCCTGGCTAGGTAAAAGTCCTATATTAGGTAAAATTAGGGCAAAGTCATACAGATACGTAGTCTCTATCATAAAATCGAATACTAAATATTCGGCTTGTATATGCCTTCGCTCCAGAACTACAGACTCTGGTTGCTGGCCCATAACGATACTTGTCCTTAAACGTTAACTGTCAGCCAGGACTGTCGGTAAGTAAAAGCCGAGCTTTCAGGATTGTACTAAAATTACGAGAGGGATAATAGATTAATAAATAGAGTTTATAGATAGCATTTAATTATAATATAATTAAGCAGCATAATTAGGTGTATACTGTTATATATCACTGTGGAATAGAAATATCTACCTCTTGCCTCTACTTAGGAACCTTTCTCTTGTAACTCTTGCTCAATTATACAATATTTTATTACGTATATAACAAAACAACTACACAGGATGACAAACATCAAGTCTCTTATTTTTTCCTTCCTCCTTATTGGAGCTATCCAGGCGTAAGTGTGACTTCTTTCTATAGTCCCAGACTAATGACTTACTCAATAATAGCAAGGACCACAATAGTCATAACTGTTGCACCAAGTTGTACGCCACTGATGCATGGAATTCTAATTCTTACTATACGGAACTAGTCTGCAATAATAACTATGCAGGCAAGGTATGTATCTCCTCAAAGACTCAAACGAATGTTGGGCCTAATGTAGCCATTAGGGGACTTATAACAGCAATACCCAGACCTGTAACGAGAATTATAATGGTGCTATTGGGGGCTCTGACTTTTGGTCAAAGTGCAGGCAAGCCGGACAGAACTCTGCTGGCAAGAACCCAGGCTTTGATATTAACAACTACGGCGCTGGATATCGTAATACGTGTTAGAGAGGCAAAGATTGGTGTCTCTTGAGAGCTGAGATATAGTTGGACCAGTGATACTGGGACTTTTCTCCGGGCACTCCGGTTTACCCAGCATCCAGATTAATAGAACGTATCCCGACTTCCCTTGCCTTCCTTTGTCATCACGCTCTCGTAGAGAAATAGGCCGAGTGGGCGACTGAACTGTGGGTTACGATAGTCAAAACAAACAAGGAATGGCTCACCCACGTAGTCTCAGACTTTCGAATCCCCACAAGACTACAAGGTTAACGCGCTCCGACGAGCCACACTGGAACGATGAACTATAGACAATAGCATCCAAGACCCTTCGGTGCTAGTCTCACCTCCTAGGTTGATCCAATTTCTACTTGAGGTTTCCTTGCACCGTGTATACTTGGAACTAGGATACGAAAGATAATCTAGGTGCAGGTCATGTCGATTATCGAGATCATAGTCTCATCATCTGAGCAAAATCATATACAAGAAGTGCTAACCCACCAGGCCCAGCCAGGCCCAGCCTCATTACTGCTGTCCATTAAACCCCGTAAATCCATTAACACCATTTCCTAGTGTATCAAAACCAGGATATATCTGTCCCCAATTCACAAACTCCGTCTGCGGCGTCATTCCCCCCGTGGGAATAAGTTGCTCAGGCATCATCTGCGGATACATAACCCCATTATTCCAAGCCTGTACATCCGCCCCATCCATCCCCATCATCAGGCCCTCGAACCCAGTAGCAGGGACTACCTCATTAACCGTCTCAGGAACTTGACTTCCCCGCAAGGCAGTCCTAACAGTCCGCACACTATCTCTATGCCCAAGCATCACGCTGCCGCTCTCTTCAGATCCATCGTCCATTACAACGCCGGAGTCGGGGCGAGGCATGACACCACGGGGTTTGCGGGTGCTTTGTGTTGTTTGGGAGCGGATTATGTCGTTCTTTTTGTTGCTGCGGTTTGTGTAGGGCATGCTTTGGGCGTTGGCGATGCATTGGTCTAGAGTCTCGACGAAGCATTGGTAGAATTTTGTAGAGAGGGTTTCGAGGGTGGCGGGGTTGGAGATTTTGTCGAGGAGGGAGTATTTTAGTTGGTCGAATGCTTCGCGGTACTTGGCTTCGACTTCGAAGTGCTCAATCACAGGTGTGTATTCTGTTGAAGTCAGCTGTGTCCTGGTAGATAATGACGAACGGATACTCACCGTATGGTCGAACATCACTATCGTCGTCATCAGGAAACACAATGTTCCAAATCTCCTTCCACTGGACTTCAGGTGAAGTACCACTCGCTCTTTTCCTACTCAACAGCTTTGTGGCAGTCTGAGGATCAATACCACTCTCAGCATCGGCATCAGCAATGTCGCACATGTACTCCTTCGGCAAGCGCTGATGATCACGGAGTTCTTTGCGCGTGGGAAAGTCACGGCTACATCGATCGCAGACGAAAGCAGATGGATCGTCGCGCTTGTGCTGCTTGACAATGTGTTGCCTTCGAGGCGTTAGTAACAGTTTAACGTAAGATTACGGTTACTAACCTGAGCTCTGCGAACTTGGGAAAATAGGTCATCGCGCAGCTATGATGATCCCTCACGTTGAAACGATGAGGATTCCTCTTTCGGAAGGGACAGCTCAATCGGAGATTCTCATCCTCCTTGGGATTCGGTCGTGAGCGCTTTGTGGGCAAGTATCCCAACCCTTCACCATCGCTAAACTCATCGCCGTCATCTTCACGTTTACCTTGCTTCTTCCTCTTTCCGCCCCGACGATCGCCATTAGCGTCCTGGGAGGGTGTAGAGGAAGAGCTCGACGTTGACATTGTGTGCGACAATTGGCCATCTGAAGCAGATTGCCAGATATGCTGGCTTATGTCCTGCGTGAAATTGGATACGAGGCTTTGGACCTTGTCTTGCGGAATCGAGACGTCGTTGAGATCGACGCCGTAAATGACTTGAAGTGTGTAATTGAGCACTGAGTTTGCGTCCTCTTGCGACACTTCTTCCGAATCATCTTCATCATCATTAGAAACATTATCCGTACGATGCGACTCTGTTGTTGGCGTAAGAACTCTCTCCTCCTTAACAAATGATTCTGTACTGGGGCTGCAAACGTAAGCGACACGATCGCACGGAACCATCGGAAGACTCACCTCGCAGGCCTAAGCTCTTGAACAACAGGTCTTCCATGCGCCTCGTTCAAATTTCTAATCTTGATATCGAACTCAGGATATCCCGTAATAATCGCATCATCATCCTCATTAACAAACGTGGAGCAAGTTCCGCTCGATGGATTATGTCGATGGCAGATCCGGCTCGCAGGTCTCGACCCATCCAGCGTCGCAGCAGCGAACTGCTCCTGGATCGAGCTCGCATACGTGGTGCTTATCGGACTCGCCAGCGTAGAAAGCGAATGCGTCGTCGCAGAATCAGGAACATTTGCTGAAGAAATACTACTCATCGACGACTCCGTCGGCGATCTGAGACGAAAAGCCCCAGGGGTGAAGTGTAAGCTCTCAGGGACCTTTTTGCCATTTCGCTGGTTTAAAGAGGGGAATTTGGAGAGAGGTGCGTCTCTCATGCGCAGAGGAAGATGGTGAAGACCAGCTTCGCCGATGTGGTTATTATCTCCCATTTTCGCGATGCGTTTTAGAAAAAGAAATGGAGAAAACCTGGAGGCGTCTGTTAGTTGCGTGGTGCATAAAGGCTGACGCCATTGAAGATGTTTCGGAACTTACAGGGTGAGATTAAAGGGATATTTTATGCGAAAGTTGCAATACAGATGAAACAAGGTCAAAGGAGCGTTGACGACGATTGAAGGAGTGAATTAACCCGGCAGGTTTGACAATAATTAATGATTGATCAAGTGAGAAACAGAAGGGCATAAGCAGGCAGTGTAGTGTTATATTAATGGAAACAAGGGAGAGACAGGCAAGTCGGACATGCGTTTCACCTCATCTCACCCTCCCTCTCGCACAGGTTGCCTCGCCTGAAGCCTGCAGCCAAAAGTCCTAGACTGTCGATCTAATTGGCAAGGCCGTTTTATTCTGGTCCACTGCGCTGGTATGAATGGGGTAAGACTCGAGATGATTCTTGAAGACAGGGGGCTCTGATTCGCTCGTGATGGCCGTTGTTGCATGGGCTGTGTTGCTTGTTTTCCAGGCACCAGAAAATGGAACTGATGAACTGATCAGCCCTACAGAGTAAAGTTCCAGTGGTTCGCTCACGGGTCAGCGTTGGGGGCTGGCTGATGCCATCGTGTTCATTTCACATCCCCAGTCTGAGTCTGACGTGCTGTCGCTTATCGAATGCAGATGATGTGGCATTGTCGCTTAAATCTGTGAGTAACGGTAACGACGCACAGCATAATGCACGCAATTTACTATATTGACTGTGCTTTTGACGGCACCCGTTTAGAGCATGAGCCCGCTTCTCACCAAAGGTCATAAGACCATCTTCAGCTCGCAACTCACTCTCCAACCTTCAGAATCTCTGCAGCCCTCAAGACAGCCTTCGCACTCCTCTCAACCCACTCCTCAGCCTGCGTCAAATTCCCCTGATCCAAACTATCCTGCACCGCTGGAAAAACATCCGCGCCATATCCACTATCCAGCCCCGGCGCACTAACAACGTTGTAAAACGAAAACCTACCCGGCAGCAATCCCTCGCTCGCGAAGCCTCGACTAAACGCCTTGTACGCCGCATTAACAGCACTCAGCAGAACAGTATCATTTAGAGCGAGTGCTTGGTTGGCTAGCGTAGAAATGCGCTTTCCTGCTTCTTCAAAGGACGATACTGCTGAGGAGAGGGGCGTGAGATCAAGCTCATAGGAGGGGAAGCGGTCGGTGAGCTTTTCTTCGAGATCCTCGAAGATGTCGCGCAGGGCAGCTCCGGCATGGGTGAGATCAAAGGGGATGAGGGGATCGTCGGCGATGTGATATGTTAGGAGAGTTACGAATTGACCCATTGCTACGTGGAGATGGAAGCCTGGGTCTGCGTACTCGGCCATCCAGCGATGTGTGTCGTAGAGACTGAGTTATGTCAGTGGTGACATGGCAAGACCAATGGAATACTTACGTATGATATGCGTAAACGGCATCTTTAGGACCAGGGCCTCCAGCAATATCAAGCTGTAAAAGGTCAGTCACATCCCCTGTCAGATAGCATGTTACACTTACGGAAGTGATGCCGTTGTGGTAGAAAGCAGCATAGTCACTACCACTACCCATAGCAGGCAAAACACCCTCAGTAGCATTGTACCACGCATCATACAACGTCGGTCCAGCGCCATAGCCCTCAGGAAAGATGATCTTCTTCATCGTCTCGATAGCAATGGTCTGGATCTCACCTGATCCAACAATCTCTGCTCGTGGACCAGAAACAGCCGTGTCGAGGTTGATATACGCAACTGTTTTTTCAATAAGTTCCGGAAGATGATCCTCGACCCATTCTGTGCTCCCCATGAGGCCAAACTCTTCAGCGTCCCAGGAAGCTAGGATACTTTTCTCGTTAGTTTCATTTTGTGTTGGGTTGGGATGACTTACATTGTTCGCCGAGGCTTCCATCCGTTCTCGACGAGCTTTCCAAAAGCCTTGGCTATCTCAATAAGCAACGCACCACCCGACACAGCGTCCGCCGCTCCACCACCCGTCCACCCGTCTCTATGATTACCAATGATAACATACTCATCTTCATTCGTGCCATTAATCGAAGCAATAACATCCCATGCCGGTTCAAGCCTCGTATCCATGATATTCACAAGATTGAGCGTAGCTCCCGGTGCAGGGCCACTATGGTACGTAACGTTTGAAAAGGCGCCCTTGTAGTTAGTTCTGTTTACTGTTTCAGCGGAGAGGCCGTGGTTGTCGAGAGCGTGAAGGAGTTGAAGACCGTCTCGGGGAGAGATGGGGATTGATGGGATGGAGGGCCCATAGGGGGTTATGTCGGCGCGGGGGGCGTCTTTGTGGGAAGCGTAGCCGATTGTTGAGGGGTCTCCGAAGGAGAGGGAGCCCCAGCGGGTGCTGCCTCTTTGGATGGAGGAGGGGTGGCGAGCAGGGCCGTCTGGAGCTGTTAGTGTGTGTTGATGTCCGGGGATCCTTCATGCTGACCTGGGTAGGGAAGATAGCCGTTGGCTTCTGTAATCTCACCGTCCTCGAGAGGGTCTGTGTAGAGAATAGTCCCAATCATGCCGTGAGCCTATTATGCATCAGTAACTGACTCTCCATAATCTGTTAGTAAGAACTCACCTCGGCGTTCTTGATCTTGACTCCACGGTTTGCGCCACCATATTGAGCCAGTGCAATCTTTCCCTTCAGCTCAACACCAAGATCCTTAAGTTTCTGATAATCCTCCCTCGAACCACGACTACACCCCACAGTTAGTCATGCAAACGGCGTCTCAAGGTCGTATTCTTACCCCACGTAAACATATTCAGCATTGACCCTCCCACTACCAGAAAGCGCATGGTACGCAACCTGCTCATTAGGATTCCTCGTCTGCTCATCAACATCCAACTTATCCTCCAACCGCTGTACCTCATGCACACTCCCATCAGGCCTCTTCAGACTAAGCGTACTCTCGATAGGCTCCGTATACGTAATCCAGTACTCATCAATCCACGATTCCCAGCCTGCGTCGATCCATTTCTTCTGCGTCCACTCTGCTTGAGACCTGTTATGGCCTGCGAGACGATAACCAGAGGTGTAGTAGAGTGACCAGTCTGAGATAGATTTGTTGTCGAAGGAATTGACGAGGAGAGTTTCGACTTCGGTGAGGACGGGAGGAAATTCAACGACATCGCGCTTCAGGTGACGGCTTTGAGATGTACGTGCTGAGCGACGGGTTCGAAGAGCGGAGAGTTCATCTTTGTCGGGTAGACAAGCGTATACACACGCCGCAGCAACAAGGCAAGTAGCCAGATTCCTCGCCATGATTCCCTAGATTATTTCAACAATCGTAAGGAACTATTTCAGAGCATACCGCAGAGAGAACTACATCATATTTATACTACCCCTCCAAAGCATACTTGGCACATATCGTGCGGGGGATTTCAACTTACACCCAGTCATGATAAGCTAGCGCTTACACCGCATCTCTGAAAGAGGAATGTCCAAGTTCACGAGAGTACGGCATTGCTGCGAGGTTCACGATAAGATGTTGCGTCATACGATGAGGATTTGCTTGGCTCTGGTTGACCTTCCATGTTGGGTCTCGATCACCGCGTAGCGTTGTATTATGATGGTGCGGGGTTGAGGAACTTTTTCCATAGTCCGAGGATTCCGTGAGTTTATTGTGTTTAAGCTTGTTTTTTGAGGTGTTTATCGTGTGAGCTAGACCCGGTTTATGTTTTCTGGGTAGCTGGATTGTTTATTAGGTTGTTCTCCGTTGTTGGGAGGCCCTCGATGTCCCCGCAGGGTGGTTATCTATAAGAACCACGCAGGACACTTGCAGGTGAGTGTCACTGTAGGCTAGGCCGGGGAGATTAAGCAGCATATTCCAATCAATAGATTGAGTTTCATTGGTGAATGGCAGAAGTTGATATATATATATATATATAATATTAAACTCTTATCCATTCCGCATTAATCACAAACGCTTCTTCAATATTCAGAACCGGACTTGACCTGCAAACTATTAGAACAAGCTCATAAACGTCGCAACAGCCACAAGCATAAGACCAAGTCCCCCAACTCGCATCTCACCAGCAGCGTTCCTGTCATCCGCCGCCTTCTTCTCCGCGGGTTGTCGTACCTTTGTCAAAGTCACATTGAAAGCAGGGCTCTTTACTGCCTCACTAATACCCTCCTCGCCCTCAACAAAAACAAACAAATCAAGGGGCAGGTAATCGTATACCATGCGATCTTGCTGGAACCAGGTCTGGCATGCTCCGTCTTTGAAGAATAGTTGGCTGTCGTACTCTGCGTCCGCGGTAGAATTCGTACGGTCGAATACGGCGCGCCATGCAGTTTGGCCCTTCTTGTTGAGATTGCTGGGATACATGCGGGCGTCGACGTACGGAGTCTCTGTTGAGGCGTTGGACTCGAGGGCGTTGAAGTTGTAGTTTCCGATGTTGTTCAGGACATCGAAGCCGCGGACCTGCCAGCTCTTGATCTTGAGACCAGGTCCGCTGTCCATTGCGATTGTAATGGTCGAGTTGGTCTCCTTGTCCTCGTAATCACCTGCAAAGGCCTCCTTTGTATCATCACGACCGACCTTTTCGATAGCTGGAAGGAGGTTTTGAAGAACTGCACTGAGGATGGTGCCAGTGACGAAGGGATTTGCAGACGCTTCGAGACCGCCAGACATGATGGAGATGACAATGTCGTAGTCGGGAATGAGGACGGTTTGAGAGTGGTAGAGACCGAGATCACCGCTCTTGGTGTAGATGTCGATGAGACGACCGTCAGAGGTGATGTTGTCACCGCGAAGGATCTCCCAGGGTCCGCCGACTTGGTAGTCCCATGAAGCGGTGTTGGCCTCTGGCTTCATCCACTTGCGGGTTTGAACGGGTGTGAGGAACTTGTTGCTGAGGATGCCATCGGCGAGGAGAAGCATGTCAGAGACTGAAGAGAACATGCCACCAGCACTGAAACAGTCAGTCAAATTCATTGCATCAAAAGGTTTGACTTACGAATCAAAAACAGCCAAAGTAGCGTTCCAAGTAGACTCCTCGACAGGTATGAAGAGATCATCCGTGGGAGGAGTCTTGTCGACATAAGTATGCTTCATACCAACAACATCAAGGATATCACGCTTGATGACATCCTCAAAGGGCATGTCCTCAGCAGCCTCAATGACAAGACCGAGAAGAGCATGGCCCACTTTGGAGTAAATAGGATTAGTGAAAGGTGCATAAACTGGAGGTCGAAGGTTGACCTGCTCAAGAAGATCTTTTCTAGTACAGGGGGTAGTGCCGGGAAGACCAGAGCAGTTGGGGCCTTTGCCCTTGGGAACCTCGGGAAGACCGTATGGCTGCCATGGAGCTGAGCCAACGATCGCAAGATCCTGGGCCACTATTCACGGTTAGTTGAGTAAGTGGGAGGTGAAATTGTGGCTTACTATCAACACCAACGCCTGAGAGATGACTGGCGAGAGATCCGACAGTGATATCCTCCCACTTCAATGAAAAGATATCATCATCCCCAGCTGTCTTATTCAACTCAGGCAAATACTTCAACACAGAAGCTTCCAAGTCAATCTTATCACTAATATGCGCCGCCAAAGCAGTAAAAAGCTTGGAACCACTAGCAATTCGAAAGACAGTGTCTTCGTCTACCTTATCAGTCCCCTCGCCGGGATTGGGCGGTGTCCACTGATACGTAAACAAAGGATCATCCTCGTGGATGGACTTGACGCCAATGGAGAGGGCCGAAGTGTTGAATTGAGCGCCTATTTGAGCATCGAGACCTGCTTTGAGAAGGGATGTTGCTTTTTTGACGATGGAGCTTTGGGAAGGGGATTGGGGTGCTGGGAAGACGGCGCCGAGGGGAGGACAGGCTTTTGCGTCGATGAGAGTGAAGAACACAGCAGCTACAGCTGCAATTTTAGAAAGAGAGGGCATTATCAAAAGAATGAGAAGCCAGCGAAGGATGATTTGTATGTAACTCTCATGATTGATACGTTGGGGTCTTCCCTTATATACACCATCACATCAGCATGAAGATCTTAAGCTTCTCGGATTCCAATGCGTAAATCCTCTCAGCCCTCAAGGCTGAGGAATTGAACTATATTTTACGTATAGCATCTTGGCTTTAATCTCGGACATTGAATGCGAGCCGAATGAGGAAATAGAAGTGTTTTGGGAGGATTTAGCGTCTGACTGCGCCTACGATCTGAGTCCGAGGTCTTGAGTTCGAGCGGACCAATTGGGGAAGAGGGGGAGTTGCGTGGAAGGATTGGAGCGCTGTGGGGTCTGCTGTAAGGCTGAGGCGCCGGGGGTTGATCTGAGGGGAATGGTTATCGTGGATATTGACAGCCGTTGGTTTTGTTTTGTTTTTTAGATTCTAGGTTTGGTGGTCTAATATGAAGTTTAATTTTATGCGGATTGACTATTCTTAGTATGAAAGTGAATGGTTTGACACGTCCAATCTACCCCCATCTTGTCAATGCTAACACCTGAAATAACTAACCGCAGTCTTGCTCTCTGGGTCATGAGCCAACTTAAACCAGAGGCAATATAACAATTTACTATTCATATCAATAAATGCAACAATAAAGTTCCATCATGAATCACTACAGTATCATCATCTCTATCGGCTATACCCTTAATCAGCTTCGCCTCATCCTCATCTGCTGCGCCCCAATCCATTTAGAACCCCCGACCCCAGCGCCTGTCCAGCAAATAAGCTCCATACACTGCCGAGAGGCTCTGTAAGCACAGCGTCAAGATCAAGCAAGGATCAGCAACGCTGCGGGGGAGAAGGATTCAGCCTAGGCCCCTACAATTACAGCGGGCACCCAAGCAAATAAAGGCACCACGTTCACCCACGAAGCTCCTTTCATTTCTTAGGCTCGGACTCTCGATCTCGGACTCTTGCTCAACAACTGAAGCTGAACATCAGCCCTAAGACAGAATCACGTTACTGGTGGACCTCATGTATTCAATTCCTTCGCAATCACCGCCCAAGGCTTCGGGCCGTAAGGGTAGTAAGAAGGTCCGCACTGGTTGCATCACCTGCAAGTTCGTAACTCAGTCGCTCACGTGTATCACTCACTAACAGTTCTACAGAATTCGCAAAGTCAAATGTGATGGTAAACAAACGCTACTCATCTATCCAAACTCCTTCTAACAGTATGCAGAAGGCAAGCCTTATTGTCTACGATGCATCAAAACAGGCCGTCAATGCGACGGCTACCGTCCCTCCCCCAACTCCTCCCCAGAACCTACATCACTCTCCCCAGCTCCAGGCTTCGACACGCCCCAAGAAGTACGCGCCTTTGACCATTACCGCTTACGCACTGCAAAAGTCCTCTCAGGGCCTATCGATGCTAATTTCTGGGGCGGCGTGGTTCTCAAGATGAGTTCCACCGAACCAGCTGTTCGACACGCCATCCTCGCTATTAGCAGTCTACACGAGGCTGTTCAGGTCAAGAGCAGGAGTCTGAGGGAGATCGATACAAGGTTTGCTTTTAAGGAGTATGGAAATGCGATTACATCGCTGAGGAATTGGGGACAGAGGAGTGAGCCGTCAGTTGTGCCGCTGCTTGTTTGTGTCCTGTTCATTTGTGTTGAGTTCTTGATTGATCGCGATACAGCTGCGCAGATGCATATTTGCCAGGGACGGCAAATTCTTTCTACACTTAGTAATGGGAGATCACCGGCGATGGAGATGATCAAGCATTCTCTTGTGCCTGTCTATGCGCGCCTCAGTCTCTCGAGCTTTCTCTTCGGCAGTCGACCAGCGCCTATTCCTGCACATCTACGCAGCTGGAGCGACATGCCCGCTGTCTTTGCCACCATTGAAGAAGCTCGATATGCGCTTTATCTCCTTCTAGACGATGCTCTACAGTTCAGCACAAGCGCTCGAGCTCCCGTCTACAACCCGAATGCGGAACCGGAAGAGATCAGAAAGCTTCAGAATGAGCAGCAACGTCTTCTCTCACAATTGAGTCGCTGGCACGCCGCATTCACCGTCACTACCTCAATGAGTCCTCAATCTCCTTCTCTCGAAAACTCACTAAACGTCCTCCGCATTTATCACCAGTCAACTCTCATCTGGGTCTCTACTGCTTTGGACAAAGGCGAGACAAAGCTCGATCAGTTCATACCAAACTTTGCAAACATCATCACTCTCGCATCAACTATCATCAGTTCTGTCCCCTCCAACGCGAAACTCGAGCCTTTTAGCTTCGAGACGGAGATCATACCGCCTGTGTATTGGACAGCTATAAAATGTCGACATCCGCTCCTTCGTCGGGCAGCGCTTAAACTCTTGACGCGGAACCAAATGCGCAATCGCAGGGAGAATCTCTGGCATGCACGTGAAACAGCCGTCATCGCCGCGCGAAGTATCGAGATTGAGGAGTTAGAGTTCGACTACCCTCTCGATCTTGACTTTACAATGGATCCCTTCATCGCTCCAAGTCCCAGCGGTTTGAGCGAAGTATCCGCCGAAGCAAACGCAGCGTTCGATCTCTTTACTTGTGATCCCAAGAAGATCAAGGTCGACATCTCAAAGCCTCCCAGCTTACCTCCCCCGCCCCCATCATTCAGCGATCCGACACCAGAAGAAATCCTCTCTGGTTCACCGTGCAGTTTGGCGTCGAGTCGTTCATCTCCTACTCCCACGCCCGAGCCTGTGTCACCGATATCAGCAGCGCTTGAGGGTATTCAGCATCTCGATTCTGCAGCGCTCAAATCCGCGAAGCTCGAGTCGCCGTATGGTGTGTCGGAGAGCAGGAGAATTAAGAATGCGCTTATTGGACCAGCGGATGATGGTGGCATTTGGGTCACGTTCTTTAGAGACCCTGAGCCGGGGGAAACGTCGTGGAAGGTTACGAGGGAGTTTTTGAGATGTTGAAGTATTTGACGAGTGACATGATTGAGTTGGATGTTGCTGAAGATGCTGTTACGCATTATATACCCATGCTTTTCTTGTTCATAGACTGCGTTGTTTGATGCGCCAAATCATGAATTGCTTCAAGTTCGACTGGTGACTCCTTTACAAACTGCGTCGTTTCAACTTCGCCGTGTATTTGGTTGTATCCTTCGTAGCCCATTTCCAAGGTATACACTACTAAACCGACCATTCTTTACAGTCAGATTTTACTTTTCTTTTTGGTAATGACGTCCACTGTCGTCTGTATCGCCCAAAGCTTTGTGTTGGAGCAGCTACCCTAGACGAACAGCGAGTACGTGAAGTGGAGGTGTGATAACTCACGAAACCCCACAGTGAAGAAGACTTATTGCACCTTCATCATAATTAATGCTTATAGGAATTCAGGTCTCATCTCTCACGGTTTAATTAGCTTCGTGCTGTAAGATACAGTCCTCACGGCTTTTGGTATCTCCATTTGGTGGATTAGCGAGGGACGATACCAACACGGAACGACGAATCTTGTGTGAACACAATCAAAGCACAAAGCGTCGTCGTTGATGGGATGTCATTAATTTGGGTATCATTATATACTTAAGTCCTCTCCTCAACCTCTAGCAGTCTCCCGCCTCGCAGACTCTGCAACCAGCTTTCTTCTCTTATTCCTCTCATCCTGCTCAGCCAATACCCTTGCCGTTAACGACGCCGCAAATTCATTGTTGATGCCACTGATCCTCGCACCATCTGACTTCTTATCCTTCGCAGCCTTGTCCTCTTTCTCCACATCATCACCCTTGCGCTTCTTCTTCTTTTCCGACTTGTCCTTCTTCAGGGTATGTGTAAGCCCTTGGCTCTTGAGGTTCTCGATTCTTTTCTCCAATCGCTCGATATCCACCTCAGAGTTTGTAAGAAGTGGAATGATGTTGTCTTGCTCGAATTCGGCGCCGCACTCTGGGCATGCCTTTTCTTGGATCTCTTTCATGGCGACGTCGGCAAAGACATGCCCGCAGGGTACCAAGTAGACGGACTTGACAGCAGGGCCAAGCTCCTTCATGGAGATGGGGCACACCCACTTATCGCCGTTCTTGGAGACCTTGAGCTTCGCCACGTCTCGTAGTGACTTGATGCCCAGGCTCGCGGGGGTGACGTCAACTGGTTCATCGGAGGGTATGAGACCTTTGATGATCGCTTCGTAATTGTACAGACGGCCGCGCCAATCGGAGACAAGAGTATCGACATCGAGGAATTCACCGCTGAGAGCGCAGTGCGCCCAGGCGTGAGAGAGTGATTCAAGAGCTGTCGCTTTCAGTTCGGATGTTGTAGGAGCGCGTGCCGCATTCTTGACGAGCTCGCGACGCTTGGGGATGGAGCCGCCGTCATTACCCATGGTTGATGGTCAAGAATGTCGCGTGATCGTGGAAAGTGATGGGTCAGAGAGGTGAGATGGTCGCAGTGATTCGGCGTCCTCGATGACAGGGATTGACAGCACGAGGAATAGAGATGGGCGTGGGAGAGGCGTATGTGGATGAATACCTAGGTAAGTTGAGAGTTCTGGGACTGAGGCGATTCCAAGAATTGAGTCGAGATGGCGCTTATCGATAAGATAAGGACGATGGAAGTTTGATGTAGCGGGACAGTGTGATATTCAGATTGTACGGTACGGTTTTCGATACAGAGCTCGGTGCCTTCGTTCCTACAATTACTCATAAAGTCTAGTGACAGATATTAACGTCGCTTCATATATCTAATTCGTTGTGCTTATTTTTAAATAATCTTTTCTTAGATTATCCTTGTAAAGAAGCTACTTGAATATCACTGATGGCTATTGGCACTGTGACGACACCGTAGTAGTGCTCCACCGCTGGCCCGCCATTTCCAAACTTGATCCATCTAATGACCTCCGCCCAACCCAAGCTCATCAACCTCCAACATCAACCTCCCCGGTGCTATGCACCTTTCTTAATACCACCCCGGTCGTTACCCCCGAAGGCGCTCAACTAAACTGAGCGTCTCCCCTCAATATTTGTATTTTGGAAACGTCTCGGCCACATTCACAACGAACAACACGTACACACGCTGCCTCCTCGAAGCTTAATTACGATCTCCCCCTCCATCTCGTACGCTCCTCTACGAAAACGCCCGACTGCGATCGAGCGCTCGATATTCAAGTACATGCGACGTTGATCGCTCTCACACCAGTGCCGCGACGGCATCATGGCGCAAGCACAGCAGGTCGCCCTGGACCGGCTGGACAACATCTCCCGCGCTCTAAAATCAAGGTCGGTTTCACCATGTGACGGTCGGTAGGGCAAAGGGGTCTAATACTCTCACAGAACGAGCGATGATTTGCGAAAACGATCCGCCGTGCAGCTTCGCGAGCTCGTAGCTGTCTGCCATCGAGACCTTAGCCCCGAGCAATTCCAGGTTTTCTACAACTCAGTCAACAACAGGATCACACAGCTCATTACACATGGAAACGACTCTTCCGAGCGACTCGGAGGCATCTATGCCCTCGATGCGCTCATCGATTTCGACGGCGTCGACGTCGGCGTCAAATACACGCGTTTCACACAGAACCTCAAGACCATTCTTCGAGGCAAAGACATCAACCCTATGCAACCAGCAGCGATCGCGCTGGGAAAATTATGTCGCCCGGGCGGCGCGATGATATCAGAAGTGGTGGACTCAGAGGTTAATACCGCTCTCGAGTGGCTACAGAACGACCGCATCGAGGAACGAAGATATAGCGCTGTCCTCGTTCTCCGCGAATTGGCCCGTAGCGCCCCGACACTGATGTATCAATACATCCCGACAATCTTCGACTGGGTCTGGGTCGGGCTGCGAGACCCTCGACAGCTTATTCGGGCGACATCAGCGGAGACGGTTAGCGCCTGTTTCCGTATCCTTCGTGAACGAGACCAGGACATGAAGCAATTGTGGATGGATAAGATTTATAACGAAGCGAGATCCGGTCTTAAGGTGAACACTGTCGAGTCGATTCACGGCTCACTACTGGTCTTGAAGGAACTGCTCGAACAGGGAGCTATGTACATGCAGGAGCATTACCAAGAAGCATGCGAAATTGTCTTCAAACACAAGGACCACAGAGACCCGACTATTCGAAAGACTGTGGTTCTTTTGATCCCAGACCTCGCCAGCTACTCGCCAGCTGACTTTGCGCACACTTGGCTGCACAAGTTCATGGTATACTTGTCGGGCATGTTGAAGAAGGACAAGGAGCGCAACGATGCCTTCCTTGCCATTGGTAACATAGCCAATTCGGTGAAAAGCGCTATTGCTCCGTACCTCGATGGCGTCTTGATCTACGTGCGCGAAGGTCTTAGCCTTCAGTCCCGCAAGAGGGGCTCGGTCGACCCTGTCTTCGACTGCATTAGTCGTCTTGCCGTCGCTGTTGGTCAGACCCTCAGCAAATACATGGAGGCACTCTTGGATCCTATCTTTGCGTGCGATCTCACTCCCAAGCTCACACAGGCTCTCGTCGATATGGCCTTCTACATTCCTCCCGTCAAGCCGACCATCCAGGAGAGACTACTTGATATGCTCAGCGTAGTTCTCTGCGGTGAACCATTCAAACCGCTTGGCGCTCCACAACCAAATACTCTCAGCTCAGTCCCGATTATTCCCAAAGACGCAAAAGACCCCCACGCTTACGAGCACCGAAGGGCTGAGGTCAAGTTGGCGCTCAACACTCTCGGTAGCTTCGATTTCTCGGGACATGTCCTGAACGAGTTTGTCCGAGATGTCGCGATCAAGTATGTTGAAGACGAGGATCCAGAAATCCGCGAGGCAGCGGCCTTGACATGCTGCCAATTATACGTTCGCGATCCGATTGTCAACCAGACGAGTTACCATGCGCTCCAGGTTGTGGGTGATGTGATTGAGAAACTTCTGACAGTCGGAGTCTCAGACCCTGAACCGAATATCAGGCGGACAGTTCTGGCGGCTCTCGACGAACGATTTGACAGACACTTGGCCAAGGCCGAAAATATTCGCATCCTATTCTTTGCGCTCAACGACGAGGTCTTCTCGATCAGAGAAGTCGCCATCTCTATCATCGGCCGCTTGGCTAGATACAACCCAGCATATGTCATTCCTTCGCTACGAAAGACTCTCATTCAGATGCTTACTGAGCTCGAGTTTTCCGATGTCGCCAGGAACAAGGAGGAGAGCGCAAAGCTGTTGAGCCTCTTGGTTCAAAACGCGCAATCCCTCATCAAGCCCTATGTTGAGCCCATGATTTCAGTACTTCTCCCCAAAGCCAAGGACGGCAACCCTTCTGTTGCTGCTACCATCCTGAAGGCCATTGGTGAGCTTGCGACCGTGGGCGGTGAGGATATGATGCCGTACAAGGACCGACTGATGCCAATCATTCTTGATGCGCTACAGGATCAGAGCTCCAACGCAAAACGAGGTGCCGCTCTACATGCTCTAGGACAGCTTGCGAGCAATTCAGGATACGTAATTCTACCGTACATCGAATACCCACAGCTGCTCGAGATTCTGCAAAGCATCATCCGAACCGAAGGTCAACAAGTACCCCTGCGACAGGAGACGATCAAACTGATGGGTATTCTTGGCGCTCTGGATCCTTACAAACACCAGGTAAATCTGGCGAAATGGCGAAAATTGATGCAACTATTGACACCAGATCAGGCCGAGGAACGAACCCCCGATTCTCGACGCGGCGAGGCCAACCAACTAACAGACATTTCTCTCATGATGACCGGATTGACACCTTCTAACAAAGAGTACTTCCCGACTGTTGTGATTAATGCTCTTCTCGCGATCCTGAAGGACTCTTCGTTGGTCCAGCACCACGCCGCTGTGATTGAAGCGATCATGAACATCTTTCGCACCCTTGGCTTGGAGTGTGTGTCCTTCCTTGATAGAATCATACCGGCATTCCTACAGGTGATACGATCTGCGACCTCGACAAGACTCGAGTCTTACTTCAATCAACTGGCCACCCTCGTCAGCATCGTGCGACAACACATCAGGAATTACCTGCCGTCAATTGTCGAGATCCTGCAGGAGTACTGGCATACCTCACCTTCACTACAGACTACGATTTTGTCCCTGGTTGAGGCCATTTCGAGGTCACTTGAGGGCGAATTCAAGATTTACCTGGCTGGGCTGCTACCACTGATGCTCGGTGTTCTCGACAAGGATACTTCGGCCAAGCGCACACCGTCAGAGAGGGTGATGCACGCCTTCTTGGTGTTTGGCGCCAGCGCTGAGGAGTACATGCACCTCATCATTCCCGTCATCGTTAGGACATTCGAGAAGCAGGGCCAGCCTGCATTCATTAGAAAGCAGGCCATCGACACGATCGGTAAGATCTCTCGCCAAGTGAACCTTAACGACTTCGCTGCGAAGATCATCCACCCCCTTACACGCGTTTTGGACATGGGTGAGCCTGTCCTCCGTACCGCTGCTCTAGATACGCTCTGTGCGCTCATCCAACAGCTGGGCAAAGACTATCTACACTTTATGGGTACTGTCAACAAGACCATCAATCAGCACCAGATCCAGCACTCCAATTACGAACTACTTGTGAGCAAGCTTCAGAAGGGAGAGGTGCTGCCACAGGACTTGAGCTCTGGAGCTGGCTTTGCTGATGGCGCAGACGAGACACCTTTTGCAGATCAGGGCACCAAGAAGCTGGAGATGAATGCCATTCATCTGAAGGCTGCTTGGGACACTAAAGGCAAATCCACAAAAGAAGATTGGCAAGAGTGGCTGCGACGCTTCAGTACAACATTGCTTACCGAATCACCAAACCATGCTCTCCGAGCTTGTGCCAGCCTCGCCAGCGTGTATTTACCTCTGGCTCGAGAGCTCTTTAACTCAGCGTTCGTGTCTTGCTGGAGCGAACTCTATGAACAGTTCCAAGACGAACTCATCCAGAACATCGAGAGCGCTATAAAATCCGAGAACGTCCCACCTGATCTGCTTGGCCTCCTACTCAACCTCGCCGAGTTTATGGAGCATGACGACAAGGCTTTGCCGATCGACATTCGAGTTCTCGGTAGGGAAGCAGCTCGCTGTCACGCGTACGCAAAGGCCTTGCACTACAAGGAACTCGAATTCCTGCAAGACCAGAGCAGCGGTGCAGTCGAGGCCCTGATCGTTATTAACAATCAGCTCCAACAGTCCGATGCTGCTATCGGTATTCTCCGCAAAGCTCAACTGTATAAGGAAGGCATCCAGCTGCGGGAGACCTGGTTCGAGAAGCTGGAGCGTTGGGAAGAGGCGCTGGCGTTCTATGAAAAGCGCGAGGAGGAGGTGCCTGAAGATCAGGCGATACCCGTTGACATCGTCATGGGTAAGATGCGTTGTTTGCATGCTTTGGGAGAGTGGGAGGCTTTGGCTTCGTTGACTGGCAGCACCTGGGCCAACTCTACGCCCGAGGTTCAGAGAATGATTGCTCCTCTTGCCACGGCTGCTGCATGGGGTCTGAATAAGTGGGATTCCATGGACAACTATCTTTCATCGCTCAAGAGATACTCACCCGATCGATCATTCTTCGGTGCGATTTTGGCGCTCCACCGCAATCAGTTCCGCGAGGCGATTGCATGCGTTCAGCAAGCTCGTGAAGGCCTGGATACCGAGTTGAGTGCGTTGGTTAGTGAGTCGTACAACCGGGCATACCAGGTCGTCGTTCGCGTACAGATGCTTGCTGAGCTTGAAGAGCTCATCGTCTACAAGCAATGCGACGAGAAGAAGCAAGCCATAATGCGACGAACTTGGGAGACCCGACTGAAGGGTTGCCAGAGGAACGTCGAGGTTTGGCAGCGTATGCTCAGACTACGGGCCATAGTGATTGCACCGACGGAGAATATGCACATGTGGATCAAGTTTGCCAACCTTTGCCGCAAGTCTGGACGAATGGGACTGGCCGAGAAGTCTCTCAAACAACTCATTGGAACCGACGCTCCTCTCATATCAGCAATTCCTTATTGGAACGAGCAGCGACAGCCAGCATCCAACCCCAGGGCTGCACCAGCCGCACAGGTCATATATGCCGTGCTCAAGTACCAGTGGGAGCTTGGACAGCAGTTGCCCGTCAACAAGAAGGGCAGCATACCGGAGAAGACGCTGTATTGCCTGCGCAAGTTCACCAACGATGCTGCGCACCGTCTCGAGGTTGCCAGGGCCCACCTTGCTGCACAAGCTGGTAACGATGCCAGCATCACTGGCGACTATGGATTCCAGAACCCCATGGATCCTACTCTCATAAGCCCACATACCTCACGAGCGCTGTATGACCAAACAGTCCTCCTGGCCAAGTGCTATCTGCGCCAGGGAGAGTGGCTGATTGCGCTCAACAAGGATGATTGGCAGTACACTCAGGTTCAAGACATTCTTTTGTCTTACTCTCAGGCGACCAAGTACAATCCTCGATGGTACAAGGCCTGGCATGCTTGGGCGCTGGCCAATTTCGAGATTGTGCAGACACTCACAGCTGGAAATGAAGGACACTTGTCGAGGACAGACCAGAGTATGGTGATCGATCACGTTGTTCCCGCTGTCAAGGGCTTCTTCAAATCCATCGCACTTTCACAGGGAAGTTCTCTTCAGGATACTCTTCGACTGTTGACACTCTGGTTCACTCATGGCGGAAGTGCAGATGTCAACGTGGCCGTTACCGAAGGCTTCGCTAATGTCAGCGTGGACACATGGCTCGAAGTCATTCCTCAACTGATTGCCCGCATCAACCAGCCTAACAAGCGAGTCCAGCAATCGGTGCACAATCTTCTTGCTGATGTCGGACGGGCTCATCCTCAGGCTCTGGTCTACCCTCTCACTGTCGCCATGAAATCTTGGCAGAACACGCGTAGATCTCGTTCTGCAGCTCAAATTATGGATAGCATGAGACAGCACAGCGCAAACCTGGTCGCTCAGGCCGACACGGTCAGTCATGAACTGATTCGTGTCGCTGTCTTGTGGCATGAGCTCTGGCACGAGGGATTGGAGGAAGCTTCGCGATTGTACTTTGGTGATAGCAACATTGAAGGCATGTTTGCAACACTGGCGCCTCTCCACGAACTTCTGGAGCGTGGACCCGAGACTCTGCGCGAGATCTCCTTTGCACAGGCTTTCGGTCGCGATCTTAAGGAGGCGCAAGACTGGTGCCGACAGTACGAGACAAGCCAAGACGTCAACGACCTGAACCAGGCGTGGGATCTGTATTATCAGGTATTCCGCAGAATAAGTAGGCAGCTACCGCAGGTGACCACCCTGGAGTTGACGTACTGCTCGCCCAAGCTTCTTAACGCGAAGAACCTGGACCTGGCAGTTCCGGGAACATACAAGAGCGGACAGCCCATCGTGAGGATAATGTCCTTTGACACAACGTTTAGTGTTATCAACTCTAAGCAACGTCCACGAAAGCTCAACGTCAACGGCAGTGACGGCAAGTCGTACGCGTTCCTGCTCAAGGGCCACGAGGATATCCGCCAGGACGAACGAGTTATGCAGCTGTTCGGCCTGTGCAACACGCTCCTCGCCCACGACTCGGAGTGCTTCAAGCGCCACCTCAACATCCAGCGCTACCCTGCCATCCCGCTCTCGCAGAATAGCGGTCTGCTCGGGTGGGTTCCCAACAGCGACACCCTGCACGTTCTTATTAGGGAGTATCGTGAGAGTCGCAAGATCCTGCTCAACATTGAACACCGCATCATGCTCCAGATGGCGCCTGACTACGACAACCTCACCTTGATGCAGAAAGTCGAGGTGTTTGGCTATGCGCTCGACAACACCACGGGACAGGACCTGTACCGTGTTCTCTGGCTCAAGTCAAAGTCTTCTGAGGCCTGGCTTGAGAGACGAACCAACTACACTCGTTCTCTTGGTGTCATGTCGATGGTGGGATACATTCTGGGACTGGGTGATCGCCATCCTTCCAACCTGATGCTTGACCGCGTCACTGGAAAGATTATTCACATCGATTTCGGTGATTGTTTCGAGGTGGCGATGAAGAGAGAGAAATACCCGGAGAGGGTTCCCTTCCGACTCACTCGCATGCTGACCTATGCTATGGAGGTTAGCAACATTGAGGGTAGCTTTAGAATCACATGCGAGAACGTGATGAGGGTTCTACGAGACAACAAAGAGAGCGTCATGGCTGTTCTCGAAGCGGTAAGTCAACTCCCCTCTCCAGATCGATCCATCTCATACTGACTGACATTTACAGTTCATCCATGATCCTCTCCTTACATGGCGTCTCACAAGCGCCGCATCCCCAACAGGCCCCAACTTCAACTCAGACCACGACACAGCCATGCCCGTCCCCGGCGGAGTCCGCGCCCGTCGCCAATCCATCCTGGACAGCGACGTCGCGCCCTCTGAACTCCTCAACGCACCCGAGCCATCAATTCAGACACGTGCTCGCGCTCGCACAAACAGCTCAGCGGGTGAAGCCTTGACCAACGGCGGCGCACCAGAGGTGGAGAGCCAGAACGCGAGGGCGGTGGAGGTGCTGGACCGCGTGCAGCAGAAGCTTACGGGTCGGGACTTCAAGAACAACGAGGAGCTGGACGTCATTGCGCAGGTCAACAAGTTGATCATGGAGGCTACGAAGCTGGAGAATCTGTGCCAGCACTACATAGGATGGTGCAGCTTCTGGTAAAATTCTCCAGAGAAGAGAGAATTGCTAAGATGGATCGGGGGATGGATGTTATTTGCTTCAAGGTGCGGGAGTTGGGGGGTTGTTGATATCAGGAACGCTTTTCTTCATTCTTGGACGTTACAAACATTCTCATGCATGTATAATACAAGCACTGGACCGAGTCGTGTTGTATTTCTATCTTAATCAACATTGTATGTTCCCAACATTCTAAACCCTCCCTGCTCCCTGTCTATAGCTCATCGCGAGATCTGGGCTTCTTGGGCTGGCTTCCAACATCCCATCTCGAAAAGTCACAGGCAGCAGGCGTACCGATCTCCATCCTGTAAACGCACTTCTCGCTCTCACTGACCCTCCACAGCTCCTCCGTCTCCGCGCATCCCAGCCAAACATCCGTTCTCCTCTGCGGACCATTCCAGCACTGCTGACCGTCCTCATACCTCAACACCATCCTCTCACCCCTACCCAGACTCTTCCCATCGATCCTATCCTCTTCATCCGCCATCTCTCTATCGATGCGCTTGAAATTGCCCATGTTGCTTTGGCCATGGCCCTTTTTGGACTTTTGCTTGGTGCTGCCGAGCCAGCATTGCTCGTAGGTGTACTCGCCCGCCTCGAGGGTGACGCACTTGTCTTTGAGGGCGCGGAAGATATCGTCGGGTCCGTAGTCAAAGTTGAGATCGGCTTGCTCGACGTCGAGACTTGACTTTTTGTCGGAGAGGTCCCGTTTGGCGGCGTCGACGGCTTCGCGAGCTGTGCGGACGAGAGTGGATTCTTTGCCGGGGGATGAGTTGTCGGCGAGGATGCCGTTGGTGATGGCCCAGACGCGGAGGTTGTCGAGAGAGTTGTGGATGAAGGCTCGGGCGGGTGGGGGGAGGTATGCCTCAAAGTTGTAGACTGGTCTGTCAGCAAAGAACACTCCATGATATGGGGGAGTTGACTTACGGATATCAGTATCACTACCCTCACCCTCTTCAAACTCACTCCAGTTTACACCGCTGTTCTCCCCATCCTCCTTCAGAACACTCAAAACGTCCTCATTGTTCACAACCTCCTCCTTGCTCTCCGCCCGACGAGCCGAGTAATCCTCAAAAGACCGGATCGCCGCCTTGACACCCTCATCGTTGAAGTTGGGGTTATAGTCGGTCTTGAACTTTGTCAAAAGCTCCTCAAGTTCACCGACTCGCTCCTTGAGGGCATCACGCTGGGTAACGACCCTGTCCAGCGTATCCCTGAGCTCGTTGACGCGTGTCTTTGCAAGACCAACAAGAACACCGAGCTTTCCGCTGCCAGGACCCTCGCGGACAACCTTTCCCTTATCTTGCTGTTCAGCGTCGCGGTGCTTCTGGGCAAGTTCCTCTTTCTTAATTTCCAGCGCGGCGATCTCCTTCTTGAGATCCTCCACCTTCTTCTCAACCTTTTGTTTCAGGTTCTTAGCCTCGCTGACCATGGCACCCCTCTTCATCGCAGCCTTCTGTAACGCCTTCTTCTTCTCATCCTCCAATCGCCTGTACTCCTTTCCGATCTCGGCACATTTGTTCTCACACTTGACACCGCCTACACCAGCGTACTCTTCTGACCCATCGCAGCAGAGCTCGTAGTCGCACACGCCATCGTTGACGTAGAGGAATGGAACGTACATGCCAATGTGGCCCTTGTTCTCGCACCAGAAGCCGGGAAGAGCATTGGTGGTGTTTGTCGTGCCTGAGATGGAGCCGGCGAGAGGTTGTTCGGGGGAGAGAGGATCGAGGTTGGCGCAGGCAGCGGTGCCTGGTTCGTCTGAGCCATCGGGGCAATCGCACGTGTTATCGTTGACTCGGTCAAGACTCAATTTGATCGCTGCGTTGGTGATGCAAGAGAATTCATCGCCCTGGTAGTGAGAAGCAACTGAACCACCTGTTAGCTCACCATAGCTTGCTGCATGATCACCGAGAATTCCTACATTCTGGTCCAACACCTCTAGGCACACTGCCAGCAGCTGCCAGGGTAAAAGCGTAAATAGCGCCCAGAAGCGCCAGAGAATTCGGGTGTTGCATTGTTTCTGGTGTTCTCGTGTAATGCTCCTGGAGAGGAATTGGAGGTTGGAGTTGGCCAGGTCAGCTATAACTGCTTTAGGGGACAGGGGAGCATTCCAGAGGGAGGTCTCCACTGTAAAAGCTCCCCTGGACGGTAAATGTTCGGGAGCATCTGAGACGCGGAAGTAAATCCGTGCCTGGGGGGAGAAGGGCACTAAAGGTGGGGGACGAGAAAAAAAGAAGAACTAAACCCCTCCAACACCAGCAAAACTGTGACGCATCATCACCATCTACTACTCTACAGCTGATCAGAAGCAATATGGCACCCAACGATGAAGAGTCCCGCAAGGCTCTCGCAACGCTCATAGCAACAGCTACAGCCCTCCTCGAACAACTCCAATCAACACTCACCACCATCCAACGCAACCCACAAACCCCAACAACACCCTCCTCCTCCTCCTCCCCCGAAACAACCTCCATAAACGCCCTGTCCCTCGCCCGCGACACATCCCTCCTCATCCGCGCCCACTCAACAAAAATCTCCCTCCTTATAATAAACGAGCCCTTCACCCCCAGCGCCATCAGCACCGTGGTCCGCGAGCTCATCAAGGGCCCCATCCCCGGCCTCGCCACCGCCGCGCAAGCCTGCACTCCCGATCTCTACACCAGCGTCGTGCGGAAAGAACTAGCGTACCGCTGCCAGAAGGTTCTCGTTGAGCTGTGGGGTTTGTTGAAGCGTGTGCCGGATGATGGGAAGGTTATACCATCTGTGGACAGGAGTGGGAGCAAGGGGAGTCTGGTTTTGACGGGAAAGCTTTGGGATGCGTGCGATGAGGTTGTAAAGCTTGCAGATCTGGGGGTTGGTGGGTTTTATGTGAGGAAGGCGGAGGAGTGGAGGGATACGCTCAAGGATGTTATGGAGGAGTTGAAGGAGTGGGGAGAGGAAGAGGGTGAAGATGAAGATGAAGTCGATGGTCTGGCCGATGATATGAACAACACGTCACTCACGGATCAAGAAATGGTTGACGACCTGATGAACTCCTCCTCTGCCATCCCCAAATCCGACCCCGATAAGATCCGCCCCCGTCTCGACTCAACCCTCAAGCGCCTTCGAATGATCGTTCTCCTCTACCAAGCCATCTCCAAGCGCCGCTTCAAGAAACTTCCCAAGGACACCACCACGGGCGACATTCCCTCCAAGCTGGACAAAGCAGCCAATGTTCTCGAGACATTGCCGCATAAATTCGGGGATTTGGCTGGTGCGTTCTACGAGCTTGACGCGGAAGAGATCGATTCGCTCATGGAGGATTGTTTTGAGAGTGCGGTTGGTGTTAGTGAGGTTCTGAAGCTTGGGTGGGAGGGGGAGAGTGATGAGTTTAGTGAGTGGATGGAGAAGTTCAAGGTGGAAGTCAAGAAGACATAAAGAGAATGAACTGAAGAATAAAAACATTTGATACCAGTCGAGCGATTGAGCATTGTGATGTCCCTCGTGGCATAGATATTACATGCCCGTTATTTGTATACGCTACTACACATGATGCTCTTATACAAAGTACATTCCCCGACAACGCTTCTTCCGTCCGTCGTATGTTTAAAAGCCTATGCATCCCAAAATCCGCCTCATCCCTTACAAAAATTCCATCTAAAAGTGTCTCTGCTCTGTAGCAGGTCGACCCGTCACCGTTGTAATTTCAGAATGTCCGAGTTGCTTCGCCTCATGTTCTGCTTCGTCCACAGGCGCGGGAGTTTCTGGTGTGATCATGACAGCCGGGGCAGCAAGAGAACTAGGGACAACTTCTGTCTTGGCAGCTGTCACACCTTCGACGTGCTCTGCCTCTGCGTCCTCCTTCTCATCCTCCTTCACTTGCGAGAGTGGTCGACCATGGGTATCGTGAGACTCTCCCTCCTCGTCGTGGCGCATCTGGCCGTTTTCGAGATCGGCGCCAACCATTTGAGCGAGACTGCTAAAGTTGAACATGGGCTCGGACCCAGCGCTTCCACCGTCGCGTTCTCCGTCGTCGCTGTAAGCGCCGAGGCTCAGTCCACTAGACCGAGGACCCAAGTCGCCGCCCAGGTAGTCGGGTCCTGTGTATGTACCAACAGGGCTGTCGTTGACTGAAGACCCAACTGAGGAAGCGTTGCTCATCTGCCTAAGATGTGACCCCCCACGCGAAGGCCCAGCCGGTAGTGGCAGAGAACTCGATGACGATGTTGGTCCAGTCTGGTTATCAGATATGCCTCGATCCACTCCCTTGCCTTTTCCAGCAGGCCCATCGTCCTTGGCCTTGGGTTCTGCTGGCGAATCCGGTGTGCTCGAAGCTTGTGACGCCCTAGACATTGTAGCTTCTACCCGGAGATTGCTGGCGGTACTGTTGCCTCGTCGTCGACCCAATCCTCCGAGTGACAAGCTGCTAGCGCTCGCACCACTTGCACTTCCACTGTATGGATTTCCGCCCTTCTTGGCGGCTTTGCGTTCCTCCTTCTCTCGTCTCTTAGTCTCCTTCCGAATAGCCTTTTCCTCCTTACGTTTGCGCTCTTCTTCAGAAGCTAGAGAAAGACGAACGGCCTCCATAAACATCATCTCCTCAAGTTCGTCCATGCGACTCCTTCGTCCTGTACCGTTCCTTGAAGATCCTCTAGCTCCAGGTTCCGGTCCTTCACTCGTGTCGTCCTGTGCACCGTCTGCTTGACCATGCCCGCTGGGGCTAGGACTAGCATTTGAATCGTTGTTTCCAGTGTTCCTTCGGCCAAATCGACTTGGGCGGAGAATCGATCTCTGGTCGTTTCCGCCCATGAGAAATGCAGCCGTATGGAGAGCAGTGGCCGCTGCAGCTCTTCGTGCTTGGTGGTTCCTCGCTGATGCGAGTTTCGCCGCCCAATCGGGACGCACGCGATCGGTGGTGATAACATTCGGCGCGTTCGCAGACAAACTATGTGCGCGTCGACGGCCGGGTATGGGAGGAGTCTGTAGTGTGCTATTTAGTGAAGTCTGCGAGGACATGGCTGTACCATGGGATGGACCGCTCGAGAAGGCAAGACCCCGGCGGAAGGGAGGAGGCTCGTATGTGACGCCGAATTCGGGCTGTTGGCAGTAGGGGCATGCCGAAGGCTCCGAGATAAGCATCTCAGGCGGATCGTCCGGGTTGAGGCCCTCGTTGGGGTCTCGAGCTTCACCGTTGGGGTGATGCTCAGGAAGGTGAGGATCGGTGCGCTTGATCTGAACAAAGCATTCGCTGCAGATATTCTGATCACAACATCTGGTGCGGTTCAAGTAGGGAGGATATGTCAGGAAGCAGATAGGGCACTCCTCAGCGTCTTTGTAAAGGAAAACCTCCATGGGTTGGCCGTTCACAAAGGGATCATGAGGGAGAACGATCTCCTTGGGCGATAAATCGGTTGAAGATGCATTTCGTGAGCCACCGCTGAGTGCAGCAGCAAGGGCCTTGGCTCGAGGCTTGAAGGGCGACTTGCTCGCTCCGGGTGTCGACGGGGAAGGGAGACCGGAGGGTGTGTTTGATCCACTGCGATCTGATGCGGCAGAAAGTGTCCTCGGCCCCATAGGCACCGTCAAGTTCTGGAGGTTCTGGCTCGAGGAAGATGGGTTCTCTGCGGGAGGAGGCTGCGGGATGAGTTCTGGGTCGGGAGGCGCATCGGCGGGGGGGATAGGAAGGCCACGAGCAGCAGCGACGAGTTGATGCTCGGCCCAGCTCGAAGACCAATCATTGAGGCCTCGCCAGAATGGCGCAAGCTTTCTCTCTATCTGGGTGATGTCAGCTTACGGATAAGAACAAACGAGTCAAAAGAACGCACCTGGAGCTGCCTCACGACAGGCTTGCTAAAGTCCTCAGTACCAGTGTAGGTGCCCAATGTCACCAGATAACCTCCATCAACGTGCTCTTCGCGCATACTCCTCTCCCGTTCCTTCGCACGAGCCACGCGCTCCCTTTCTAACCTCCTCGCCTCGCGCTCCTGCTTTGTTTCGCGACGCTCAAAAGGAACATCTGGTTGCTCACGATTGCGGGAAGAACTGGGACCAATGCCAAAGATGTTTATCTCGGCTCTGCTCATTCGTCGGTTCGATCTCGAGTTGGTGTTTTGTAGATGCTCGCGCACTGAGGGATCGCCGGGACCTGCATATTGACGAGGATCGCCGTCGGGACGAGACTCTTTTGTGTTGGAGTTACCCATGGTGAAGATGTGAAGGAGACGAGGAGAGCAGCTGGGCTATGTGGCGCGATGGCGCACTTGGGCTGGTCTTATCTGGCGTGGACCAGGGCAGGGGTGTTGTCCAACGATAATCGCAAGGAAAAGAGAGTTTGTGTCGTGGATGAAGCTTGTGGTTGAGTTGAGTTGCGTTGAGTTGCGTTGAGCGATATCGAGTGAGACAAGAGCAAGGAGCTTGTTCTCGATAGGAAGAGTTACCGAATGTCCCGCGATGGGGTTGGGATTGGAGCTGATGCAAATGGGGACACGATAGAATGGGGGAGGGGCCGGGCGTCAGACGACGGGGGTCACCACAGAGGGCATCTCGCTTCGGCCGATAGTGTATGGAGAAGGTGGTATTGACAGCCTGGGGAGGGGCCAGCAGAACTGTACTGTATATAGCTCAGGCGTTTGATGCGTGATCAAAGAAAAGTTGGAGTTTTTGAAAGGATGATGATAATGGATGAGGGTGGAGCGATAACGGACGTTTGTTGGTTGGTCGTTGTTGAATCAAAAGCAATTGAGGTGCCCGAGGTTGGGGGGGGGAGGCAGCCTGTAATAACGTGTAATAACGGCCGTAGGGTGCTGAAGCTAAGATGGGTGGTCCCTGCTCTCTGCTTCTGCTGGACCTGATTTAGCTGAGATCGGATGCTGGAGCCCGCGAGCCAGGCGGGCGGGTAAATGGTGAGAATAGGTACCTTAGTCCGCGGGGTAGCGCGAAGCTATTCAGTAAAGAGAGTACCAAGAGAAGAATTAAAAGAAGAAAGCAAAGATGCTGATACAGATACAGATTTGTTGGTGTTGAGGGATGTCTCAAGTTGATGACTGAGGAATCGATCGAAGACGTTGACAACTCACTCACTCGCCCAAGTTGGAGAACCTTCCAACCCTACAAGCGTCGTAAGCTATCCTGGCAGAGCCATCTCTTGGTGCAAACCTTGAACATGGTGATATTTCCATGCCCAACCAATATCTCTGCTCGTCTGTATCTCTTTGCGGATTGAGGCCCGCATCATCAGCTCAATTACTACCAACTTTACCCTGGACTTGTGCTCTGTATTTGCTTTTTTCTTTCCCTTTTTTTTTCCGTTTCGAGAGATCTGCAGTCCTGACTCGGCATCTCCCATCAACGTCATGGACCGTCACTAGATGTGAAGATCCTTGAACCCAGAATGTCAAAAATCAAGAAACAAGCATTTTTTCTGTTTCACATGGGTTTTTTTTTTACAAAGTGACTGATGTGTTTCAAGTTATGCATTTGGTTATGTCTACTCTGTAGAGTAATTGTGATTCTGAATTACAGTTATGATGGTGAGAACATCAGACCATCGTCTGACCTCCTCCGAATGATCCGGATGGTGATATGAATGAAACTCTATACGTCGTCTTCAAATCCGTATTCGGCATCTTAGAAGCTTATTATCAGTCATGCGATCTGATCCATATTGCCAAAGTGGTTGCAGTTGTAGTGTGCTCTATCCCGTCTATCTCTATCCCCAACACCACATCATCATAATCATCATGTCATACAACTCTACTTCGTAGGCGCCCAAGCCTGCAGCCAATCCCTCATCCTCTCCAAACTCCCCTTCTCAGCCTCCGCCGCAGCAATGCACCACTCAACGTCCCAAACCCCCTCCTCCGCCATCATCTCCGCCAGCTTCCTCCCCCTCTGGCTCCCCTCATCCGTGCAGAACCACAGCGGCGCATCCATATTCGTCACATCGCCCAGCAGCGGCTTCACCAGCGGGAGAACCTCCCTCGCACTGGACGGTTTCGCCTCAAGACCTGCGTTTGCGCGACCGGTTTTGCACCATGGATTCGCACAGTGGGATTTTCCACAGCCTGTCATGAGCTGGCCGAGATAGCGGCGCTCGATGCGTCGTTTGAGGGCTTTGCCTTCTGGGTCGTGCATGCTGACGTATAGGGGGCCGAAGCAGATTGAGCAGAGACCGATGTCGTTGGAGGCTTGGTCGGTGGAGGCGGTTTGGCGGACTTGGCCTCTTGACCCGACGCCGAACATTGTTCTTCCGCAGTTGGCGTTGCGGCAGATTGGCGGTTTGAGGCGAGATACTTTGTCGAGTTCGTGGTGCTTGAGATGTGTCTCCATATCTTTCAGACGAACAATATTATCGCAAAGATGACACTCTGTTGTCCGTGTCCCATCTGCAAGTTCATGAGCCGTTAGCCCAGACAGAACGACCTCTGGGCTGGGATTGAAAGGATCGCCTTCTTGGGGAACCTCGAGATGGCAGAACCGGCAGAGGATCAACTTCCCAGGACACACGCTCGTCTGATGCCTCGCCAAATCAGCCATCGAATTCGTCGAAAACTCGCAATTGGGGCATTGTCGCTGCGTGTGAAAGATATCATCATGCTTCGCCTTGCCCTCTGCCTGATTCCCAAACGCACTGTCCTTTTCGCAATGCCAATGTGCTTCCCACTCCGCAGAGCCCTTCCTGAACACAGATTTGCACTTGGGGCAAACGATGTTGTTCCGCCGACAGAAGTTTTCGTGCAGAACCATCGTCCGCTTCGGAACGAATTGTAAACAGTTACTACACTGCTCCTCATCAGGAGAGTGTTCTTGTTCACTGGTCCCATTGGATAGCCCATTCGGCCCGTCCTTGGCGTCTTGTAAGTCCACCTTGGCTCGTAGTGAATACTGTAACGTCTTCGGAGGCGCCGTGGCGTCTGGATGTCTGTATCCATGCACCGATATCGTGATCTGCTCCGCTCCCTCCAATTCCACATTGGTAGGACTTATCACAATCCTCTTGACCCCATCAACCGCTGGTGAAAAGTCCCCAAAAACATGAACACTTTCTCGTGGCAGCGCTCGTTGTCGCGAAGATTTCGGTGTAACAAATAAATCGAGCGTATCTTCGTCTTCGTCGGTAGTAAGCTCAATCGCAAGAGGTTGTGATTTATTCCACGAGGGAAGCACGTAATCCACGTATTCCCCCTCGAGAACCTGCCCCTCAACAGCCTTCCAGATATCAATCTCTCCGCCCGTAGAACTTCCATCCGTAGTGCCTCTTTGCGCAGACATGATTCGTCGTAATGTTTCCCGCGCTTGTTCCTCGTCCAAAGCTTCGATGTCGACTTCGAGATCCGTGTCCACAACGCAGATGCCGTCTCCTTCGGGAGCGACCTTATCCACAAGCAACTTGAACTCCTCCCCGCGCGCACCCTTCACTGCCAGCATTGAGCCCTTGCTTAATGTTGTAAAGTTTTCTCGTAATTGTCGCTCGAGTAGTGGTTTCCAGTCGTCGGGGTTGTAGCCTGCTTCTAGAGGTCTGAGCCGAACGTACGTGCCCTTGGGAAGTTGTCGTGCCTCGACTTTGATCTGAATGCCATCTACGTCCATTCTTTCGCTGTCCTGCGCTGTATCCTGTTCCAGGTCTATCACCTCTTTCGGCGACACGCATTCATCTTCGTGAATACCCAAAGCTTCTGTCAACCATGGACTCAACCCCAACGTGCCCTCCGACGCTGAAAACTCTCTGATGCCCGCAAATACAGCATTCTTGTTCTTCGGGTTCACGAGTCGGAATATTAGAGGATTCGGTAGTTGCTGTGCGGTATCGGCATCGCTCGAGGAGTAGGACCATGGATCTGATCGGGCAGTCGTAGTCGACGGTCGAGATCGCGCCGCAGCTAAAAGTTGTTCAAGAGCAGATTGTGGAAGAAGAATCTTGTCGCCGCGAAGATTCCTGGTCGCTATCGCAGAGGGACTTATCACAGGTAATGCGCTCGACCAGCGCAGGGGTGCAGGCTCTTCCATGATTGGGCTGTAATGTGCAGAAGTTATGATGTGAAGGTCTGTGATGATTTGGTGGGGGTTGATAAGATGCAATTACGTAGTGGCAGAATTAAACACGAGAGCTGGCAGAGAATAGGAATGAAAATGCGGATCAATTAAGACTATTTTTTGCTTGAAATCTTAAATGTTGTTAATACTCAGATACTGCATCACGAGAAACAAACTCTCAGCGGCGATGCTCAGTCAGCCATTTCGGTGACGTTCTTCCAGCATCGTCCTGAAGCCAGACGCATCAGATCTGAGCTGCCTATAAGCCTTACATAATCGGAAATCCGATCTCCGACGGACTAACAAAACACCGACACCCACGAGCAGTCATCGCTTTGACAAGCTGTCAATCTCCTACGCATTCGGTATCAGAGCTGTCATTAGATCTCGCAGATCCGTATCATGAGTTGACTCAAAGCACAGACAATGCCCAACTCTTAATATCATGGTTAAAATTAGACTACGGTTAGCCTCATACCCCGTTCAAAACATCGACCAAGTTTCCGTGCAGCCCGGGGAGAATCCCGCCTCACTTTTACACGTAGCAAGCAAGCAATGCACTGCCAGTAATGTTTGCTGTTCAGTGATCATCAGCGTCGCAACGTGGCTTGAATAAAAACTACGCGTAATTTCAGCCGTCTCGCAGTATGATGAGGACGCGGCACAGAGAATATCACACAGCAGATCCGTCTTGGCAATCTATACAGGCCAGTCGATCGAAACAAACAACCCAAACATGTCTCTCTTCTTTTTTTATTCACCGCTCTTACAAGTCCGCGACTGTGAGTGAAACAGAGTTGGTGTTTTGACCCCCACAGAATGGCTAAATGCAGCGCAACCTAACCCATCCATGATGGCTGAATTCAAAGCGGTCATGATGAGGACCCGGCAATGCATCCCCGGACCGACGAGATATACAGGCTCACAGAGCGTGGTTTAGATTGACACTACCAGTTCCAAGCTTTCTTTTCAACTAATTGCCCTGAAAATGATATTCACTTAGTCTTCAACTATGGCTTAACTATCATCTTGGCAATCTCGGACGCCGAAATGTAGGATCTGCAAAAGACCTGGCATGCTGATCAGGGTACCTGTACACCTTTCCCTCTGTCAAATGTGACACAGCTCATTTTACCCGCCAAAGGGGGCTCTTTTGATCTACCTCACAGAGTCGAGAGAGAGGACCCCTACACAGAACCTACCCATGCTCATTAGCTCCCGCCGCAAAGCTCAGCTATTGAATGGTGCGCCTCGAGAGATAAGATCCCCCAACCTTGGTTCCTTTGGTGATGCCATCTTGTCAAGATATCATCAGTCTGGCCGATTCCTCACTCTCTCACCTTGGACGGTGCATCCAATCCCCACATCGACTGCTCACACGGGCCGATCCCCCCTCCCTCACTTCTGTACTATGCATGCCGTTATTCTGTATCCGGTTCAGCCGGAACGTTGTTTTTTTTGTTCTATGTATCTTCTTTTGGTGTTGTTGAGAGGTCCCCCCCACTTGATCATCCAAGCTTGTCAACTAACAAGCTTGTGTAATGTTATTGTAGCTTGACTCACAACGTGCAGCATGTTAAACCCTCCGAGCCACCTGAACTTGGCTCGCCAATCCAATCTCATCTCAGCCCATCTTTGTATTATCCCGGCCATGACCATGTCCCCCATCCCACCCAGACGGCGCATACAGTACAGTATCTCCCCCAGACCAAATCTGTTCCTAGTAAATCATTGCCGCTTTGGCCGCTGGCATGACACGGCCCATCCCTCATGTCTTGTCTCAACATGTGTACTCCGTATATACTCCGTACCTTAGCTATATATCCTTCACCACCAACCCTCATGACTCCTCCTCTCCTTCTCTATCATTCCCCCCCTTATATCCCCCATTAGCCCTCCTTGCCAGTTGGGCTGCTTCATCATTGAATACCCAATTTCATGTAATACTCATGCCAGCCTGACATGAGCCAAGTTATCGTCGACCACCAAACGCGCGCAGAGATCACTCAGATCCAGACAAAGGGCTTGACCCTCTTTGACACTCTATACAATTCTCTCGTCCTTCGTCACACCCTTCCCTACCTCCCTGTATCAGGCCTCTTGAACCTCGCCGCCACCTGTCGCGATATTCGCTACCTCCTCCACGAAACGCCCGGTGTCTTTCGTCACATCGATCTTACACGGGTCAAGACAGCGCATTGCGAAGACGCCCATAAAGAAACAGAGCGCAATCTTGCAGTCTGGCATAATGTCACTCTTTCTGATTACCTGACTGAAGATGAGTGAGTTTACCCATTGCTCGTTATCCACTGTACCCTTGTCCTCTGCGCTGCGACCACTTTAAAACGGCTGTTAGCTTACAGGATCCATAGCTTCTACGCCGGGCCCTTGAGGGGCATATTCTCTACCCTACGACAACGCGATATTCTTCGCGATGTTCAATCTCTAATCCTCGACGGACTCTCCGTCACAGCTGAGCTGTGTCATGATATCATCAACGATCCGTCGTACAGCGTGCGCATGCTCTCGATCCGCGGCGTCAATAATCTGAACCAAGGCAAGCTTCGCGCAGCGCTAGCATACGCCTGTCGCAGGTCGCGCCCAGAGAACACTCCACGACTCAAAGCAGTCTACGTCTTTGGCCCCATGCCCTGCGATGAAAATTCCCAGGACTCTGATGCTTGGTGGTCCAAAAAGGGCCGTGTCCTCAACAACACCAGTGATATGGACGACTGGGCCCAGTGCCTGCTCGCCTGCCAGGGCTTAATCTCCTTTGACGCGGTGCTCTGCCAGGGTCCTCGCCACGCCAACTCACCAGCATTTGGGTCCTGCAGCGTCTCCTCGCCGTGCAGCCCAGCGGTCGCTACGTTCTCCGTGGGCGGCTGCGCGGGCTGTGGCAAAGCACCCGAGGGTGTCATGACAGCTAAGACGCACTGCTCTTCACTACCGCTGCTAGCTCCGCCGCCGATTCTCTCGTCATCCGTGCAGGCTGCCACGACGCCGCGCCCGGGACATGAGGATTTCGTGCCGAGGTGTGCTGATTGCTTGAGGGACAGGTTCTGTGTTGCGTGTAATAAGTGGTGGTGTGAGACGTGTTATCATCCCTTTGGTGGTGATGATGTGAAGAGACATGTTTCGCGGAGCTGCTGGGAATGCGGCATCAATGTACGCAGCCTTTACAATCACTGAGAATGGAAGCTAATTGGTATCTAGTGTAACGATTGTATTGAGCGCACGCAAAAGTTTTGCAAAAAGTGCGGC
Organism: Fusarium chuoi; assembly: GCA_022627125.1. Classification (NCBI taxonomy): domain Eukaryota; kingdom Fungi; phylum Ascomycota; class Sordariomycetes; order Hypocreales; family Nectriaceae; genus Fusarium; species Fusarium chuoi. The sequence goes on along the minus strand of JAJALE010000839.1, from coordinate 439,340 downwards.
GGCGGATACTGTCTCATTCACAACGAAGGATCATCAAGCGCCTTTGTGAGTATCTCCCAGTTCCCAGATCAAGAACTCCTACTGACTGTTTCTAGTGCGACTGTATGTTATTCTTGTCTTAATTAGTTTGAATCATCTAACTTGCTTCACAGGGTGTTTCTGTCGAGGTCGTGGTCTCAGACGAGTCTGATGCACCACGTATTTAACATGTGTCAACCAAGGACCAATGCAACCTCACATCTGATCATGGTACAGCAAATGACTTGGCGCATTTGACGAGGTCCCTGGAATATGAAATGGAGTCCCCTGAAAGTGGACTGAGCGAGGCGTCATGATGAAGCGTATTCGGATTTTCCACTCTTGTTGTTTTTTCTCTGCTGGTTGGCTTTGGAGTCGAGGCGTACAATATGGATTGGGATGAAACTCGACTCTTTTCAGAATACTCACCACTTTTTGCTTCAATAATTGATAAGGACTGGCTCCTGGAATCATGCCACTTTTCCCGCTCCAATCTTGAATAAGTCGACTCAGATGAGATATGGCACGATACCATCTCGAACCACTCCTGCACCCCAGTCCTCCCCGCTCGGAGACAAAATAGATCCGATAGAACAGGTAATGGAACGGGAATAGAACAAGTTAGTGAATCCACTCATTTTGGGGGTTTCGTTTGGGGGTCACGATCTAATCTACCTTGTTTTATTATTGTTCCAATGCTGATCGCGCACCTTAAAACTATCTCGTCCCCCTCTCTGCTTACCTTCGTGAGCTTCAATCTCACAACGTGCGCGTTTGACAGGTCAGATCCCTCAAATGGCGCAACCGAATGCGCAAATTACGTACTCGGTCCAATACTTCTCTTTCAGGTTTGGTCTTGTCGGTCCGTCGGGCGGGAAATTCCCTCTCTGTTGATAATGATTCATCATAGAGGGACACAGATACGCTCGCGATCGCGCTTGATGGCGGTAGATCGCTCGATTAGGGGCGACCCTTGAAATTACTAATGGACCCTTGTTTTCTTTTCTTCCTTTCGTGATAGATATCTTGGCCTCACAGACAACCTTTGCTCTTCAGTGATTTCGCTTTGTGATTCTGTGCTCTTTATCAGATCCCGATATCGCCGAGCCCCTCCACTACCCGAAAACTCCAACGCCGCAAAAATAACGGACCCAAGACTCCCAGATCCAACCCTCAAGCGCATTCCTTTCACCTCACGATAACATCTCATTCTTGACCATGGCCGACGAAAGAAAACCCCTCTCAGAGGTCATCCCTCCCCTCATCCTCGGAACAGCAACGTTCAACCACCAGTACCATCCCGACCCAACTCACATGCCCTACACGGACATCGTAGGCCGCGCCCTCGCCCACAACATCCTCGGTTTCGATACATCTCCCTACTACGGCCCCTCCGAGATCCTCCTCGGCGATGCGCTGCGAAAATTAACGCCTCCCCCACCGCGGGAGGACTACTTCCTCATCACGAAAGCTGGGCGCATTGCCGGCGATGAGTTTGACTACTCACCCGCTTGGATCCGATTTAGTGTTTGTCGCAGTCTTGAACGGCTGGGCACGCAGTATCTTGATCTTGTATATACACATGATGTCGAGTTTGTCTCGCCCGAGGAGGTCCTCGCTGCTGTTACGGAGCTTCGACGGTTGAGGGACCAGGGTCTTATCCGATATGTCGGAATCAGTGGATACCCCGTTGACACGCTTGCGTCGCTGGCGGAGATGATCTTGCGCGAGACCGGAGAGCCGTTGGACGCTGTCATGTCGTACAGCAACTTCTGCGTGCAGAACAGCCAGCTCGGCAACAAGACATTGCTAGATCGCTTCCAAGCAGCAGGCGTAGACTGCGTGCCCAACGCCAGCATGCTCGGTATGGGACTATTAACCACTCGCGGTATCGATAACAGCCCCATGCGCGCATGGCACCCTGCCCCAGAAGAACTCCGCGACCTATGCGCCAAACTCTCCAGCATCGCCCAAGACTCAGGCGAACATCTTGAAGAAGTTGCTATCCGGTGGGCGCTCGAGAACTGGGCGCGCGTAGGCTCACGGTTCGGCACAAAGATAAATCCCAGCGACACAGGCCGTCTTGGCGTAAGCGTCATGGGTGTTTCCAGCGTAGACGAGCTCGAAGAGACATGGGCCCTGTGGACGAGTGTAGTTGGCCTCGTAGGCGATGAAGAAGCGACGCAGCGCAAGGTCAAGATTGAGAGTCTCGTGAGAGAAAAGATGTGGCCTGCGCTTGGGAAGTGGAAGGACTATGCGTGGGGGAGCGGCGGTCCTGACTTTGTTAATGCGAGACGGGTTGAGGATATGGGGGTTGTGCCGAGGGATGAGACGGCTGTGCGGTGGAGGTTGATACCCAGTGCCATGGACACGCCCAAGATTTAGATGAGAATATGAATACATGATTGTTTTCTCCTATGATGCTGTGAGGGGTGAGATTGTTGCAGGGCCAAGAGAATAATATGGGGATGTGCATCGTATCTCGCATTCAGCATGGCTTTAGCGCGACGCCGTCTTACAACTGCCGTGTCGATCATCTAGATCTTGACTCCGAGATCTCAGCATCGAACGACGATGGATCTGAAGATGCGCTCATTTCGTATTTCGTATTCTGAACGCAAACGGTCGTTGATTGTCTGGGTGGCAGGTCAAATGGAATGTATAAGAGCTCTACTTTGTCGGAATGATGAATGATACCAAGAGCTACATGTAAGACAGTCCATCACAAGGCCTTAATCATGAAGTTGTCGTACTCAATCGTTTCAATCCTGTCCTTGACAACTCAGCTCACTTCAGCAGAACTGAAATGTCGTCCCGAAGGGCCTGTTCTCCCCAGTCCAACGGACCTCAACAAGTCTCCAATCTTCCAAGCAGCCACCACCAACCTGACCGATACTCTCAACGCAGCTCTCTCTGGTTCAATCACTGCAGGGTGGCCAATCAAGAATGTATCATTCTCACTTGCAGTCGTAAGCGCAGATCAAGATGACCCTGGTGTGCCGATATGGGAGTACCATTACCTTGCAGCCGCAAACACGAAGGGCACCGAGAAGCTCGATAGAGACTCACAGTATCTCATCGGATCTATAGCAAAAGTGTTCACGGTTTATCTACTCTTAAAGAGCGGTATGGATCTTGATGCATCGGTCACAGAGTATCTTCCGGGGCTTGATGGAGAGTCCAAGATTCAGTGGAGGGATGTGACTTTGAGGATGTTGGCTTCGTACTTGGGTGGTACACCAGCGAACTGTAAGTGACAGTCTCTACCTATTTCTATGCAGAACTGAATTGTTCGTTTCAGATGGGTTCTCGGACTTTTACTTCCTCAAAGAAGTCTTCCTTGCGTATGGTCTACCCCCCATTGAAGACGACGACTATCCGTCATGCGGTGTTGTAGGACTCAACAGGGGTTGCACAGGACAAAGTACAAAAACCCCAAAGCATTGAGATCTATGCTAATGACCCTCAGAAATCCTGTCAGGAATGAGAAAATCTTACCCGCAGACTGCCCCCAATGAGAGACCGGCATACTCCAATATGGCCTTTGTCCTTCTCGGGATGGCTCTTGAGAACTATACCGGCAAAACCTATGCGCAATTACTCGAAGAAATGGTTTCAGGTCCCCTAGATATGAAGAATACTTTTTCTTCACCTGGAGATGATGATCAAGCGGTAATACCGCCTGGGGATAGCAGCTGGGGCTCAGACTACAAATTGAACACTCCGTGAGTTCATCCTGTAAAAGCTGCTTTTCGAAAACTGACTGTTTTTAGTGCAGGTGGATTGGTCTCTTCCCTCTCTGATCTCTTCAGGTTCTCACATGCCCTGCTCTCAAGAACTTTGAACATGACTTCAACAGAGATCAACGGCTGGCTCAAGCCCAATGCCTTTGCCGGCAATGCATACACATTGACTGGCATGCCTTGGGAAATACTGCGTCTGTCAAACCTCATACCAGACCATCCTCATACTGTTACTGTCTATGGTAAGAGTGGCGGTGCGCAGAACTACAGAAGTCAACTGAGCTTCATTGATGACTACGGTCTGGCGATCATCATCTTGACTGCCGGTCCGATGAAAGCAGCGCCTATTCTAACGAATGCTATGCTTTCTACCTTTGTTGCTGCCGCGGATAGAGCGTCGCGTGAGCAAGTAAAGAGATATGAGCAGAGATACATGAGCGGTCACGAGGATGATGCTCCAATTGAGGCGGCACTGGAGCAGGACGAGGACTCATTGATCCTAGCGTCACTACGTCGCAACGACACTGATATCCTCTCAAGTCTCGCAGATATCTGGGGCTTCACACTAGGCGACTTTCTCCGAGACGTTGGACCCAAGATCCGAGTGTTTCCCAGTCAACTTCGTGAGAATGCGACATTGGACAGGAAACCTGTTGTGAAAGAGGTATGGCATTTGTGGCCGGACCTCAAATCTGGATTCGAAACTGACCTCCCTGGAAACGATATTGAAGTGATGAATTGTGTTGGGTGGTCGATTCAAGATTGGGTTCATTATGGTGGTGAGCCTTTGGATAGAGTGTTGCTGTATGTTGGTGAAGATGGAGGTGTGAGAGGGTTTGAGGTGCCATTCTTACGATCAGGAATTCTGTATCCAGCCAAATAGGACATAATGTATAATATCTCACTATAATTCAGTAGATATTCAGTTCTAAGCCAAATCACGGAGGAATATTGAGCTCTGTCATGCCAAGAGTAAGACGACTTACTACACATCATGATTTCAACTCATGATGGCTTACGTAACACCCCTCCCATCAAATCCATCGCGTCAACTCCAAAAACCCATCATCACCTCTCTCATCCCCCAACTCCCACCATGGCCGGGCCACGCAAACCCAAACCCGCGCCCCCAAAAGGCCCATCAACAACCCTCGTCCTCGACAACGGCGCCTCCACCATAAAAGCCGGCCTCATCCACTCCTCCACGATCCCCTCCGAACCCCGAATCATTCCCAACGTGATCGCCCGCGACCGCACGCGCAAAGTCTACGTCGCATCCGAGCTGGAAAAGTGTCGCGATTTCGGTGAGATACAGTTCAGACGGCCTGTGGAGAAGGGCTTCATCGTCAATTGGGAGGCGCAGAAGGAGATCTGGGATAGGGAGATTTTCGAGAGGGAGGAGTTTGAGCCTAAGGATGCGAGGTTGATACTCGCTGAGCCGCCGAATGGGCTGCCGCTTCTGCAGGCGAATTGCGATCAGATTGTTTTTGAGGAATATGGCTTCGCAAGTTATTATCGGGGGATAGGTAAGTTGTGCGATGTGCTGATGGGCACGGGATACTGATTGCGACAGGCTCGACGTTTAATGCGTATCACGATGTGCAGAATATCTTTCGAACGCCGCAAGAGGCTCCTACGGTCGCTAACACCCCCGCCGAAGCCGTCATGGTCATCGATTCCGGATACTCGCATACAACCATCACACCAGTCCTTCGCGGCCAACCGTTACAATCTGCGATCAAACGACTAGACGTTGGCGGCAAGGTTTTGACGAACTACCTCACACGATTGATCTCTCTTCGACATTTCGATATGCGCAACGACACATACATCGTCAACGAGATGAAAGAACTATCGTGCTACGTCTCAGCCGACTTCAAAGCCGATCTTGAAAAGTCCTGGAAGGGAACGAGAGGCGAACGCCGACCAGATTATCTGACCGGCGGTGGTATTGCCAAGGATTACATCCTTCCTGATTTCCACACCCGCTTTAAAGGAACTCTCGTCGACTACGATCCCGCGCGACACTCCAAGGCCCGAAAACTAGCAGCGCAATCAGAAGAAGACGTCCTCACCCTCCGCAACGAGCGCTTCACCGTCCCCGAAATCCTCTTCAACCCTTCCGACGCCGGGATCCGCCAACCCGGTCTCGCAGACCTCGTGTACGAATCCCTACAAGGACTACCCATTGGACTCTGGCCTGCTCTACTAGCCAATATTACCGTTGTTGGTGGGAACACACATTTCGATGGGTTTATTCAGAGGTTGCAGAAGGAGGTTGTGCAGAGGGTGCCGGATGATTGTATCGTGAGGGTTGCGAGGCCTGCAGATCCGGTGACGCATACTTGGTTTGGGGGTGCGAATCTGGCATGTCATACGAATATTGAGAGGTTGGCCGTTACGAAGGCGGAGTATGAGGAGCATGGTGCTTCGTGGGTTGCGAAGAAGTTTGCTGCTGGGTTGGGGACGTGAGATGGGAGGGGGGTTTCCGATCTTCTATCAGAGTTGAGGAGTGGCCTTGCTTGAGAGCGCTTACGCCGTCCCTGGCGAGACGCTTGCAGTTCTCTCACGTCTTTTATTGGGAGATTGTACCAGGCGACAGTGCAGACTGAGACTGGGCTTCATATCTGGTCACAGATGGGCAAACTGTGCTCAAACAACCCGCCCCGATTGTCAGCAACGCTCGCATATCCCCATCTCCTGTAAAGTCCATGCTTAACTGGGCATGCGATGACGATTGGGACAAACGGATTCTGCACATCTCGCACGCATCACCCTGGGGAGTCTTGATAAAGGCCCTGGCTGGTGTTTTTGTATCAATATGGCATTGATAGCATGTATCAACGTTGTCGCTGGACGGCTTGCACTTTACAAACGCAATCAACGACAGTAGCAAGCAAACAAGTACATTACTGTAACATAGTCTACAACTAATAACAAAACGCCCGCCCATGGTATCACAATTTCCATCCTTACTCAACGTGAATCATAACCTTACCACCACTAGACCCCTTCTTCAAATGCTCAAAAGCCTTATCCGCCTCCTTGAACCCAAACGTGGAATCAATCACAGTCTTGACTTTGCCCTCCACCAGCCAATCCCTCAACTGATCTAGATCCTTCTTCTTATTCGCAGTAGCATACGTGACAAACTTCGCCTTTACACCGCCCAGAAATGATGGTCGTACCAGGTTTGTCGTTAGGCTGAGCACACTCTTGGCTGAGACGTGACCGCCCACGAAGACGAAGCTGCTGCCGGGGAGGAGGAAGTCATTCGATGAAGCGTACAGATTGGGCGGTGCATCGCCGACGTTGTCGACGCAGAGGCTGAAGACTTGACCGCGCTTCTTGAGCTCGGCGATGACATCGCTGGTCTTGTAGTCGATTATATCATCCGCTCCCAAGCTTCGGCACAGATCTGCTTTTCCAGTTGAGCACGACACTGTGACGGAGCATCCCAGCGCCTTGGCAATCTGAACACCCCAGAGTCCAACACCGCCCGAGCCACCATTTATAAACACCTTGTCACCGCTCTTGACGTACGGCGCGATGGTCTGATACGCCGTCAACCCGGCAGTGCCAACACCAGCAGCCTGGTCCAGATCCAAGGTCTCCGGGATAACGGCATACCCCTCCTTATCGCAGACCGTATACTCGGCCAGCGAGCCCCAAGCCTTTGTCGGCGACGCTCTAGCGAGCACGAACTCGCCTTCTTTCGCATCGGTCACGTCTTCTGCGACGGAGACTACGCGGCCGCTGAGGTCCATGCCTGGAATCTTGGGGAAGGACGTTATGAGGCGCGATGCGACGCCGAGCTCGCAGACTTTGTAGTCGGCGGGGTTGAGGGCTGCGCGGGAGACTTTGACGAGGATCTGGCCGGGCTTGAGGGATGTTGGTTTGGGGATTGTGGTGAGGCGGAAGACTTTTTCCATTGGGCCTGGATGGGCGACTTGCCAGGCTTGCATTTCGGCCATTGTGAGGTTATTGCAGTGTTATTGCAGTGTTGTCGTGTCAAGATGGTGAGGTTGAGATTGAGGATAAAGCCGTTGATAGAGTTATGAACGATGAAATCATATAGAATAAAAGTCAATGACATGCGACGTATGCATCATGATATAAGTATCAATGACGTCTTTTACGAAGCGGCGAAAAATAAAAAATTGTTAAGAGTCTAGTGGAGATGCCTCGGCTCATGAGTCGGAAGAAAGGCCAGAAAAGGTTCTTGAAGTCCGTTTATGGAGGTATTTCTATATACGGCGTGTCATTTAAGGTTTATTATTAAACGCTGGTATGTTATTATTCAGCTCATTGCATTCATGTCATTCGATCATGTTCTATTGTTGCGGGGAGAGTTTTTTCGTAGTGGGTTGCATTAGCGGAGATTGAAGCTTCGAGGGGGTTCGTGGGTGGTGTTTTGGCGGAGTTTTTGTGTCTGCGGAGTTGGAAGAGATTCATTGAGATTGGACTTGCGATTCTCTGTTGACGATTTGTCTTGAACGTGTTGGTCTGTGGTGTATTCGGTGAGATTGTGCGACGCAGATATTTCAGCATGAGTTCGCAGATCCCTACAATGAATGGCTCATCAAGACAGCCGCAAGGGTTCAATCGCGAATCTCAACTCATTTCTCGAGTCAATTGCATCGCCATTGTATTTAAACATTGACTCTCGTTGACGATAACCGTTGACACGGCACAGCCCGAGGTCGGTCCGCTCGCACCCAGTCGATGGTTTCAGAACCCAGCATAACGGTACACACCCAGCGACCCGTGCCGTGTCTGTGAAGACGGCGCTTTGGAAGATTGCTGCTTTAGAAAGGGCGTGTGGTGGTTGGGATCTCGCAACCCTGATGAGCAGATAAGATCGTGGTGCTTGAATGGTCGTGGCTTTTCGGCATCGTGAATGGCGCCGCGTTCGAGGTGCATTGCAAGGTTGGTGATGGCGACATGCTCAGAGAGCGGCCGCCAAAGGTTTAAAAGAAATGCATGCTGGAGGCTGGGTCGCTTCCGCTGCTGCGCGCAATTTCGTCTATAGAAAGTCAGTTATTGAATGATGAAAGGTGATGATCTTTGAGACAGCTCAACGCGATGGAACCTGTCCAACGCTCACAGAGACTGCTGTCGCATGAATTTCGTAGAGACGACTTATCGAGTCGCGATACCGGAGCGATTGAACGAGCTCCATCCGGGTGAGAACAAGCTGAAAATCGATCAATCGATCATCATCTCTGGTCATTGTGGATGACAGATTTCGCTTCGAGACATAATCTGGAGTCCGATCGATGATGCTTACTCACAGCCCCAGAGTAGAGCAGATCTAGGGTAGCTTTCAACAATCGCATCTCATTTCAGCAACGGCAATCGCTCAACCGTTGCAATGTCACTGATCATCGCTTTTTTTCGTATGTTACCCTATTAGATCTAGAGATCTTCATCATGCCATGTCAAAGCGGCGGTGGCCATTGATGATATGATGAGATTTTCGCATGCACATTTTTGACCGTTGGGAAAACACACGATACATGCAGCTCGAATTATCGTTCAGACCAAGCCAGAAAGGGCACGGAGCTCATCATCACGAGACCTTGTAACCATTATAAAACAGGAAATAGATATACAGTGCATCTAGAGCTGACGATCTTGGCGCGCCAAGGGAGAAGTCAATTCTATGGCTGAAAGCATAACTGTAACTCTACTGCTACCTTTTCTTTTTTCACTTTATTGATTGCTACCCTAAGGACACGGGATCTGATTCATGGTACATACTCGAGATGGTCCTGGTCAATGATTGGTGAGTCAATGACGAATGTCTCGTCTCGGCCGTCTGAACCAGAACGGATTCAACGTTGCAGTCTGGAATTTAAAGCAAATAGACGAATCATGGAGAGGCGATGGAATGAAGGGCTATTGTTGCATGTTGCGGGGAACAACGAATGAGATGGGATGGTGTGGATGGGGTGAATGGCAGCGTCGATCAGCAGGCGTGGCCAGCATCTGAGACAACCTGGAAGTGATGGTTGATGGTTGTGTTGTCCCGGGCAATCATCACAATGAGACAGTCATAAAAAATCTTGAACGAATCAACCCATTTTGCAATGGAACTACAGAAGGATCAGTGCCGTCAGAGGCTTTTGAACTAAGAGTTAGCTGAACATGTCTGATGACTTGCTGGAATCCAACGCCACTGACAACACTTTTGGATAAGTGAGTGACCAGCAGAGCAAAAACGAACGATGCGGGAGCGTGCTGCATTCGGAATACACATCCGCGTGTTCGGAAACACGGCTATTCAGAAATTCTCGGCCGAGTAGGCTATTCTAAATAATTAACCATAGTTTATAAGAATTATAAGAAAATTCTTTTTTTTTCTCCAGTCACGAGGAACCCCGGAGTTAGGCGTATTTTAATGAAGCTGGGGAGAATCTGACACCATGGCTTCAGAGTGAGTCCGGCCGAGGACCCACTTGGATCAGGAGCCAATGGATTGATGTGAGCCCAGGGGTACATACCTTTCGGCAAAGCTCAGGGAGAACTTGACGACTCCAGTTTATGGATGGAGTAGTATTTTGCTTGGTCATGGTTGACATCAAGTTACGGATACTCTATCTCAATCAATGATCTGGTGTCTGTTCTCGTGACCCCACGCGAATATTGAGGGTCGACTTAATACAATGGATCGATTCCGAGGCCACGGTTCAGATCATGTGGTTGAAGCATCGCATCTACATACAGTACCTCCCTCTTGGTCTGGGATGAATACCAGTATCTCGGTGCAATATCGAGTGTAACTTCAACTCCGCCGCTGACCTGCTTTATCTCCAACACATACAATAAAATGCACCAATACAAGATTGGTAATTAATTTACACAAAGAACCAACGGTGGTAATTGCGGCTGTTCCAATCCAGTATGTAATGTAATGTAATGATTTCCATAATGGCAATAGAAACTAGACCCATTCGCGGCACCCATTTACGGCTCGTGTGAGCGTTCCTTTGAGTTCTCTTACGGAAGAAAACGCTGTATTACCAAAACCGAACGGTACGCGCGCACCCCTGCTGCTGCTCACTGAGTGGTGTGGTTGAAAGCTCCTGTTCTTGGCCAGGCCCTTGACGTTTCGGCCCGGAAATTATGCACGATTCGCGGTGCTCGTGACGATGGTGGCTTGCTTCTCTAAGGTACTCTAACATCGCCAACTTCACGATTGACTGACTGACTGGCTGACTACGTATCAGCTACGAAGTTCTGAAGGAATCGCTCCTCGGTGAAACGGCGATTCTCCCCGCAGCGTCGCTTGGGCTGAAAATCCGGAGATTCTGGGGTCAGATGCATGCCACTATAGGGCATCTCGGTCGCCGACTCGGAGGCACTCTTTGACACTTTTCTCTGGGGGAGCAAGTTCCCCAGACCAGAAGGATAAAAAAAAAAGTGAGGTCTCATGAGTGGAAAGGGTGGAAGCTATTACCCCAAAGTATTGGGTTGGCTGCGGTGGTGAGCTCGGTCAATTACAACCCATCCATGCAGTCGGGGCAGCAGGGGCGTAGCGTCTCGAGTACCACCGAGAGTCGCCCGTGGGGACCCCTTTTTGTATTGTCTTTTGCTTCTGCTGGGTTTTACTGGGTGAGCTGTTGGAAAAGGTGGTGAATTTCCCCGCGTCGGGCTCTGGAGGAGGGTTGCGAGAGACTGCCGATTACTGGCTGAAGCTTGGAAAAGAGTGTGTGGTGTCGGTATGCTTACGGGAAACGTTAGCATGGCATTTGTGCAGATATGGTTACAGTGATCAGCATCAAGATAGGCTTCACCTCGCAATTCATCAATCCAAATCTACCTTGAGCTAATCTCTAATTTTTATTGTTTTAATTCGTACTGGTCAATGCCACGATGATTCACCTCCATGGGTTATACCGCCAGCTTGGTTAAACCCTCTTCGCATTAAAGTCCGTTCCCGTCTGACTCGAAAGAATAACACTCTAGAACACCTTTATGGCTTCCCTTTTCCTCTGGTCCCGTGATGGAAGAACAAGCCGCAAGGAAATAAACGGCCGGGCGATTGCTCGGCGCTTCTCCCTGTAGACCCAGGCCCCGTTAACGTTATGGGTCTTCAACCGCCGTCCACTAAAAAGAAGACGGGCAAGTTAATTGTCGGGTCCTTTTTTGCGTTCGGCCTTACTTCGTAGCACGCCCTCAGCAAAGACCCACGAGATTCCCCAGACCAGCCCAGATCAAGATATTGGAGCGCGTCAAGTTTTTTTTCTTTTCGTGATGATTTTTTAATTAATTGAATGGGATCGAAATGAACGTGTTCTTGTGAGACGGTGACATGTTCACCACATGATTTAATTGTGGTACACAGAATCTTGGGCTGGTTGAGGCGATAGAAGGGTATGTGAGTAATTGTCACTGGTTTGTTTATTGTTGGTGCTCTTCATTCATTCATTCATTCATTCAGTGTCATTCTTGATTATATGGAATGCATGCATCTTCACTTAGACGCCCGACCCAGAATCGAACCTTTTTACAGTTTCTCCGTATTTTTGCCATGTTTTTCTTACCCGCACCCCACTACCCGAAACCTCATGGCATGGCATTCTCTGCGGCCGCCTCCGCACTTTTCTTTAAGCCCAGGGGGCGTGCGCACAGCATGGCAGCCCCCCCCTGTTCCCCCATTTACCGTGCCCCATGGGCCCCCGGGGACCATTTTTAGTGTCTGGCCCCTAACTATGTACGCTAACTACGGTATGGAGCCTTCGCAAAGCTCCGAGGTCATGGGCACCTCACAGTCGCGGCGCCAAAGAAAAAAACAGACGCGCGAAAGTGGTAGGATCAGAAGAATCTGGATGCTCGTGAACGGCCGATGGTTGCCAAGTTTACCTTAGTTACCCGAGTAGGCAACTTGTAACCTTGCCCCCCCTTGTAAGTTAGGTCGTTGTACCACTTGTGAAGGTCATGGTCCTTGACCTTGTTTGGATTAGCTGCGATGGGTTGAGGCAGCTTACAGCAGTGACGAGGTGCATTGGCATGGCATGCATGCTCTCATCCGTTCTGTTCAGTTTGGTAACAGAAAGACACACGAACTACCAGGCACATCTTCAGTTTGCCGTCTGAGATTAAATAGACCCTGCTCCCCCCTCCCTCGTACAGACTCTCCTCCTCATCACAGCTCAACACTTCAACAACAGAGTCCTTGTTTCACATCCTCTCTCATCCTGTGATTGACTTCACACACAGATAAATACCCTCTCCCCCTTCTCCCTCCCTCATCCAAATCTTCTTCTGCCTGGTTCACAAAAAAAAGCAACCTTTAAAATGGGCGTTGAAGATCACAACGAGGAGCGTCGCGGCTCCGTCGCCCTCCAGACTGCCGAGAATGTCGAGCAGATCGAGGCCCCCGTCACCTGGAAGGCCTACCTGATGTGCGCTTTCGCGTCCTTCGGTGGTATCTTCTTTGGCTACGATTCCGGATACATCAACGGTGTCAACGGCTCCAAGTTCTTCATCCACCAGGTCGAGGGCGCTGGTGCCGACAGCCTCAGCGAGAGCCACACGTCTCTCATCACCTCTATCCTCTCATGCGGTACCTTCTTTGGTGCCCTCATCGCTGGTGATCTTGCTGACCGCATGGGTCGCAAGTGGACTGTCATTACTGGTTGCTTTATCTACGCTATTGGTGTTGTTATTCAGATGATTACTGGTCATGGTGATGCTCTTGCTTGCATCGTTGTCGGTCGTCTCATTGCCGGTATCGGTGTCGGTTTCGAGTCTGCCATTGTCATTCTGTACATGTCTGAGATTGTAAGTCTAGCTCCTCCTCACACTGCCTTCACAACACCATGCTAACAGCTTCGTCAGTGCCCCAAGAAGGTTCGTGGTGCTCTCGTCGCCGGTTACCAATTCTGCATCACCATCGGTCTCCTCCTCGCTGCCTGTGTCGTCTACGGAACCGAGAACTTCGACAGCATGAAGTCCTACCAGATCCCCATCGGTCTCCAGTTCCCCTGGGCCGTCATCCTCGCCGGTGGTCTCTTCTTCCTCCCCGACTCTCCCCGATACTTCGTCAAGCGTGGCCGCATTGAGGACGCCATCGACGCCCTTTCCAGAGTCCGAGGCCAGCCCAAGGACTCCAAGTACGTCCAATCTGAGATCGCCGAGATCGTCGCCAACGAGGAGTACGAGCGCCAGATCATCCCCTCGACTTCTTTTGTCGGCAGCTGGGCCAACTGCTTCAAGGGCAGCCTCTGGGATGGCAAGTCTAACCTCCGCCGAACTATCCTCGGTACTTCTATGCAGATGATGCAGCAATGGTAAGTTTGCCTCCTCAACACCGGAATCAAGATCACCACTAACAATAACCAGGACCGGTGTCAACTTCATCTTCTACTACTCTACCCCCTTCCTCCAGTCCACTGGTGCTATCGACAACGTCTTCCTCATCTCTCTCGTCTTCACCCTCGTCAACGTCTGCTCTACTCCTCTCTCCTTCTGGACTGTTGAGCGATTCGGTCGCCGAAGCATCCTCCTCATCGGTGCCTTGGGTATGCTTATCTGCCAGTTCCTCGTCGCCATCATTGGTGTCACCGTCGGCTTCAACCACACTCACTCCTCCCCCACCGCTGATGAGCCCGACCGCATGATCGCCAACAACATCAGCGCCGTCAACGCCCAGATCGCCTTCATCGCCATCTTCATCTTCTGGTTCGCCTCCACCTGGGGCCCTGGTGCCTGGATCGTCATCGGCGAGATCTTCCCCATCCCCATCCGATCTCGCGGTGTCGGTCTGTCCACCGCCTCCAACTGGCTCTGGAACACCATCATCGCTGTCATCACCCCCTACATGGTCGGCAAGAACCGTGGCAACCTCAGGTCCTCCGTCTTCTTCATCTGGGGCGGTCTCTGCACCTGCGCCTTCGTCTACACCTACTTCCTCGTCCCCGAGACCAAGGGCCTGTCTCTCGAGCAGGTTGATAAGATGATGGAGGAGACCACTCCCCGAACCTCTGCTAAGTGGCGACCTCACACCACCTTCGCCCAGACCATGGGTGCTGGTGAGGTCAAGCATGTCCCCAAGACTGAGCATGACGACAACGTCTAAAGATTATGAATCTTGTTAACAATTGCTGCTATTGATGAGGAGGTTATCTCTTTTTTTAATTATACCTGAAAGTGGAGGGTCATGATGATGATGACCAGGGGAGGAGAAAGTACATGAGCATAATGTGTAGATATCAGAAACAGACTGAATATCGATTCAACTATATCAATCATCTTTGCCTTTGTGATGTTAATTACTTTGCCTTTCTAATTTTTATTTATTTTCTTATCATCATTGTGACATTTCTCAATCCTCAACTCTTATTCCACTGTTCCTGACTTGCATCTAGGTCCCAGGCCCCGATATCGCAATAACAACAGCAGCCAAAGATGTTGGCTCGGTCCTCCAACAACACTCAATCGGCCCAGCAGACGCCATTGATAGAAACTTGCATAAGCCTTCCGACGTCAAAATTATAATACCGCGGCAACACAGATGCTACTCCTCAACTGCTCGTCACTCAAGGCAGCCAAACCTCAGTAACAAAACCTCCATTAGCAAAGATTCATTGGATTACAGATCAAGAAATTAATTTCAACAGTATATACAGTGTACATTATACTATCTTGAAGTTCAAATAAACTCAACTGGGTGTGTGGGAACTATCTCGTGGCGTGTTCGGATGACCCGGATAGATCCAGCCAAACGGATGCTTCGGGGGCAAGATTGGATCAAGATACCTCCAAGGAACGAAAGTCTAGTGAACGTGAGATGCGACGGGTTTTACTCGGTCTTGATTAGTTGATCTGTGCTCGCTGGTTCTTTGAGGATGGCGAGGTTGAAGAGTCTAGAGTCGGCGATGATGGAGTCATATTACAAAGACCCATGCAGGAACTCGAAGGAAGACCTGAAGCAGACTTTTTGAGTTGATTTTACGTTGAGAAAAGGCGTCTAAAGGTCGGATCACACTATGGACTTTGTTGTTAGCTGATGACCCATGGGTAGTTACTGCCGCCCTCATCAAGGTGAGCATAAACCATTTGCAACTACTGGCTTGAATCCGAATAATTAGGAACATGAGGGTGCTGATAGTTCGGAACCTAATGGAAGAAAGAGACGTGAAGCAAAAAAGCTCAGCAAAAAAGCTCAGGCCTCGATCTTATCAAGCATGCTGTTCTATTTCTTACCCAGCGAAAGAAGGCACATTCGGTGCTCTGGAATTGATAGACAATATCTCGTATCTTCGCAACTGGCATGAGGAAGACGAAGACTGCATATAGAATCATGACTTCATAACTCTTCATCGTATCTTTTCATTAGCAACAACAAGTCTCATGGTTCATGGAAACTCTGCCAACAAAGCCTCAAAAGCCTGCATCAAATCTCCCTTCAGATCCTCCAAGTCTTCCACTCCAGTACTAATCCTCAACATCCTCTGATCCTCCCCACGGCTCGACATAGCACGCCACTCACACAAACTCTCCACACCACCCAAGCTAGTCGCATGTTGAAAGATAAACAGTTTGCTCGGTAAACGCTTCGCGTGCTCGGGTTTCTTCAGCCATAGACTAAACACGGGGCTGTGACCACCTGGCATTTGTCCCTTCAGCCACTCGACGTCTTGTTGGATGGACGAGTGTGAGATCTTGTGGACTATACGGCCGATAACGGATGAAGAGTCTGTAAGACCAGCGTTGAGCCATGATACGAGTGCTTCGGCGGTTTGGGACTGACGCATCACGCGTAGGTGGAGAGTTCGTAGTGATCGAACGCCCAACCAACCCTCCAAACTTCCCATGACATTTCCTAACACCATTCGCTCATCTCTCAAGGTCTGTTCCAACCCGGACTTAACCTGCTGCGGAGAAACGATGACAATACCACAGAGCATGTCAGAGTGCCCACCGATATACTTTGTCCCACTGTGCATGACCAAATCCGCCCCGAACTGAATCGGATCCTGCAAAGGCGGCGGTGCAAGCGTAGCATCAACTGTAAGCAACGCCCCAACCTCTTTAGCCTTCTTACTAAAGAAGGCAAGATTTCTGGCTTCACCCGTTGGATTCAGTGGTGTTTCGATATGGATCATATCTCCGGGTCTCGCTTGATCTAGATCATCGAGCGAAAGCTTCTTCAGGCCGTTGAGCTTGGTCATGAGCTCGATAACAGCGTGAACACCATGATAACCATCAGAAATAAAGACTTTCTTAGGATTGATGGCGACCAGCATTGAATGGAAAGCTGCGACGCCGCAGGAGTATGATACAACGGGGTTCTTGAACAGCGTCTTGAGGACGATTTCTAGTCTGTTGTAGTTGGGGGCTGTGTAGCGAGAGTAGACGTGTGAGTCGAATGGGGCATTTGGCTATGAATGTTAGTAGTGTTTGAGATTGGCGAGGGCTGGGGAAGTACGTCGTCGTTTTCCATCTCAACGAGATCTTCAGGGTTGCGGGCATAGCGGTAGTTCACAGCGGAGTGCATAGCCGGGGCGATGGCCCGGTGAGGACTGACAAAGTCATCTGCGTGAACGGCCTGAGTTGAGAAATGGAAGTTTGGTAGGGCCTCGGAGTGAGCTTCGGCCGTGAGGATGAAGTTGTTGGATGCCATGTTGAAGGTGTTTCTTGATGATCCGGCAATATCGGGAACATCTTTGTTGTTTGAAGAGATTACTGACTATTTTATACTGTTTCTAACCATCGGATCTCGGCCGGGTCGTCGGCCGGTATATAGCTATCAACTTTACTATCTTGACACGATGGCTGCGAGCTAATGTCATGACATTGAAAAGGGCGCAGAAGCATCTCGGTCCGACACCGGAGTTCGGTATCATGATGTTTCTCCAACCTTAACGCTCGCTACTTGATTAGGCGGGACAGCAGAAATTTACTAGGCGAAGAGATTTAGATAATTGTTTTATTAGTAAGTGAAGATAAATGTGACTCATATGACACCATACGCCCGGTTATTGCCTCTCAAGCTAACTTGGCCTTTCCGAGATCACTATCTCGCAAGACAGCGAATGGGTTGCGAAGCAGTTCTTCGTTGGCCTTCTCCTCCAATGTCTTGAAAATAAGTGCATCCAGGATTGCCTCCGAACGGTGATAAACCTTCCGAGAGAAAGGGAAGAATGAGAACTAGCACTGCATCTTGTCCATGTTGAACAGACGCGACTTGAAGTTGATGGACAGACCATAGTCGATCGAGTATACGATGAAAGGAAAGTCATGGGCAAGGACGAGCATCTGTTCCTTTGCAGTCAAGTTACTGCCCTTGAGCTTGTCATAAGCAGCTTTTGCTTTCAAATCACTTCCCTCTGAGAGTTTCAGCTCTGTATCAGTGAACTTGAACATCCCGATTCCGTATTATCCTTTCTCGTTCTTGGTGTCGCAGACAATGGGATTAGAAAATTCGTTGCAGCATATAGAGAGTGTGCCTGAAATCTCATCCGGGTATGCCGTAAGTTCTCTATCAGTTCGCAACAGTTGCTGCCATGCCATTTCATATCTATATGATCTCCGTTAGCAAAGTCTTATGAGGAAGAAAGAACATATCAGCCCACCGTGTCATGACTGAATTGCATTCAGAAGTTCCGAAGACGAGATTCTCGAAGCTCTGGCTGGTCATGTATCCATCTTCGCCATCGACTTTGGCGACACCGCCCCAGGAAAACGCCGAAAGGTGAAGCCACTAGAGGGAGCTGTTAGATTAAAATATTGCCAAGAACGTATAATAACTGACCTCGGCAGGATAAACACCCGATCTCATCCGTCTTCGACCCCAATCGAGAACATTGCCAATCTGTGTCAATATAAGCGAGCTTCCACCATGACGAGACTGATGCGTCAAACTTACGTCTGTTGCCGAAATGTTTCCCATGATGGCTTTTTGGTTCAACTCTTCTGGACGCTTCCCAGCTGCGTTGTTAATTTTGCGTACGTCAAGATCGTTCATCAGCCATGATCTTCCGCCTTGCCATGCATATGCCCAGTTCAAAGCCACAACGCCACCCTGTCGTTTTTTCATTCGGAGTTCTGCAGTCTCACGAACGCGCTCCTTGAGGTTAGCCAATTCGGGGCTCAGAATCTTCGAAGCCTCATCTCTGAGCCGTTGCATTTCCTCGACTGGCTTGTCCTCTATTTTCAGACCTAGCTTCTTATAGTCCCCTGTTGTGTATGCAAAGGACTGCACCACGATGTCCTTGTTGCCCACGTTGCTCATGAGTTTGTCAGCGATCGGGTACATCTTGGCAACGGTTGGAAACTGGCGAATGGGCTCGCCGGTTGATCCCAACGATTTCATATACGTGTCCCAATCTTTCTCAGAAATGTAGGTATCGTACAGCAAAAAAGGGTCCTTCGAGATCTACAAGCACCAGAGGTTAACTATTAGGCATATCCAAGCGTCTGCTGCATGGAATTCATACTTTGATGTAGCCTTTGGCCTTGGTATCTGAGTAAAGTTCCATAGACCACGGATAAGGGTGAGTAGAAGTGCCAACTTGGGAGGAATCTGGATCTGAATTATTGTTGTTAATGGTGTTGATCAAGTCTTGGAAGAACTGCTCCTTGCTTTTGAATCTCTCTGTTAATATTATTTTATGTTCTAAACGGGGCTTTATAAGGATTATATATATAAGGCACGTAATATAAACTATTAGCTATAAGGTCTATTAACTTAAAATAACACTTTAATTAAAGTCAGTTTAAATAATATATTAGCTATTTAATATAATTACCTAAAATAAGCTTTATAAGCTTATTTAACCCCAGTTTAAACTACTGCTTCTTTATATTACGACCCTAGCGGTTATATTATATATACCTCATAAAAACTCTACCTTAAGTCCCCCCTAATAGCTAACCAGATAAAAGACTAATAAGACCAGGACTAATAGCACTTTAAGACTATATCGCTTTAAGACTGATAATAACCTTATATTATATTACTTCCCTTATAAACTACCTTAATATATATATATATATTTACTTAATATTAGATAGAACTTAGTTTACTAGCTATTAATAAGACTTCTTTACCTTAATAAGCCTAATATATACTATTAACTATTAAGAGATATAATAACCTAATATATTTAGTATAATGCCTTATATTTTCTATAAATATAAACCTAATATAGATTAGTTTACTTATTTAAAAACCCTAACTGTTATATATTAATAGCTTTTATTTAGAATATACTATATTTATATTAAGTAATATTATACTATTAAGATATTTAGTAATACTGGCTTAATATCTCTTTATATTAAAGCTCTATTTAGTAATATTAAGATAATAGTAGAGCTATAATAGCTATATAATAGCTATAATACTTTATAAGCCTAAATAAATAACTAGCAGAATGCTATAATAACTAGTAATAGTAGTAATAAACTATAAAAAAGAGATCTTAAAGAAGCCCTAAAGCTATTAAAGCTTAAACCCTTTAAAAGATAAGTAATTAATATTATTCTATTTTTAACCTAAATAAAAGGATACTTTTACTTATTTTTAAATAAACTAGATAATATTATAAAGAAACTTCTATTTATAGCCTCCTTAATTTAAGGTAGTGCTAAAAAATAGTTTAAATCTATTATAAGAGATTACTTAAAAAATAAAAAAAATCTATAAGATTAAGATATATAGAATATTTTTAAAGATTAAGATAATTTTAAATAAGCCCTTAAAGATAATTTTAAAGTAATTAATAAAGAATAATAAGCTATAGCTAAACTGCTTATATTTAAGTAATAGAAATTATATACTATATATTTAGCTAAATTCTAATAGCTAGTAGTTAAGACTTAATAAGATAATAATACCTTTATAGAAATTTATTACTAAAGCCTAAAGGAAGAGGTTAAAGATAAACTATACCTTATAGATAGACTTAATAACCTAATTACTTATATTATAATAGTAATTAAAATTAATAAATAATAGTATAAATATAAAAGAGAGAAAGCTAGCATAAAAATGACTTTAACCTATATTACCTTAATTAATAATAAGATAATAATAACTAAAGTAACTCTTAAAATTAAGAATAGTAATAAAGATATTAATAAAATAATACCTTATATAAAATATAATTAAGACCTATATCTTTAAGTACTATATAGCCTAAAAGAAATAATAACTATAAGCTATAAAATATATCTAAATGTAAATACTATAATTATAATTAAATAAGATATATAGTATAGTAATGCCTAGAACTATAAAAGCTATAAAAGCTAAACTAAGGTAGGCAAGCCCTAAGACTTACCTAATAACAGGATCTATAGATAGTTATATAAACCTAAATACTAGAGATAATATATAATAAATATAATATATACTTTAATGGCAATATAGGAATTACTTAAATTAAACCTAAAAATAAAAAGAGACTAAAGAAAAAGAATAAATTATATACTTTAGAAAAACTTAAGTAAAAGAGAAACTAATAAAATAAATAATAGAATAAGAACTACTATAAATATATAGAAGATCTAGAAAAGTAAAAATACTTTAAAATAAAGTAGAAAAAACAAAAAGATAAAATAAGATAATAAAAGCTAGAAAAACTTAAAGAATAATTAAAATAAGGAAAAATATAAATATTAAAAATAATAAAATAGAGTAGCCTAAATATCCTTAATATAGATAAGTAGAAGTAAACCTTATAAGTTATTAATAATATCCTTACTAAAATAATACTTTAGGATAAAGAAAAGCACTAAAGATAGAAAGTTAAAGTAAGAAGCTAACTTTAATAGAAGAAATAATAAAACTCCTATAGTATAGGATATAAAGGCAAGACTGCCAGAAATATAGCTAAGTATCTTTACTATTAAAATAAGTAAATTATATAGAAATAGAAATAACCTTATAAAGTAAGATATAATAAAAACGGTCTAAAGATCTACTAGATATAAAAAGAAATCTATATATAAGGTGCCAGAAAATATAGAAATATAAAAACAGGAAATAAACTCTATATTAAAGTATATTATATTAATAAGGCATTAAACCTACTATACCTAGAACTGGCATTTAATAAATAAGATAATATATAGATAATACTAATATACCTTAAATATAATATAATATCCTAGATATTATATTAAAACTATTAGTATAAATAATATAGATTATACCTACTTAATAAAAAATATTCTAAATAAGAAACTATAAAAATAAATATAAAATTAAAAAAATACTTTTAATAGATAATATTTAATAATAAGTTTAATAATAACTGCCTTAATAGAAAAAGGTATAATAATAGTAACTGTAAGTAAATATACTAAAATATATTAAGAAAGTTATATACTATTTATAATTAAGCTATAGATAAGCCAGAACTATAGATAAAAATAACTTAAATTAATAAATATATTAAGAGTACTGTAAATAATAGATTTAGTAAATAGCCTAATGCTATAAGTTTAGATTAAGGGAAAATAGCTAAATACTTAAATTAATTATAAAGTAAAGAGAAACTTTATTAACCTAAAAATAATTATAAAGCTATAGCTACTATAGAAATAGAAATTATTACCTTACCTATTAGTTAATATAAAAAAATAGCTCTTTAATTATAATAACAGTATTATAAATTAAGAGATTAATTACCTTAAGGTCTTTATTAAAAAAAGAAATTAAAAAGTAGATTTTAATATTATACCTCTAGAAAAGGATATAAACATCCTACTAAATATATAATAACTTAAATAATAAAACCTAATTATTAACTAAAAAAATAGCTAGATTATATTTCTTAATAACCCTAATAGCAATAAAGAAATAATTATAATAAATAATAAGAGATCTTAAACCTTAACTAAAGAGGATAGTATAGATAAATATAAAATAGAATATCTATTACCTCTAAAAGGAGTATAATATAAGTATAAAAAAGGCATAAAAAATAAAATAGAAATCCTAGATATCTTTAAGGCATAAAACCTATATAAAGATAAGATATTTATAGAATTAAGCTAAAACTAACTTAAGAATATTCTAAAATAGTACTAAATATATAATAGACTGTTTAAAAAAGAACTAAAAATAGAAATACCTAAATATAATAGATAGAACTATAAAATTAACCTTATAAATAATAACTTACTATTTTAAAAGCTCTACCTACTTAACTAGAAAGAGCTATAAGTTTAAAAAGAATATATAAATAAAATACTTAAGAAAGGCTATATTAAAGAATCTAGCTTAATATTAATATTATTAATATTCTTTATATTAAAGAAGAATAGAAAGGATAGACTAGTTATTAATTACTAACTAATTAATATATATACTATTAAGAACTAAACCTTATTTCTATTTATTATAGAACTTAAAGATTAATTATAAAGTAAAAAGATCTTTATAGCTTTAGATCTAAAGGGAGTATATAACTTTATCTATATTAAAGAAAGAGATAAATAGAAAATGGCATTTAGGACTAGATTTAGACTATTTAAATATATAGTAATGCCTTTTAGTCTTACTAATATACCTATAATATTTTAGTAGATAATTAATAATATACTTTAATAGTACCTTAATATCTTTATAGTATATTACCTAAATAATATTTTAATTTTTTTAAATAATAAAAAAGAATATATAAAATATATCTATAAGGTTTTAAAAATATTATAAAATACTAAACTATTAATAGAACTAGAAAAGAGTTTCTTTTATATTATAAAAATAGACTTTTTAGGATATATTATTATACCTAATAAAATTAAAATAGAACTAAAGAAAATTATAGTAATAATAGATTAAAAGGGATCTAGTAATATAAAGGAAATATAAGCCTTTTTAGGATTTACTAACTATTACTAACAGTTTATTAAGGATTTTAGTAAAATCGCTAACTTAATAATAGAACTAATAAAAAAAGGAAAGATATTTAACTAAAACGATAAGGTATAGAAGGCCTTTATATAGCTTAAAAAAGCTATCTCTAGTAAACCAGTATTAATAATATTTAATTTAAAAAAAGAAGTTAAATTAGAAATAGATATATTAAACTTTATATTAAAAAGATAGATTAGTTAATAAGATAATATAAAAAAGCTATATTCTATTATATTTTACTTTTATAAGTTATATAAAGTAGAACTTAACTATTTAATTTATAATAAAGAATTTCTAGTAATTATTAACTGCTTTAAGGAGTTTAGATATTACTTAATAAAAAGTAAGCACTAAATTAAGGTATATATAGATTATTAAAATATCTCTTACTTTATTATAATATATAAACTTAATTAATAATAACTATACTATATTAAATACCTATATAAATTTAACTTTATAATTATTTATAGAAAGGGATTAAAAAATAAAAAAGTAAATATAATAAGTTAATAATTAAACTATAATATTAAAACTATAAAAATAATAGAATAAGTATTAGAGATAAATAATAAAGGAAAATATAAATTTACCTAATAAATATAAACCCTAAAATAGATATAAGTAATAGCAATTAAGGAAATTCTAGGGAAACTAAAGGAATTTATATAGAAATTCTATAAATATCCTATATATAAATATTAAGAAATAATAAAAACTCTTAAATGACTTCTATAATATAGATATAAGGTATAGTAAATAATAGTAGAAAAGGTTATTAAATAATATAATCTTTATATTAAAATAAAAGTATAATAATATAAACTATATAGAGAACTTTAACTACTATCTATAGTATAATAACTATAGGACTTAATTATAATAGACTTTATTATAAAGCTACTACTATTTAAAAAACCCTTAATAGAAATCTTTTATAATAGTATTATAGTTATTATAGACTGATTTATTAAGTTTTTATATTACCTATTCTATAGAGAAAATATAGATATAGAAAAACTTATATATATTATCTATAGATATATTATTAGTATATATAGATTACTATTTAAGATTATCTTAAATAGAGAATTAATACTTATATTATAATTTTAAAATGCACTTTTAGTATTATTAGGCCTGAACTATAAGTTTATAATAGCATTTAAAGCCTAAATAGATAGATAAATAGAATAAATAAATTAAGTGCTAGAATAATACTTATAGTATTATATAAACTATAAATAAAACGATTAAATTAAAAAGCTACTATATGCCTAATTAATATATAATACTGCCTATAATAAAAGCATAAAGCTTATACCAGTATATACTAATTTT
This sequence comes from Fusarium chuoi, assembly GCA_022627125.1. Lineage (NCBI taxonomy): Eukaryota > Fungi > Ascomycota > Sordariomycetes > Hypocreales > Nectriaceae > Fusarium > Fusarium chuoi. The sequence continues at coordinate 414,356 of JAJALE010000839.1, read as the reverse complement.
GGATTTATACTAGAAGCCTATAGAGACCTATAAAAGCCTAAAATAATTAACCTAGCAGTAATAATTAAAAGCAATAACTTAAAGAATCTATATAATAAGCTATAGATAGAACTTAAATTTATTAGGAAATAGATATAATAGTATTATAATCTTAAAAAGGTAAAGAGACCTACCTTTTTAAAAGGAGATATAGTTTACTTATCTATAAAAAATATTATTATTAAATAACTAAACTATAAACTTAACTTTAAATATATAGGATTATATAAGATTATTAAGAAGGTCTTAAAAAATAACTATAAACTAGATTTACTACTAAAAGTTAGAATCTATCCTGTTTTTTATATTTTACTGCTTAAATTAATAGTAAATATAATTTATATTAAAATATATAATAAACTAATAGAAGTAAAAAGACTAAAAGCCTATAAAGTAAAAGCAATTTAGGAAATAAAGATAATTAATAAGAAAATAGAATACTTAATTAAGTAGAAAGATTACCTGAAAAACGAAAATATATAAAAACCACTAAAATACCTTATTAATACCTAATAACTCTTAAAGAACTTTTACTAAACTTAAATAAAGGAAAGGCATTAAGAAAGTTATTACCTAAACCTAAAAAAGACTAATCTATATTATTAAGGATATAATCTACCTAAAGGTTATAAAGCAATATATCCTTATATATATTTAAGCTAGATAAAATTATATCCTATTAATCTACCTTCTAGAGACTGCAATAGATAGCCTCTAAATGTTTTTCCTTTATATAACTCTAAATTTTATAAATCTATAATAAGTAATTAGCAGCTAAAGCTAAATAAGATTATAAAGCTGCTATTTCTTTATAAAGCTTAAAGAGATCCTTACTTACTTTATTTTTATTACTTTTTAATTTCTTTTTTTATTTTATTAAATTTATAATTACTGTAATTAATAAGGAAAAGCTTAATAAAAAAAGGGAGCTTATAGGAAGATATAATATAGGTATTATTATAAGATTTTTTAGCCTAAATATACTTATTATAGTAAGTAGAATTAGTAGATATTAGGCACTTCTTACCTATCTAAAAATAGTAAGTATAAGGTATATTAGCCTCTTTATTAAAAAACTTAATAGATAATATAAGTATTTAGATTTTATAGTCCTTATAGGATAACTATTTAGATATATAATTAAATATTATAGAATATAATAATAAAAGGTTTAAGTTAAGACCTACTAAAAAAAGACTAATATTAATTAAGATAATAGGCCTTAAGGATAAAACCGTTAGAAAAGAGAGATTATATTATAACCCTAGCGGTTATATTATATATACCCTATAAAAACTTTACTTTAAGTCTTTCCTAATAGCTAACTAAATAAAGGACTAATAAAACTAAAATTAATAGCACTTTAGGACTGCATTACTTCAGGACTGATAATAACCTTATATTATATCGCTCTCTCTATAAACCACTTTAGTATATATATATATATTTACTTAATATTAGATAGAATTTAGTTTACTAGCTATTAATAAGATTTCTTTACCTTAATAAGCCTAATATATACTATTAACTATTAAAAGACATAATAACTTAATGTGCTTAGTATAATGCCCTATATCTTCTATAAATATAAACCTAATATAGATTAGTTTATTATTTGGAAACCCTAACTGTTATACTTTACTGATATTACTTTATCTGTTCTCAGATATAAGGTTAATTAGTTATATACCTAGGTATATATATTTAATTAGTAGATTTATTATTAACTTTAGGTTAATTTAGCTTTTATTAACTAACTTATATATAAGTTAACTTAATTCCTTTAAACCTTTAAACCCTACTATTACCTTATATTTATTTAACTTTATATATAAATATACTTTATTAATTTAAAAGTAGCTTTCTCTTTACTATAATAACCCTTTTAGCTATATTAAGAAGCCACTTTTTATATATATTTAAGTTATCTATAAAGGCAATAAGAAAGGCTATTTAATTTAACTAAAGGAAATAACCTTTCTTTAGGTCTTTTTTTAGGTCTTTTAGATTTAATAGCTTATAATTAATTTAATTTATATTAATTTAGCTAAAATAGCTTATATAATAAATTAACCTAATTAAGTTATAATTAAAAATAGCTATTTTAATAAGATTAAATTAATACCTTAATAAGAAGTTCTTTTTAATAGTAGTTACTATTATATAAATCTCTTTTAATTCTTTTTTATTAGCTTTCTATAAGGTAGGCCTAATAGCTATATTAAAGTTATAGCCAGTTATATAGTAGGCCTAATTATATAGCTATAGGCTATTTTATATAGTAGGTATTATATTAATAGCTATAATTAATATTAATAACTATAATTAATAGATATTTAGGTCAGAGAATATACTTTATAATAAACTTAATCTAGTATATTAAATAGGTTAATTAAAGATCTTTTAGTTAGGGTAAAGAAAAAAGGCTAATATAGCTATTAAAAGGTAATATTAATACTATTTAATTAAGGCAGTAATTATACGATTAAGGTAAATAAACCTTATATAATTTTAACCTTTAAGATATAGGCTTACTATAGAGGCCTTATTATTTAAGCCTTTATATATAAAGTTAGAAGCTTAATAGCCTTATTAGGCTAATAGTAAGGAAAAAAAAATTAAGCTTATTTAATAATAATTATATTTAATATATAAAGAGAACTTTAAATATATTTCTTAAAAAATAAAATAATTATTTTAAGTTATTATTATAGCTTTTTAATTTTATATTATTAAAAATACTTATTAAAATATAAACTTATATATTTATTATAAAAATAATTATTAATTAAAGCTATTTAAATTTAAATTATTTTACTTATTATTATACCTTTTTTATTAATATAGCTATAATAATTATAATTTAAAAGATAATTTATTATAACCTTATTAAAAATTAATATAAAAACTTTAATCTTCTTAATAAAAAGTTTATTAAAAATCTTTTAGTTAATTTTAATTATTTTAATAGGCTTATTATTATTTAATTTAATTTATTTAATATTAATACTTTTAATTATACTTTCTATTTTTAAATCTTTTTAAATATATAAAAGGTTATTTATAAAGAGAAAAAAGAGCTTTTAAAGCTTATTTTAAAAGGTATTTTAAATAGGACTGTTATATTAAAAGGTTAAAAAGAAATTAAATTTAATTAATATTACTTTATACTTTATAGTTATAGCTTTAAGGCTATAAAATATATTAAATATAAGTTATTTAGTAATTTAAGGAAAAATAGTAACTATAAAGAAAAGGTTAAATAGACTAATAAAGGTTTTAAGGAAAATATATATATAATAGCTATATTATTATTAAAGGAAAAGTTAAATTAGTTAAGGTTAGGGAATATTAAGTTATAAGGTAGCAAAAGATCGGTTATAATAAAGTAATTTTAATATAATATTATAAGGATCACACTTGAGAGCGGAATGTTGAGATGGCGGACGGGTTTTCCTTTATGCCTCGCCTGAATGTCACAGAAAGCCAGATCAGGAAGAACATCGAGCCAGCCCTCCCAGTTCTTCGACAACTGAAATGGGTGTACTATGCCGTTGGAGTCTCTCACAGGTATCGTTGGAGGTTTGCCAGAGTCGGAAAAGTTAACCTTACAGTTGTTGCTCGCATTGTTCAGTACCTGTGTCTCAATTTCTCGCCAATCTTTGTCTATGAGCTTCTTGGAAAGGATATCACTGACAATGCGTAAGTATTCAAGCGTCAAATTGTAAAAAGACTTTTACATAAACAATACTTACTCATCATACTTGTACTGAATCAATAATTCGTCAAGATCCTTTTTGTCAGACGCCAATGCAATGAGAGCAAATAATGGGATATAGTGATCTGCGGCAAATTTTGTGGAAAAAAGTTGCCTGTGATCTTCAACCTCGGGCTTGACTTTGAGATAAACAGGCAGCTGAGTTGAATCGAATGAATGAGGGGGGAAAGAAGGTGTAGACTGGATCCCTTTAGCTTGGGTTGAAGTGCCAAATAGCAGTCTTGTGCAAAGGTGTCCAAGCTTGTTTCCATCGACTGCTCCAAGACCGGGTTTGGTGCCTCCTGCCATCGGATTCGGATTCCATGTTGCAGATACTTATCAGAAAGGAGATCTACTTTGTATTTAGAGTAGAGTAATGTGACATTGTGACTTGAACCCGGTCGATGCCTCGGTGATATATGAGTTGCCTTGTCTATCTCGTTTTATAATATGCACAGCCGACGGGGCTACCTAAGAATTCGATAACTACTGCTAGAAAGCTTGGTAAACGCAAAGTGCGTCACAAGGTCGCTTGATGGACGGGCCACAAGAATGTGCCGTCGTTTGGGGCCATCGTCCCAGTCTCTCTCTAGGATAGAACGAAAATCTTAGTGTTAGTTAGAAACCAGGAATGTGATAGGTTCAGAGCTGAGGGAACTCGGAAAGAAAAACATGGGACAATGCAAGAGTTAAAGACCTGTTGGTATGAAGCCATTTTGTCTGTATCCCAGTTCAGACTCCGTGGTTCAACAAGTACTTGTTCCACCGATGATACATGTAGAAGTCCGGGCAAGGCTTCTAGGTATGTGAAGAATTCAATGCTCAGGTCCTCAAATATGTGGTTTTGATGTTCGTGGAGGTGAGCTAGTGGGAATCGCTGTATGGAAAAGGGTGATCTGGATTGTGATGCTATGTGACAAGGTGAAGCATCGGCTAGCACTTGAGTTACTTTTGGAAACACGCTCTATATGACCGGGATTCCTCTCTTAGCGTTTAATTCTCCCGTGTAGCCGAGATTGATAGAGCCGTGGCTTGCTGTGTCCGCATTCGGCACTCAGCTGAAGTCATTCAAGCCATGGTTGCCGTTTTGCCGTTTTTATATCGAAACTTCTGCATGGCGTTAAACATTCCAACGTTCTTTTGGGGGATAAACTTCACCTAGCATGTCTTCTATGGAACTCAAACGAGTTGACATGATTCGGCCTAACACGAAGATAAACAGCACAAATTAGCACATCGCTAGCAGTGTTGAGCAGTGCTTTCAGAGTGTAAGAAAGAGGTTTCCAGTAGAGGTAATTACAGATATATGTTCCTGAATATTCTTTGTTACAGTATATCCGAGATTAACTCGACTCTATGAGGCAGGAGTCTACCTAGTAATGATCAGTTATCACAATGTCCAGTCTCTGCTTCGTGTAATAGCTTCTGAGTGCCAACAGTAGATTCAAAATGATACAAATATTTTAGGCTTCCCGAGTTGCATGCCAGAGCATAACCGTCCTTCTAAGATCAGCCAAAACACCCGCCGCCCCTTGAACTCCCAAATTAAAGCCCGGTGCCTTGTCTCCCATCCATCCTGACAGATGCCAACCGATGGGTAGCCATGCGAGAGGACGGATCCAATCATAGTACCACTGCACTGCCTTCTCAGCTTCTTCTCGCGTGATCTCACCCTTGTCAAGATGGTTCTTGGTAAAGAATATCTGAGCCTCACGCATAAGACGAGCAAAGTCGCAGATGATGCCCAAGAACCAAGCCCTGTGAGCAACCCTGTACATATTTGCAACCCGGCCACCTGCGCCATTGAAGAGCCATCCCAGACCACATTTCATCAAGACACCCTTTTCCGTGAGGAAAGCGATATTCTCAAGGAGCTGGAAAGTCGCATAGAGAGAACACTGGATAAAAGAGATGATGTAAAGCACGGGGTCCACGCTCTTACCGTCTCTAATCAACACTCTGACCCGTACGTAAATAGGGAGCAGGCCGAATAGTCTCAAGGTCAACCTAGCATTTGCAACGACAGAGCCCAATCTCGCAAATGGGGATGATTCTGCTTCAGCAGCTCCAGGGAGAGCGGTGAAAGCAGTCTCGGGTCTGACGAATGAAAGGGCTTTGGACTTGAGATTGTAGGCTTTGGAGTCGAAGTAGGCCAAGAGGTAGAGACCATAGTTGAAGGTTGTAAGAACAGAACCAAGGTCTTTGGTGGGTTTCATGAGTCTGAGAGTCTAATTAAATGGTTGCCAAGTTGATTAATGAAGTGATGACTTACTCGTTCAACCTAAAGAATAAACGATCTGGCGCACTCAGCGCGATCTTTGATTGGACAGGCATTGGGATAAATTTTGGGGTTTGTACAATTGGACTTTCAGTGGAAGTGATCTGTTGCTCGTATTCTGGGATAGTTAGCTCTTGGATGTGAGAATAGTCAAGTTCATCCACTGTTTCTTGGAAGGACATGACGATGTGATAGAACTTTGTACTTATGGCTATCATAGTACTAAAGTGCTCACTGCCATATATAGCATTGTTCAAATAGCTTCAGTCGAACTTCTGGGCATGTTTTGGCGCACTGAAGAAGTTAGTTCCGTGCTTGCAGTCTCGCGGCTGGAGAGGCTTTGCCGGAGTAGGCGAAAGCTGGAGAAGAATACATACATAGAGACACGAATTAGAACAAAAGCAGAAGTTCATTACATGTCCCAGAAGTTCTTTGACTTTCGGAAGAGGAATTTTGTAGTCCTGTGAGGTTAACTTTGCGAAGATGAAGGTTTCGCTGCATTCTCACTTCTCGTCACGCTCACCAACGACGAATGTGATAAGTTATCTGGACAAGTCTATTATCTGTATCACTTTTTGAGGAAGATACTCAAAGCTTTGAGCTGAAGCTCGCAAGCTTGGATATGGTATGTAACCTATGTGAATTGAGTTTGAGGACCCTAAGCTTACGAATGTCAGCCAGCCTCGAGCTCCAAGTACTTCGCCTAGTAGTTGGAATGGTGTTCACACCACTTCACAGGAAGGATGCCGAGAGTTTTTTGCTGTGAGTTATCCTCAGGGAGTAATAAATATCATATCTCGATATAACATGGTAAAATAAATGCAGCAAAAGGTATCCTAAACTTGGCAAAGTTATCCTACGCTTATACTAATTTATTGGTAACTACCTAAGTCCTTTTTTCATTTAGGATTGAGGTCCTGAGTTTCCTTTCCTCTACTGGGATATTCCTGATGTATATAATGACTTCAGTCTTACTCTAAACTCGTAGCTTCTTGGCAGAATCCATGAAGATAATACAGAGCCGATTAGACGTTGCATGACATTCCTGCCGGCCAGAAGCTGAAAATGCATACCAGTACCATCAGCCGCAGCATCAATTGCCGTTTTCGGTCTGTCTCATCACGCGATTCTTAATTCTACTAGCTTTTATAGGCTTGGGGCTTGGACCTTCATCAAGCTCTCACGGGACGTTTGGCACATGGCAGCTTTATAGCTCCCTGCTGATCACCCACAGAGAGCTCCTGAAAAGCTGCGAAGCTGTGAACTGTGAATTATACAAAGCTCTGACCAAGATCAACACGTACCTCCATCTCCTCTTCTCTCAGATCTTTCTAAACTTATCAATCTTCTTTAGAACCAGCATACTCAACTCACTTCACTCCAACTCAGACAATCCATCATCATGCCCACCTCCATCCCCTACGACTCAAGCCTCACTCTCATGAGCGTCGTAAACCAGGACGCCCTCAAGAGTGTCGAGGCAATCGCAGCTCTCCAAGCCCCCGTTGACGCCGCCCAAGACGCTCTCAACTCCCTCATCTCTTCAAAGCGCAGTCTCACCATGACAAAGACGGAGCTCAAGAACCTCGGCGTCGGGACCGATGCTCTCGACGAAGAGCTCAAGAAGCTCAACGCCGCAGTCGAGGCCTCGGCTGGTGCCTATGCCGCTACTAAAATGGCAGCTGAGCCTCAGATCACCGCTATAAGAAAGGACATTCATTCTGTCCACAAGCAGATCGAGAGTCCTGTTGATTACTTGCGCAGTGAGATCAAAACCATTGCGCTGGCGAATGACACGATGAACATGGATGTCCAGTATTTTTCGTTTGATTCGAATTCGCAGAACTCTGCGACGTACAGCGCTCAGATCGCGTCGTACGTGTCAGGGGCTGTTAGTAGTGTTTTCGGGGCGAAACAGTCGATGAGGATTGGAAATGCAGCTTCCAGACAAGTCAGTCGTCAGGTCAGCTCACACAGCATCGAGGGCACACTGGTTCTATCGGTGAGTTGCACGCACAAGAATGCTTCGATCGTGGCTCCTTTCGTGCTACACGTCGATAAGGCTATTAAGGTCTGGAACCATCTCTTTCCTGGGAGCAAGCTTGATCCCACTAGTGGATCAAGCATGATGAAGTGCGCGATGAACGAGAGCCAGGAAGATAAGGAGAAATTCTCGATTATTTCAGGCGTCACCTATGGATCTAGCTTCGTTGGCATGGTCCATGTGCTCAACACGACGTCCTCGTCTGCTTCAGAATCTATGGAGGCTGCTGCTTCGCAGATGCAGTCGACCATGAACGTCGGCGCCTGGTTCGCCAAGGCAGAAGGCAAAGTCGGCGTTGATTCCAATTTTGCCAGCAACGTCAAGAATCTCCTCAGTCAGCAGAACATCCAATCTCACGTCACGGTCCTGTCAATGGGTGTTATCCCCTCCATGGTAGCCCACGAAGTCGCAACTGCTGTCAGCAAGTTCAACGACTTTGACCCCAAGTCCAACATGGCAGCTGTGGCTGCTATGCAGAATGCAGTCTCGTCAGATCAATCCTCCGTTCAGTCCATGGCAGAGGCCTCACGAACGACTGGCCAAGCATCTGAGATGCAGGGTAAGAAGATTGAGTCCTCACTGAGTGCTCTGGCGACGATTGACGGGGAAAAGAATAAGATTCTTGATGTAAACTCTATGATGACAGCCCTGGAGGATTACTTGGACAAGGCTACACAGGGGACATCTGGTATTCCCATCAACTACTATCTCAAGGACATTGATCAGAAGATGCTGGCGCAAATGTGGGCTGCTAAGTATTACCCGGGAGAATTCATGGCTATCAAGTATGATGATACCGAGGGCGGAGGGCCTGCTGAGGAGGACCCCAAGGCAAAGCTTTAGGCTAGCAGGTAAAATTTGTCTGCAGTTTTTCAATCTGATGTAAACGATTGACTTCCTTTCCAAAACGTGAAAGTATGCTATAATAAACTTCGTAAAGAGTCCCCTAAACTTTGGCTAGATTTACCTTGATCTTGACTTCAAGTAACAGTTTCTGAGTAGCAAGAGTATATATTTCAGTCCGTTTATGTCGACAATAGACATATATGATATCCAGGGATTCAGGTGAGAGACAAAAACAAGCTTGACTCGGATCTTGAGGTAATGTTCAATCGGACCAACGCGGGCTGACAGCCCAAGCGAAAGCCGCTGCAAAACAGGCGATCTGATCGGATTTTCCAATACGGCCCGTACCTTAGAGGATGGTATTCAAGCTTTTATCAGACCATGTCTTAATTTCAGGGTACAGCCAACACAGTTTAGCCCACATCAGATACCCCATTGGCGCTTCTAACTTGCTATCACTACAGAGTGGAGGCTAATAAGAAGCGGGTGAAGCACTCAACCAACACAACTCGGTACTTTTGAGGACTACAAGTTTCAGACATTTGACAGAACCAACAGCATCCGTGACACGAGCTTTTGACCATCGTAATTGGATGCTCACGGCATTTAGTTGCCGTGAGCGGAATGCACATCCAACATGATATCTCTTTACTTCTTAACCTGTTCTACAGCCAACGCTGGTTCTCTGAGCCATTTTGTGACCTCTTTGATACAAATCCGTGATGCCATTTGGCTCATCTGCGTATGTACGGAGACAACTTGCTAGGCTCCCTCTCGAATCCCTTGTCAGCGATGATCAGCCTACGAGACCTTCACAATGACCCGCAAACTTCAATCGCGTTGGCTTTTCTTCTCGCAGTAGCAACAAGCTACCTCTTCCGCCGAGAGGACGAACTTTTGTCAGAGATTATCTGTTGGGTATGCTTGCCGATGATATTTGGAGCCAATACCTTTATAGAACAAGCCCGTGCAGATCTACCCACCAGGTGTGAGACTCGGCACACTCTCCCCTCACCGTTGTCGCTGTGGGCTGTTGCGGGTTGTCTCTCCATCGCATCCGGATGTCGAGCTGAGGCGGATAGTTCGAAGCTCTTTGTACGTTCAGTGGCACGCCCTGAAAGAAGCTGATGGTAACAGAAATGCGTAGCCTGTTCTGACCCCCTTGCTGCTTTGGACAGATCGAAACGCTGAGGGGCGCAATTCCACGGACACTTCAAAGTTAGCCCCCCTATCCAGTAAGCTCTGGACAGCATCGCTCGTTGCAGCTCTTTTGACCTTTGTTCTGATTGACTGGAATTACTCTGGACTTGTGCCTTCTGGCGTTGCGACTGGCGCATCTTTCATCGTCTATGTTTCGTTCCAATCGAGACCAAGGGGCGGTCACTTCTTACCTCACCTGAATCCCTTCGAAGAACATATCTACTCTCTGGCACCAAGAGTGGCTGGAGTCCTTTTAGTTGGAAGTCTTGCCAGAGTACCCGTCTTTGGTCTTCCACGATCTAGTCCCCTGTACGCCTTGTTTCTGGGACTGGTAAAGGCACTTTCCTGGCGATGTGCTGCCAGAGCCGTACGTTAACCATTTCCCCTCCATTCATATTTGGGCTTCTAACTTCCAAGTCAAGGCTCGCCACACGTCATGGACTCTTCCGACTATGATGGCAACGTTTGGTCTTCTAGCAACGCGCGATCCGTTCGAATTCACATTTGAGAGTCAGGCATTGCTGAATGCTGCATCCGCATTGCTTTGCCTCGGCCAGATTGCCAGTTTCGTCCCCAGACAGATACGCCCGTCGCGATTCTTGTATTGCTGCATCGTGCTACCGATGATACCCTATGTAGCCAATATTATGGCCATTCATCACGCGCGAACCGACGCTGCTACCTTCACCGCAGACACGGCACACCCAGTCATGGCCCTGTACAGTAAAGCACAGAAAGAGTTCGAGAACCAATCTACGAGGCAATCCACAACCTTCGAAGCCGCGTCGCATAGCTATCAGCATAAATACGGTATAGAGCCGCCGCCAGGCTTTAAGGAATGGTACGACGCTGCGCGTTCCAATGGCTCACCATTGATCGATGATTTCGACTCCTTGTATCATACAATATCGCCATTTTGGAGACTAAGCGGCAGCCAGGTTCTCGATGCCATGCTTCAAGCGAAAAGCCTTCCTGGAAGCGATGTATGGCTTTGTACGTTCTCAGGAACATCGTCGACAACAAAATGTAGTCACTCCTATCGTAACTTTGACAGGCATATCTCGCGTATGTTCAACAACATCTTGGCCAACTTCACTGGGCTGCCTGATGTGACGTTTCTTGTCAATCACATTGATGAACCTCGTGTCATTTCACAGCCTTCCCCTGAAGCATCTTCCCCCCACGATCGAAGGATAACTGTGGGGGATCGCAGCCGAAAACCTATATGGGACTTGCTGACCAGGAACTGTGGCCTTCAAGAAAGAGAAGTAGAAGGCCAAGACAAGATCAATACCTTTGGCCTACCATTCGTGACCAACATCCCTTCGGCCCAAGATCTCTGTCAACACCCAGAGTACAGCGCCTCACATGGTTTCATGATGAGCCCCGTCTCATTTCGCCCAATCCATGGCCTGGTTCCTATCTTCTCAACCGGCAAACTATCCACAATGAGTGACATTCTCATTCCGAGCCCAGCGTATACCGAGCAAGAGTTCATTTACGACGAGTCAAAAGATGTCGATTGGGACCGAAAACGAGACAGCCTCTACTGGGCTGGCTCGACTACTGGGGGTTTCGCGCTTGATACCCACTGGCAGCTCTTCCATCGACAGCGATTTGTTGAGCTCACGCAGAATTTGAGAACGAACCAATTTTACAACTACCTACGAACGAAGGGTGGTTTCGTGCAGAAAGTCAAATCTTCCTTTCTGAATGGAAGACTGTTTGATGTCACCTTCACGCGCATCTTCCAATGCCAGAGAAAGGCCTGCAGGGACCAAGATGCCTATTTCGACACCAAATCCTGGGTCGATAAAGATGAAGCCCTCAAGTCAACGCTTGCCTTTGATATCGACGGCAACGGTATCAGCGGCCGTTATTACAAGCTACTTGCTTCCAGGTCGGTGCCAATAAAGCAGACATTATTTCAGGAATGGCACGACGATCGACTTATAACTTGGCTGCACTATGTACCTGTTAGTCAAAGTATGGAAGAGCTCCCAGAGCTGGTCTTTTATCTCACCTCGACTGCATCTGGAAAAGAGGTCGCCAGGCAAATCGCACGGCAAGGTCGACAGTGGCATACGAGGGCGTTCCGCGAGGTCGACATGGGTCTCTATATTTACAGGCTGCTGTTGGAGATGACAAGGCTTCAAGATCCTCAACGCAAAGCTAACGTTCCTTGGGAATGATGAATATGGGGGAAATCTGGATCTGTGAAAGTATTCTAGGCAAATTCGTCGAACCAACTATCTTCCCCTCTGCGCATAGCCCTCTTTGGCGCGGTATATAACGCTTTAAAAAATGTTATGCTGAAAACAAGCATCTTGTCTTTTTTGGGACCCTTCGGCTGTACCTCGCGTATTGCTCCAGGAGCATTTTGGTATAAAAAACCTAGTTCCAGAGGGCGTAAACTTAGCAGAGACTTGGGGCTTGGGATTAAGGCGTAGATGTTGCCTCTGTGCTAGTTTGTATTGTTCCCCTCTGTGCGCTTTTTTACCTCTCAACCTTATCAATTCCATGAGGTTAACAGATAGGCTTATATTATCTAACCATCTATGTGATTGGTCAGTGGCCAATACTTTATTTTCAAGTCATTTGGGACCCATTTAACGAAGTTTCATTTGACTGAAAGCTTAATCTTGACTCAACCGAATCTCCAACTCAGTCATCAGGATATCTAGCTTTTCAGCCAATAGCAAGATCACAGGCAACAGTGAGGGCAATGAGTTGCAGCTGATGGCTCACATCACGCGCCCCACACACGAGGGCAATGAGTATTTTGCCCGTTTCGGCGTTCTTTACCTTTGTGCCCTGGGGGCTGAAGCCTCTTTTAATCTCGACCCAATCACAGTCGGTACAGATAAAGAGCGCGATAAGTCTCGGATGATGATTAATCGTCAAGCCCTGACGGCCTGACTGCGGCTTGACTGGTCTTCAAGTTCCAACACGCCACTCAGATCATGAGTATTAAAGAGGCCCATTTACTCCTCTCACTTCGAGCAAGGCGCTTGACGCAAACTTCAACTGTCAGGTATATCAACTCGAAGCAACATCCTCACAGACTCAGTTAAGACAGTATACCAGCTCTCGACACAATTACCACTCAGACTTCATCACCAAAGGCATCACGCTTCCATCCATACACCTCATCCTCAAACCCAACCCCCTTTCTTGGCCGAAAATGAATCTCTCCCTGCTAATGATCTTGGTCTTCACTACTCTCTTCTCTTCAACAGAAGCATGCGAAGAGGAGGAGTGAGTTAGATGTGTTACTTGCAGTTGAGTCTTGTGGCTGATAGCTTAAACCAGGTTCGGTTCACACGTAGCATACTCATGCCTCAACGACAAAGGGAAGCGCCATAAGCAAGCGACTCTGGATTGCTGCAAGAAGCCCGAAGGCGGTTTGAATTTCTTCGAAGACAAATGCTATTATCTCCTAAGCAAACCCTCAATCTCGAAGGAAGTCGAAAGGCTGAGTAAGACATTTGGTGGATGCTGCAAGGACAAAGGTGCTTCCGACAGTTCTTATGCACTCTACGTGGAAGAATAATCCTAGGCTCAAAACGTTGCTGCTAATTGAACTGTAAGTGTTGTTGGTATCGGGGGTCACAGTGGTTCAGCTTTTACTGTTATATGCTCTGCTTACTGACCATCTTTTCCAGGGGTCTTGGAGATGCTAGGGGTAGTAGACATCAGGGAATGGAATGACAGGAAGCCAGGGTCACGAGCCGATATACGTCTATGACAACAAGATGTCTTCTCAGCCCGATAGCTAAATAACGAGATTTTCTTCGAATGGTTTAAAGACCATGCAGCTGCATGCTGATTTGTGCCAAAACAATAACAGCCAGCCTCTGGGAATGCGACCAGCTTCACTTCAGCATTGCCTCGCTTCTCAGATCAAGATTAATGACTCCTCACCGTACAAATGAAACGACACCATCTTATCAACAATAAGCAGCATTTTATTTTGAGTCTCATCAAGTTCTTCCATAACCTCTTTCTCCAGGTCTTTTATCACGGCTACGCCGGGAATCGAACTCAGAATCTTCCGATCCACTCTCGGACGCCTTGCCATTGGGCCACGCAACCTGTATTTCACTTCTCACGAACGAAAATTCGACTCGGCTGCCCCCCGAATGGCGAGACAGCCAATGAGTGCCGACCCTTCCGAAGGATTTAATATCCTGTGCCTTTCTGTGTGAGATCTCGGGAATGATATTGGGTGGTTCGTGTGACAAGGAGGGTAAGCAGCGGGGTTGCATGCGTAGTGCTTATTCGTGTGACATTTTGCATCAGTTCTGCCAGTTTCCGAAGGTATTGGAATAAGTATAAAGAGAGATAATGCCTCGTCTTTCACTCTGGAGGTTTGGAAAGCGTGATTTAGTTTGATATTGTGATTTGAGTATGGATTCAACTCAGAACCCTGTTCGCATTGCTATGCGCGACAAGCACTACAATGAACGCTCCGAGATTCAGAATGCAGCTATGAAAGCTGGACTTGACTTGATCCCCAGCTTTTCAGATAGTAAGAAATACCCTAAAGGTCTTTTCATATTGGCCGAGCCGATGCTGACCTCTGGTAGGAGACAATTTAGTAGTCGTTGACTATGGAACCGCTCAGGGTGCTAACTCGTAAGCCTGAAGTCCCAACCTGACACTTCCTTGCTGACGCTCTCTAGCATCGAACCTGTGAAGAAAATCGTCTCAAACTTGCCGGATGGCGCCATTGCTTCTCTCATCTTCGAAGATACCCCGTTCAACGACTTTGGAACCTTGGCAAAGACTGTCTCAGACAATTTCACCAACCAAGACAGCAAGATCCAGATCGTGCCAAGTCTTGTTCCACTGGGATTCTATCAGCAGGTAGTCCCAACAGCACAAGTTGACATTGGCTTCTCCTGGTCATCTTTCAATTACCTAGAGAACATTCCTTCTGTTAGTCTCGACGCAACAGCATCGCCAGCTGAATTCGCAGTTGCTCGTCACAAAGCTCTCGCCGCAGCAGGGCATACAGACCTGATAAAGCTACTGAAGCTTAGGGCAGTGGAGACTCGGAGCGGTGGGTATGTAATTGCGGCTATTGGAGGGCAAGCACCTGAAGGGGAGAATACGCCTTCGAAGCCGGGGTCGCAAGTCCTTCAAGCTGGATTGATGAGAATGGTTGGTGAGGGGAAGCTGGCATTGTCTGAGCTGATGCAGATGGCCCTGTTCCCAAGTCATGAGCGCACTCCCAAAGAAATCGAGGCCGTTTTGAACGATGAGGCTGTCGCACCGCTATGGGAGGTGGAGTTAATGGAGTCGAAGCTGATCGTGCAGCCAGCCTGGCAGGTTTACCAGGACAAGATAAAGACCGACGAGAACAAGAAAGACGAAGCTCTAGAGGAATATGCTCAAGTTGCCATCAACAACGTGGTCTCAGCTTCAGGCTGGTTTTGGGTCGACGTGCTGAAGAAGTCACGAGGCCAAGACTGGGATGGAGGCGAAGCATTTCTCGAAGAGTTCATCAACATCACAGTTGAGGAATTTGTCACAAAGTTCGCAGACTTCAAGTTGGAGATATGGTATAATTACATCAAACTCAAGAGAACCGATAAGAAAGCCTAGAACTGTTTGGGTTGTAGGGTAGTATTTAGTGAGAAACTCCATGGAGTTCTCGGAGTGGATGACATCACGTCATATTGAGCACGTCAATTAGTCAGATTCACCTCCACGGATTTTGATGACATCTAAATACAATATGACATATAATTCCTCCCTGGAATACAACATTGCGATTACCCAACACTATCGGTTCACTCCATCGCCATCAGGATAAAATACGAGATTGAACATGACGCAAATCGGAATCTTCCCCGCTTCTGGAGCCCTTGGCACCAGCACATACACTCACCTTCTCTCCCAAGTCCCGAACGACAAAGTCACGCTCATCAACCGATACCCCGAAAAGATTCCTAAGAAATACGTGGAGAACGGAACTACCGTTCGTCAAGCTTCTTACGAGTCTAGCCCCGAAGAGCTCGAGGCTGCTTTTGCAGGGATTAATGTTCTCTTCTTGATCTCGTATCCTAGCCACGTTCACCAGTATAGGACTAAGGTGCACACTAAAGCACTTGATGCAGCGGCTAAAGCTGGAGTAAAGCACATTTTCTACTCGTCGCTTGGATTTGCGTCGATTGGGGAGAGTACTACCAAGGCAGAGGTCATGGGCGCTCATCTCGACAGTGAGGCGCATTTGCGGAAAATCGCGAGTGCTAAGGAGGGATTTACGTGGACGAGCATTCGCGAGGGTCTTTACAGCGAGTCATTTCCCATCTACACTTCATTCCTCGACCTCAAGAACCCACCGTCTAAAGTTCTCATTCCACACGATGAGAGTGGACCTGGTGTCAGCTGGGTCAAGAGAGATGAACTCGGAGAAGCGACTGCACGTCTCATCGCTTCATACGCGAAATCACCGTTATCGTTTAAATACACCAACCAGATCGTTACTTTAACCGGTCCCAAATCCTGGACATTAGCAGAGACCGTCGAAGTTCTATCGCGCGTCGCAGGAAAAGACTTCAAAATCCAAGAAATAAGCGTGGACGAGTTTATCAACCTCCCTCAGATAAAACAATACTTTGGCACCGAGGAGAAGGCGAGGACGTGGGCTACAGCATGGGACGCCATCCGCGCGGGAGAAACAGCTGGAGTGACGAACACGATGAAGGAAATTTTGGGAAGGGAGCCCGAGGAGTTCGAAAAGACTGTTGGGGAATTGGTCAAGAATCAGCGGTCAGGTTAGAGTGTCGGTGTTTGTTGGGGTGAGGAAATACGAAGGCTGGACTTTGGTGGAAGGTAGATAGAATGAATGCACATTGCAAGACTGTTTCTATTTTTAAAACTGTGGATCGGCTGGCTCTGTGTGACGTGGTCGAGAATTAGATCAGCGCCTCATTTCCATTAGAGTTTAGCGATGAAATGAATTCATGCGACGCTGTTACCGTCCGCGAAATGCATTCTAGAACAGCCATAGAAATTGAAGATACATTCCAGCTGACTTACCCAGTTTGACGAGCAATGCAATGACGGTTGGTAGGCAAATGATCCTTCATCCGCTTCGCTTCCGTTCCGTTAGCCGTAGCTAGTGGATCTTGCATAGATCTCGGCCTACGTCAGTGGGTATTAATAGCCCATAGCAGCATCTGGTTTGTTCTGCTATTCCAATGCAGGGATATTCTGCTGGCACGTTACTGGCGATCCCCGGCACATATGCCGCTCTTTACGAGATGGAAACCCATCATGTGTTCTCGATCTCGTATCGGGGAGGCAGTGAAGTGGCGATGTTTTTTTTTCAGCTAGCCTCAGACCGCAAAAAGAGGTGCCAAAAATAATCAGCCTAAGGGTCACTAGGTTTAGCTAAACCATTTTTTCAAGTAGGATCGAAGCCTAACTTCTCTGGCGGAAGAATTTCTATGTGAAACAGTCCGAAAGACCCGAGGACAGTTTGTAATTGGATGTAACGGTAGGTGACATTAAAGGGCCAAGTTTACGACAGGGGACATCCCCATTCAACGAAATGATGTCAATAACTGCCGTTGCACTCCTCATTCGTCAAAAGATCAACTGAAGATCCCTTGGGACCTCGTATTCACATTTATATAAGTCCTCACCCCGATCACTTCTACCTCCATTATCACACCAATACATCCAAATCAAACAAAACAACACTACACCACAAAACATCACAACACAAAACATCAATCACAACAATCAATCACAATGCAGTTCAAGACTCTCTTCGCCGCCTCTCTCCTCGGCTTCGCTGCCGCCGCTCCTACTGAGGGATGCGCAAGCACAAAGACCGCCCCCGCCAAGTCCGGCAACTCTCCCGCCCCCAAGACCTTCGGCCTTGTCGCCCTGCGCTCCGGAAGCCCTATCCACTTCACACACTTCAGCGCCTCTCAGAACGGCTTCTTGCTTGGTCTTCCAGCGGATAAGCAGAACGCTACCTGCTCTGGCAAGTCTGACGGATCAGCTGTCTTCCGCCTGAGCGAGGGTGAACTGTACCTCTACAACACTGGCAAGAAGCAGCAGCGCGCTTATACCGATCGCTCCGGAATGGGTAAGTCATCACCTCACGCTCATCAATTGAATTGTTGCTAATATCGTATAGGCCAAGGTGTTCTTCAGTATTCCACCGTCTCTAAGACCCCGCTCCCCGAGGCGTTCGAGACCAAGGGCTGGAAGATCGACAAGTCTGGTAACCTTAACTTTGCCGATGCTAGCGGCTTCACTGCATGCCCCAACGGCCCTGATGGTTCTTGGGCTGTTTGGGTGGCTACCGGTAACTCTCGCCCTGGATACAGCGAGAAGGAGTGTCTTGGATTCAACGCTCGCGTTTCTGAGATTGAGCACGCTACTAGCTGCTTTTACTCCGAGTACTCTGGTTAAACAGACACTTGGATGATTATATGTATATAGACTTAGCGCGTATATCTTTCTTGTAAACTGAGATTATGTTTATTTGTTACCCCACGCTGAACATCACACTCATGCAAATGCTAAAATCCTTATTCTTAAAAATCACATATCACACGTAGCCCAAAGTATGGGCTGCTAACGATTTGACTTATTTGACGAGACAATGGCGCCAGCGAAAAGGATACTGACAAATTTCTTTATGTCTTTTGCTGCGTTTCTCATGCCACTGTCCTTTACGTGTTGGTACGGGTCCCAAGGTGAGCTGGAACGATGTATTTCTCCAATACTGCAGGTAAGAAGTTTTTACAAACCTCACTCAGTAAAGGACTTCTAACGCGGTGACTCTTAGCCGGGTTTGGTGTGCATAGCTGAGGTGGTTCTTGATGAATAGGTAGGAGTACAGAAATTGTGCATTACACATCCGTATTGGCAACTGATGCATGCGAGCAGAAGTGGGCGCGATAGGCTGAGAAAGCCGCTACTTAGACTAGCCAGTGTAATAATTTATAAAATTTAGTACAATCAATACTAATTTTAGGTAAAATATCTAAGACTTTTAATAAGTCGTTGGCTATCCATCATCACAAAGACCGCAGTGACTTCGCTCCTTCTAAAGGCAGAACACCAGTGGCATCAGCGGCTCCTTCCCAAGATCCAGTAATGGATATTATGATCTTGGTCTGGGTGGTCCTACTTTACTTGCCTTGATCAAACCCTCGCAGTCGCAGTCGCAGTCGCAGTCACAGTCACAGTCACAGAAGCAGCAGCAAAAATGAGCTTCGAGGCTGTGACAGACTTTGTGGCCAAGTACTTGACCGGCGTGGTTCACTTGGTGACGATAGCCGAGAAGGCGGCCATGGCCTTCACTGCAGTGGCCCGGCAGCTTGAAAAGATCATGCATCCTAATATTACCCAGGCCTGGATCAAGGGATGAATCAGAAGTGTGATGCAGTAACAACGGAGCAGAATATGAACATCTGAAGCGTCACCAAACCTTGAGAGAAAGATTGGGGCCAGTCAGGAGGGTGTTCTGCAAACCTATTCTTGTTGGGTACGCTCATCAGTCTTGGCTATCGAAACCCCTGGCATCTTGAAGCTCCTCGTATCACGTTCCGCCGCCCCGACCGGCCGACGTCAGACGTCAGACACTTCAATGCCAAGGACAGAACCTCCACGAGAGGATGTACTGCAGTTCATTCCGATACTGCTGTATCACTCTGGATCTCATACTGGCCCCGATTCGTCGAGGCCACCGGGTCCGTCTCCCCACCAGTCCTTGAAATGGAAACACTTCGGTGTCGACGCAGCGTATCACCAACCTGACCAAATCTGGGACATATCTCTTCGTAGGTGAAACTATGATCCCCGTCTTGTAGCTCGATCGAGGGTGACTGTGCTTGGATGCGATGAGTGACGGGTTTCAGCCCTTCTGATCCAATACTGCCCCTCGCGAGACATGCTGGCAACAGCCTTTTGTAGATCCACACAACGACGAACACAGGAAGCCTCGTTCCGGGAGAGGACGAAGACTTGGGGCTTAATTGCGCGTCGTGCTTGCAAGGTGGCCAATGACTGGGCAGACGCGGACGAACATGTGGCGACACCAAAGCCTAAGGCATTTAGCATTTCGAGTCGCGCACTGACGCCACTCAGCAGTCTTGGATGACATAGAGTTTGCTTCGGCGAGAGAAAACGTTCCTTGAGTGCGTGTAGGGTCGATGGCATCAAGGAGACGGCGACCAAGGACTGTTCAAGGCGGGCCAATACTCAATAGGTCTCTGAGTTCAGGCGTAAAGGATTAAGATGCCTAGAAGCCCAAACACTAAGGTATAACCTAAAACATGATGCACTCGACAGTTCAAATTTAGTGTTTACATACAAAAGTCTATCACGCAAAGTCCACCCAGTGGGGTTTATAAATAATGCCAATCGCAACATGTCTCTCATCCTCTTTTTCACCTTATATCATATCTTTAGCCAAAAATCCCCAGAATGAACATCCAGGAGTGTTTCAGGCTTCAGCACCATCACACGTTGCCGTGGGCTCTACGACATCTACGTCGCTTTCGACTAGAGACTGACACGTCAAGGGTGCCTCATTTTGACGATAAAGAATCGGGGACCTGTGTACAGGCCACGTCTGGACAAGAGCACGGAGCGACAAAGGTGTCTCTCCAACCCCTGGAGCCTCAACATCCCCCGACCCAGACCTCATCACTACTGTGCCTCCCACGAGAATTAATACTTCATATCATGATTCTCATGCCGCATAGTGCTCTTTATATGGTCTACCAAACCTGCGGCTTCTTTCGTCATCTACTAGGCGGCTTTGAATTCAAATACTTTCGACTAGAAATGCTGAGAAGCAATGAGGAAGCGTACTGCATTACGAAAGCCGGATTCGACGAGCTATTTATTTTCAAAAACCTGTTCCGCCGCAGAAGTCTGTGCGATCCTTGCGGCAAACTCTTCGACTCTGGTGAGCTTCATGAAAGGCTTAGAGCTCTCTGGAAACCAGTTCTATGTACTGGGTGCAACAGACGCCATCCAGAGCTTTTATTCCCTCAAGGTCAGCGGACAGAACATCGCTGCGTCGGGCTCCTTGGTCACTTTGCAGTTTGCAAACATCTCAAAATATCCGGCAAGACGCTGAACATACCCTGGCGAAAGATAGAGAGGCGAGAGGATGATGAGGTGGTGATCACGTGCAAACACCCTGATCATATTTCAGTCTACGATAAATATGACGGTTCATTGAGCGGTCACATATTTCAGCCACGTATCAAACATTGGCCTACATTCACAGGTTCGGGCAGCGAATATTCCAGATCCTTTCCGATGGTGAAGGTTCGTCGCCGACAAGATGTCGACATCGGGAGGTTGAGGTCGTTATTGTTGAAGCAACTACAAGAATTGGAAGGCGATGGACTGTGCCAACATGCATCTGGCCAACTCAGATCTATCGCATCTTTCATGGCCCTGGACAAACATCGTTGTCTTTCCAAAGGGTCGACATGGTGCCATAACTATGAATGTCCTGACTGCACCTATCCTTGTAATGAGTGTGGAGCACGATACCGCTGGGTCTGGGAAATGAATTGCGTCATACTTCGCATTCGGATGAAGAAGTATTTCTTTTACCCAAACTCTATCAACTGGCTCTCAAACCTCAGTTTTGAAACTGATGAGCACCCTATTCTCAACAAGGATACCGAGAATGTATTATGGTGCTCCAGTCCTGGTTGTGTTACAGGCTCTGGAGAAAGATGGTTATTGATGGTGGAGATTTTCCAGAGACATCACCTATGCTATTGCGTGAAAGAACGTGAGCTTGAGCTCCGTTGCATGACTTCCCTGGACAGGCTGTTTTTAACACTAGAACATCAGACTTTGCAAGATGTAGAATATTGGCGTGCAGGGCACGGACCCGGTGGGTATTGAGATTTGTTCCTTTAAAAGGGCTAGAAGGAGCAGATAAACGTAAAGCCTTTACGGTTTTGATCTTTCTCTTTGTGTTGGCAACGATCGGACTCTAGAAAATAAGACGGCAGCTCATTCTGCTCAGCGATAACAGATTTTTTAAATAAATATCTATTTAGATATCAAGCTCTCTATAGTTAAGAAATTCAAATATTATATAAGAAAAGTAATACCTCTCAGTAGATAGATATATTAAAAGATTTAAAATATAAGTTTATAAACAAAAAAGGCTAAACGAAGCTATCCCCAATAGGTGTAGTGTAATGGGTAAATCAGATCATGGGAACGTCTCTAGCTCCACTATTCCACGTGATGATTTCCTCTTATCTGATCAAGGTTTTAGATCTGATAAACTGCTCAACTTAAACCCCTGCCTCTCTCCAACTTTGATCAGCCCCAACGGTGGCGCCATGAAATTCGCAGCTTCTCTGGGCGCGCTGCTCATCAACCTCTCACTGTGGACGCTTTCTCTTGCAGCCGAGGACAGATCTCCCGAGCGGGTATGCTACGACGCATGTTTCGCGTGCCTAAAGCCCGTGCATTTCGACGACGTGCTCCGGAACCAAACGGGTTTTACTAAGACTTGCTACAGCCCCAAAGCGATAATATCGCTGTATCTATGTCTTGATGTGTATTGCACGCCTGGGGCAGTAGAGGTAGGGCTGGGTTCGTATAATAAGACGTGTCGGGAGAAGGCGCATATTGTTCTACCGCCGTTTGACCTGATTTCGAATTATACGGCCGATGATGTCAAGGGAGTGAGAAGGTTTGAGCAGAATGAGACGGATGAGGGGGTTTTGTTTAGAGAGGTTGTTGTGCCTTCTGAGCATTGGTTTGGGATTTGGTGGGATACTTTGGTAGGTACTTCAAGATTGAAGGTTGGACGAAACTGATTGTGATGCAGGACTCTGTGGCGTATACGTACACTTTCCATGATGTCTACGGGTAGGAAAACCCTCGGGTATGTCAGTCAGAGTGCTAAACATTGATAGGCGCGCCATGATCACCTTTTGGATAGTCGTAGTAGCCATCGGCGTCTTGAACCATGCAATTCTCCATATCGCCAATCTGCAAATGGTTCGCAACTATTCTTCGAGCTCAGGTGGAAGACTTTGGAACTTCTACAATTGGGCACTCAACCGCATAACTGTCCCAGCTTTTATGGGAGATCGATGCGCGCAGAAAGTCGGCTGGGGAACAGTACCTCCTCAAATACAGTCATGGACTCTTTTCGCTTTCCTCCTTCTCAATATCGCGTTGAGTATCCTTGGATACAGAATCGTTTCAGTCAATATGTAGTAAGTACAATTCAACCTTGGATCACATCGCTTGGGACTTACATTGCATCAGCTTTCCATCGACGGCAAAACAGCTCCTTCGTTATGTATCAGATCGCACGGGTATCATCTCATGGGCCAACTTCCCTGTGATTTGGCTGTTTGGAATGAGGAACAATCTCCTGATGTGGCTAACTGGTTGGGACTTTGGAACATATAATAACTTTCACCGCTGGGTTGCGCGAATAGCAACTCTCCAAGCCGTCGTTCACTCTATCGGGTATACTTGGTTGATCGTCTTAGGTTCGTCAATACCGTGACTTGGAACTACTGGCATGCTGACTATATAACAGAGGGAGGATGGGAGTATTATCTATTCTGGTGGAACTACATGTTTTGGTGGGTTGGTGAAGTGGTATGTTTTCTCCCGTGTCGTTTCAGCAAACTTATCTGACATACCCAGGCAACTATCGTCATGTCTCTTCTTGTTGGAGCATCATTTTACTGGATCCGACGTCAGCAGTACGAACTATTCTTGGTCGTACACATCATCATGTCGATCATCCTCCTCATCACAATGCTTGCGTAAGTCTAGCCCTTCCTATTTCTACCAGTCTTGTCTAACAAGCCAGCCACGTCTCCATCTTCCAAGGCGAATACGATGTATTCTTCTGGGTCCCCTGCTTCATCTGGGTTGGCGACCGCGTCATCCGTGCTCTGCGCATCGCGGCTTTCAACCCAAAGCTCTGGAATACCTGGGCTACATCCATTTACCATCCATCCTCCAACATTGTTAGACTTGTCGTTCCGTGGTCAAGTAGTCTATACAAACCAGCACCGGGGACATTCTACTACATCCATGTTCTCAACGGACCTCGATGCTGGGAAAGTCACCCCTTTACCGTGGCAATGGTCACAGATGAAGGGCAGCGGGGTTCAAAGCTACTTGGCGAACAAGTTCCTCTTCTCGATGGCACTGTTGCCGAGCAAAGTTCCGATCCCGCTGACTCACATAATATACTCAGCGACTCTCGCACAATGACGTTTTTGATCCGTCCCTATGACGGCTTCACCTCCAGACTCCGCGACGCAGCATCAGCAGTCTGGCCTAAAAACGTCCCTCAGCGCGTCCTAATCGACGGTCCGTACGGACATACTCGTCCCCTCCATCTCTTCGACAACATAACTTTCATCGTCGGAGGCAGCGGCATCGTCGTTCCCCTATCATATCTTCAACGCCTCACTGGCCCAACGGCCCCTCGATCCGTGAAAATCCACTGGGCCGTTCGCGAACCCGCCTTCGCGCTCGACGTTCTACAAACAGACATCGCTGATGCTTTGGGGAGCACGAATCTCAGTGTTGAGATACATCTTACGACACATACGCCTCAAGATGAACTAAATGAGTGGCCATCGCAGGTTACTTTACGAAAAGGCAGGATAGATGCTTCGGATTTGGTGAGGAGGAGAAGTGAAGAGGTGGTGGGAGAGAGTCTTGCGATTGTTGCGTGTGGACCGGCGCAGATGGCAGATGATGCGAGAAAGACAGTTGCCGATTTGCTACGAAATGGAGTTATGAGGGTAGAGTATTTCGAAGAAAGCTTTCAGTGGTGATAGAATACACTCAAGCCTTAGAATTTATATAGATATGTTCATGATAATCATTATGGTCGTCAGTAAATCGTGATATCTACAAGTTCATCCTCGTTGGCGGCTACCTCGCCGTACATAACACCATGAGTATAACACTCTCCTATAAGTTTCCAACCACCGTTGTACTCTCTGAGAATAAGTGGCGTGTTACACCCCCTCAAGAGGACAACTTTATCGTTCAACTCGGCTGCACAAGTCCCCAATCCCATTCTGCCATTCTTTGTCCCAAACAGCCTCCTCCATGCCATCGCATTAATCGCCCATGACAAAGCCTCCCGCTGAGACTCAGTCGAATTATAGTAATTATCACCAACAGTCATCCTCAATCTCGTAAGCCATTTGTTATGCCCAAATATCAACTGCTCCAAGGTGTAACCGCATAGACGGAGATGCTGATTTCGTGCCATAAAGTCGTGCAGGCCGAACCCATACGTGTACACGCCAGCAACGCCCCTTTGCCATAGTTTGTGATCGAGAAGCCACGAGTAGCTCTCTGGTGCCCGAGATGTCTCTTCTGAGATTGTATCAGCCACCATGGTTCGCCAGAGCGCCTCTCGTGTAGCTTCTATATCTCCGTAGATGCTGCAGTTCGAGGCAAAAGTGTTGTCGGGATAGCGCCCATCACATTCGTCGACGTGGAATGCGCTCAGTGAAGTGATGGTATCTATAACGATGCCCTTCAAAATGAGAGCCATATTAGTAACAGCTGGCCTTGAAATCGTCAACCCAAGGTTTCTGTCCGCTTGGTACATTCCTCGAAACTGTGCAGTTGGCGCGGGCGAGCAGGACCAACATATCGCCCAGGAGGGAAGGTTATGCTCGCAAGGCGTCCCGACAGGCGTCTTGTCTTGCAGTCTTGTAGCAGTATCAAGCATGGATAGTAAAACCGGTGCGAGGGAGCGATTTCGTACAGATGGAGGCAGAGTATCTGAGGTTCTCTTGAACGGAACATACCCGCCATGACCAGAAGCTAGGCGAAGAATGTTCAGGTCCCCTTTCGACAAGAGCTCCTCCGTGAAATTGGTATAAATGGCCGATAGTGAGAGTCTGTAGTCAGGCTCGATGTGAACCCTATCGGCGATGGCTTTGATACCAAGAATACCATAAACCCTATCCTTCTCTTCCGTAACAAGAGAATCACGTGCAATACTCAGTGCTCTTACAAGCTCTTCCCATTCAGTTGATAGAAGAGCAAGTCTTTGGTTGTTTTGGATCTTCGTCATGGTCTGGTGAATCTTCCACATTCGTTCTGGCGCCCAAGTCCTTTCATGGAGAAGTCTGTCTCGTGCGAACTCAAACGACCATGCTGGCAGAATTCGTGGTTGAACAGTCTCGAGAATCTCGCGCCCGAATCTTGACTCATCGGCAGCTATTATACCGACAGCCTTGTAAAGCTCATTCCACGAGATACATGAGTTGCCGCAAAGCACAGGACTGTTCATGTTGCCCATTGCGACTTCTTGGACTATCCACATTCGGCGCCAGTACGGCCTTGTAAAGAAGTGAAACAGGGCTCTGTAAACATCCTTCTTCATCGAGCTTTTGTATCTGGGCCATATAATAACCAGAGGGCGCAAGTCAACCGAGAATTCTTCAGTGTAGAACCTCTCCATCGGCTGCGCTTGCTCTGACTCGCGTGCCAACCAGTACAGCGCAGATATAGCTAGTGAGCTATCATGCTCTTCTGGGCCGAGCCATATGACTACCTGCCACGCTGACTGGTAAATGTCACGCATTCGAGTGACTTGTTGGCTGCGCTCATCTAGGTCAGCCTGGTTTATACAAATTGCATCTATCCAGACTTTGAAGCCTTGTCTGATTCTGATACTTCGACTCAGTTGCGCCAGAGTAAAATACAAGTTTGGTCCAACTTCAAAAGCAACGCTGTCAACCGTGATGAGATACGGAGGCTCTCCTTCTTTTCTTTTGGGATATCCCCATACATAGGACAAAGCGATAAAATCGCCCCATTTGTATCGCCACGGTAGATCATTTTCGGCAGCGAGTGCCTCTTCAGTCGTGGGGCGTGTGCTACTCTCACTTGTATGCGAATCTCTGCCATTCTTGAAGAGCGCATCGGTGTCGCGTGTCACAGATAGCTCAGGCCATTTTCTCCCAGCCCCTTTGACCGGTTGAGAGGTAAAGTCTTGCCCTGTCGCTGGCAAAGAAACATGTTCAAGTGAGCATGTTATTGGATGGCGCTTGGCGGTGCTGGTTATGTCTTTAGCGGGCTGGATCTTGAGAACGCGTATCTCGTCACCATGTAAGGGGAAATACAAGAAAGGCGAAGCCATTCCGGATCATTGTAATGAAGAAATGACATGTGAGAATATGACCATCCATGTCTTCTTCCCCATGATGTTGTCCGAATGTCAGGCCTCGGCGCTTAAAATGGGGTCGGGATAGCGAATCGGAAACACGCCTTGGATCCCTGTCAGATTGACGGTAGATCAGTAGATACGACACATCAGCCTTTCAGCCAAATGTCTTATATTCGACATCTTGGACAGAAGTGTTGATTGGAGAGATGATGGTTGAAATCCTTTCGATTTAAGCTAGATGTACACAATTCAAAGTACGAAGCTAGACTATAATGAAAATGATCCTCAAGATACAGAGTCCAAGTCGTGAAAATGTCAACAGTACAGCCTATTCCAACCCCAATCAAAAAGAGAAAGAAAACAGAGAGAGGCAGCTGATTATAGGGGAATGAAGCAACACTTGATAGGTATAGGACAGGGAATGATAAAGCAGAACCGGCCACGACACCAGCCGTCGCAGTCTTCACCGCCTCTTAGACTCAACTCAGGCTCTGGGTTGGCCTGAGGTTGCTGTATATCTAAACAGGGGAGTTGTTAGCTTCCCACTGAAACTTCAGACTTGAATACCGCCAAAACATACCTGTAGCCTGGTCTGCTCGTGGTTGAACCATTTCCATGGACTCGGGAGTGTATCCCTGCTGATTTATGCCCGTAGGCTGAGCGGTTGATTGAGGTTCTGAGACTGGAGACATGGACTTTATAGATAGAATAATGATATGAATGGTGTTAAATGATATTGGAAGTAGAGAAATACCAAGACTCTTGTTATGGCAGAAAGAAGAATGACCCAACGCCTTGGCTTCGGGTCCACGACCCTATATTTACCAGCTGCTGGGCCCATCGCTTATCTGCCCGAAAACTTGGAAGTGAGATTCATGGCGTCACCATATGACCGCCATCACAGACTAGCTTGGCCTCATACAATGCTCATAGTGAGACACGAAACTTGTCTAACCTAACTAACCAACCTTGCAGGGCACTAAAAGCGCCTGAGGAGCCCTAACCTTGATCTGTGTCGTCACCCAATCCTGCATCCTCTTAACCTGCGAGATGGAATACAGCACCGCCTGAAAGAAGTCCTCATCCCAAATCGCCTGACTAACAGGGTTCAGCGCTTCCAGCCCAACTCGCAGATGAGCCAAGTAAACTTGCAGACTTCGCAGCGCCTCTAGTACTTGGAGCTGACTTGGCGTATCATCGCTCTTGGGGAATAATGAGTCGCGCAATGTATGGGCGGCGTGTTTGCCACGAGCTTGATTCTCACCAAACTTGTCGACGTGTGGTTTGAGGCGTTTGGTTGTGTCTTTGGTGATTTGGATGAGTATACGAACGCCGGAGTGAGCTTCGGAGTCGGCTACTAGATGGTCTAGTAATTGTTCTGTGATGTCGCGTAGAAGGAGAATGGATTCGTAGGTTTCGCCTAGCCAAGTCTCTAATTCACGCTCACGGTTACTGAGATCACTCTCGGTAGCGCTGGAAGCCTCAGCGTCATTCTTTTCTGCTTTGGCTAAAGCCTCGGATTGTCGTTCCTTTGCGGTTGGGCGATCTTCTGGGACCTTTGTGATGGAGACTGCACCGGATTTGAAGGTCGGCTGCTTAGATATGGGGTCCCATTCAGCTAGAATTGTCAGCAGAGATCTCAAGGTCTGGGAAAAAGCAACATACTGATCGTAAGCTCATTTGCGGCGCGTGCTCTTCCATCCTTTGTATCCCAGTATCCAAAATGGAACGGAATGAAGGCTTGTCCCTGAGAAATCTCGCCCACCTTCACCTTCATCTCAACCTCACCTCGCCTGGACTTGATTACGACCATATCTCCAGTCTTCACATCATGAGTCTCAGCATCCTTCTCGGAAATGCGAATCTCAGGTTCAGGACAAGCTTTCTGCAGTGCGGTTCTTCCCGTCTTGGTCCTAGTATGGAAATGGTACACATTTCGTCCTGTCGAGAGCCTCAGAGGATATTCATCATCTGGATCTTCATATGGAGGTACGTAGTCGCACGCCTTGAGGATTGCACGACCAGCCGGTCTGAGCTCCTTGTAGTATTCCTCAGAGTATGGCACTCCGGTCTGTAGATCATGGCCATAGCTTTCGCAGTAGTCAATATCTGTAAAGAAGACACCGTCGTCGAAGAGTCGCTCTTTACCGACGGGATACTGCTCATTGCAAGGCCATTGAATACCGGAGCCACCAGTGAGCTTCCCATAAGACATGCCTGTGTAATCACAAGGCCTACCAGCAGATAGACGCTTCCATGCCTCAAAAACCTCTTCTGGCTGTGTCCAAGGCGTGAGAGGTCCGTCTTCTTTATTCTTGAAGCCCATGCGACGACTGTAGTCTAGAAATATCTCGAGATCTGGCTTGGCTTTCCCCGGCGGTTCAACAGCCTTGTGAGATAAATGCACCGTTCGGTCAACGTTTGTAAAGCATCCTGTCTTCTCACCCCATTGGGCAGCTGGAAGAACAACATCGGAGATAGAAGCCGTCTCTGTCATGTAAATATCCTGGCAGATGACAAACAGCTCCGGCTGGGTAAAGATATCTCGGACCTTGGGAAGGTTGGGCAAGCTGACGAGAGGATTCGTCCCAGAGACCCAAATCATTCGAATAGAGCCCTTCTCCATGAATGTTAACATATTATGGATATGAGTAGGCTCATTCCAGTGCGGCACCTGGATATTGTTGATGTTCCAGAGATCTGCCAGCTCTTGCATATGTTTCGCGTTCTGATGGTTCCGGAACCCAGGGAACTCCCCATCACAACCAGTCTCGCGGTTATTCTGAGCTGTTGGCTGGCCATTCATCTGAAAGATACCACTTCCTGCCTTACCAAGAAGACCGCGAAGGAGATGTATGTTGTTAATCTGACAGGCACTGGCTGTCGCTTGGTTCGACTGATACACTCCTTGGAGGGCTGATGACAGTAGACTTGGTGTTTGGCCGAGGATACTAGCGGCTTCTTCAATCTTGCTTGCTGGAACACCACTGATTTCTGCAACTCTCTCGGGGTTGTAGCCTTCAACTGTGCTTTTGAGATCTTCAAGACCGACGACATGCTTAGAGACATAAGCTTCGTTGATCCAGCCGTTCTTGAACATGAGATGCTGAATGCCATTCAGTAAGGCAAGATGGGTACCGATTTTAGGAGCTAGGTGCAGTGTAGCTTTGGAAGCACTCTCACTGTAGCGAGGGTCCACAACGATCAGTTTTGGGGGAGTTGGACCGGCGAGTCGATCGAGAACTCTTGACCAAAGCACAGTCTGGGTAGCTGCCATATTGTGCCCTACCATGAAGAGGCACTCCGTATAGTCGATATCAGTGTAAGAACCAGGCTGCCCATCGCTCCCAAACGACTCTCTCATTGAAGCTGCCGCAGTTGCAGTGCAGAGCCTAGTATTTCCGTCCCTGAGGGTCATCAGAATGTGATCTCTTCCAAGGAGCAGTAAAGAACTTACATGTGAAGCGTATTCAATCCAGCTTTACCAATCAGAGCAAGAACATAGTATTCTTCGAGAAAAAGCTGGCCACTGGTGTAAAAAGCTATGCTATGGGCTGTGAGTTTCTCAACGAGCTGCTTTGACTTTCTGACAATGAGGTCCATGGCTTCATCCCAAGTTGCAGGCTCAAGCTTGCCGTTTCTTCGGATTAGAGGATGAGTGAGCCGTTCCTTGCTGTTGATAGCCTTCCAACTAAACATTAGGCATTAGTTGTACGATTACTGGATCGCCGAGTGCTGGCTCTTACCCATTGAGTCCCTTTGGACCTAGTCTTCCTTTATTGACGCGGTCAGTAGCACGGCCTCTCACACCAACAACCTTGCCATCTTTAACACCAATGTCGAGCCCACAGCCATTGCTAGACACCTGCAGTTAGAACAGGTCTCAAATATGACTGTAGGCAGTTGCTTACCTGCACAGCACACATGCACTCTGTACCCATTTCTCCGGCTCCTCATCACAAGCATGATCTACCCTCGTAGGCCACTGATGAACATACGGTGTTCTCGGCCCCCAAATATCTTCAATCGAGTCTCGCGAACATATCGAGGGAGCTTCACTGCACTTATCCATATTCGCGTCGTCCATTAACTTAGGGGTGCTCATCCAATTTACTAAAAGCAGATGGACAGCAAGATAAACCAGTGAGAATTTCAGGGCGGTCACATCTCCCCCCAGAATATTTGTAATGCAACGCAAATAACTGGGCTTTACCGACATATTGGTAGCGCGGGTGATTCGTCAATATGGCATCGTCGATGGTCATGTCGACAGGATGATGCTAACTTGACGTTATTATGGGGGATAATAGTAATAGTGACGTAAATGACTATTTCCGTGATAAATAAAAAAATGAACGACGAGTGAAATCTCGTACATTAATTAGCGTATGTTAGTTCAAACGTTATGATCCGCATCGAGACAATGCATCTCCGGCGTTTGCATGTCATGAATATCAAGCATCGCCGGCCGAACCTGGTGGGCAAATACAGCCTGGCATTTTGACAGGCCAGACAGGATCACCACTCACAATGGCAACAACATATATATCTGCACGTTTGGAATTAGAGCGAACTGCTCGTGCGATTACAGAAAGTCAAGATGTATCGACAAGAATCGAGTCAGTATCGATAGAAGAGGCAGCCGGTCGCGTCTCAGCAAGCGATCACTACAGTCCCATCTCAACACCAGAGTTCGACACATCTGCAATGGATGGCTACGCAGTTTGCTCAGAGAGTACAAAACTAGCCTCTGCAGACCACTCGGTCTTCTTTTGCGTCAAAGGAACAATCGCTGCTGGCGATGACTCTTTCGCTCTGCCTTCGTGTCATACGCCAGATGAACCCCAGCCTTGTTTCGAGATCATGACAGGGGCACGGTTCCCAGAGGGTGTACTTGGGGAGGTGTTCGATGCATGCGTCAAGGTCGAAGATGTCACTAGGACTATTGCCAAAGAGGCAGGGCTTGGGACGTGTATTGCTATCAGCAAGCCAGTACCGAGATACGCCAATCGTCGGTTTTCTGGTGAAGACATCCAGAAAGGTGATCTAGTGATGGAGAGGGGAATCACTATCCGGACGTCACATATCATGCCTCTCGCTTCTGTTGGTATTGATAAGATCCAAGTGCAGAAAAAACCACGAGTATGTATCTGGTCAACTGGCAATGAGTTGACCTCTCATATCAGAGATGTCAATGGAGTATACCTGACGGCAGTGTCGAAGGAAGCTGGGGCCGATGCAACCTTTGGCGGCTCAATTACAGACGAAGTGGATGCTATTGTTCACACCATAAAAAGCCAATTGGAATCACCGGCAGTGGACATCCTAATTACAAGTGGAGGCGTGTCCGTTGGTAAGTTCGATTACGTCCGTCAGGCACTAGAAAACCTCGGTGCAACTATCGTCTTCCACGGCGTAGGTGTCCGTCCAGGCCATCCGATTCTCTTCGCACTACTGCCTTCTGCCTGGGGTGAGATCGCGTTCTTTGGACTACCAGGAAACCCTGGCGCAGCAGCAGCCTGCTTCAGATTCTTGACTGTCCCGTATATACGCTATCTTCTGGGTCAAGAGCCGGAGAAGCCTGTACTTGCGCGCTTGGAGGACCCCCAGCTAGGTAGTTCATCACGGAAGAGCATTATGGATGCACCCAACAGAGGACTCAGATGCGACAGGTTCCGACCTGGAGTTCTGCAAATGACAGGTGGTGAGGGGCTTACGGTTCACGAAGCTGCTGGGGCATTTGGTCCAGCTAAGATGGCACCCTTTGTGCAGGCAAATTGTTGGATTCACATCAAGGCAAATGAGGTCATGGAGATGGGACAGATGGTATCTTGTTATCCCATGAGTGAATTTCCGGTATCCTGGATTACATGACCTTACAGCACCTCCAAAGGCTGTTCGATGAAATTGTCTGCCGGTTCATCTCTAAGTGATCTCAGTGCATCCTCCCATTCCGATCTGATGTTTACGTTTCGTAGCACTGCTTCCGAGTCGTCAGGAGGATACGTGCAACCGCCAAGTTCCCGAACAGCCTTGCTGGGGCTGAGGTTTCCTGTTTTACAGTTCTCCTTGAGATGGCTGATAGCTTCTGGACTCCATATTCCCAGAAGAGGCTCACAGAAGCCCTCATGGTTTTTAAAGCATGTAACGGGAGGTTTATAGCGTTCTTGGAGTTCTTGCAGGGCAGATGGAGTAATACAAGGATAGTCACAAGCCACCACTAGCCAAGTCGCTTCAGGGTCCGACTCATATGCCGCAAGGAGTCCAGCTGCTGGCCCTTTTGACTCATCCCCTTGACTCGATTCCAGGTCAAGAATAATCTCGATGCTATTCTCTCCTACCGTGGCTTCGTACGAAGCCTTGCTGGCATTCTGTAGAAGATCATCCATCTCAGAATCTTGAGCCAGAGAAATGTACACAGTCTCTGCTTCGGGGCATGCTTTTCGAAGCACTTCAATTTGGTACTGATATAAAGCGTGTCCATTGGGCATCAGGAGAAGATGCTTTGGAGACCCCATTCGAGTGGACTTTCCACCGGCTAGTATGAGTGGCTTGATAGTTGTAGACATTGTGTTGGGTTCAAATTTTTCTTTGAGATTGAGGGATTGTTCCAGGTGAGATGGAGATGTGAATGTAGATATACGTACATAATAACCGAGGGCCGATGTCTTTGTATGAGTGGACAGTGGTCCACCAAATGAAACTCTCATGGGGAGCACACAATGACGTGATAATGAGGAGAAAACTCAGCAAAAGCCCACAAAATCAGATTTTGCAATGGTTTCCAGGCTGCAAAGGGCCCAGAAAAGCCAAATAGATTTTTTACTGTTATACCAGGGTGATTGAATCTCGAAAACCCCCTGAATAGTTTACTATCAAGAACAGTGTGAGAAACTGTCACTAGAACTGCTCCAGCACGAGCTAATGATGGGAAAACACACTGAACCCAGATCTCAGAAGACCCCGTTTCCACGGAACGTATTTATCGATGTAACGCTGCCCTACAAGTAAAAAATCCTGAACCTGAAAAGATTGAGCAGCTTTTTCCCAAACCAACACCCATCCATTCATCATCATCATCATCCACGGCTCTAAACCGTGCCTTGATTGGTCCTTGTGGACAATCCGAAATGTTCGCTTGCTTAAAGTCTCTCGTAATTGAGTTATTGAGGTGGTCGCAATCATTCACTTGTTTCTGTCGGAGTACTGAGTGCCTGCAGCAGTTCGCGAGCATAGCTACTATGTCGCCTTCTTGCGACTCTTCCGGGACGAGGGCACAGTGATGGCTTGAGGTGATGGCAAGTCTATTGTCGGATAACGGACTTGTTTTGGGATCATTGGCGTGATGGGTGAGAGTATCGCCGATGTGTTCGACAACGCGTGGTCCAGTCGAAGGATACTTTTGAGCCTTGGCCGAATCAACCCAGGTCTTGAAAGACGCTTTGAACAGCTTATATCTCTGTTCGTCATGTTTGGTCCATGTTTTCTTGTATGAGTCCAAAGTTGCTGCTTCATCTTTGGTTAAGGATCTGCGATGACAGACAGGTTAGTCTATAGGCGCCATATATTTCCAAAATAGAGTCTTTCTTACCTTGTTTCTTGGAGCAGCTCGAGAGTCATGGCCTTGGACTCTTCTTGAGCGCCGGCTTCATCGTCACAGCTTGAGAGGGATTGACTTGTCGATTTGATCCTAGTCACCTCGAATCCGCTGATGGCTAGGACTGGTGGTGCGGAGAGCAATATATGATGAGTGCCTCCAAAAGAGACATAAAAGCTATCATCACCACCACCGAAACTTTTACCAACTTTGTGTATATTCCCCCAAAGGGCCTGCAGCCTAGAGCAGCGGGGACACCAAGAAGGAATCTCGGGAGATTTAATGGGAGAAGGGTTCATGGCATGCAAGAGAAGACTCTCGATACCTGTAGCATCCAAGAAATACCTAGCAGCATCAACCGACACGTGCGCAAGATCTCTATCGCAATCGATCTTGATAAAACTATCATACCTATCCCGATCCGATAAAACACCCAAGTTACGATATCTCCAGGATCAGTGGCTCCGATTCCTCTCCGACAGGAAAGAATCGTAGATAGAGGTGCCTCAAACGCACCGTATCGTCTGATGTTCATGTCCTCCAAGGGCGTTGGGTTTCGAGGCTGGGCTTGCTGGACGATATATCAGACAGAGTGTCAAGTAACATGGCCGCAACGACATTTTTGGTGTCCACAATGTTGCAGAAATGGTGCCATCGCATTTGTAGGTCACCGCACTGAACCCAAACATCTGTGGAAAGCACAAGCTCCTGGAAAACCCAGACTCTGCGGAACCATGGCTTTGATAGTAGATTCCGTCACATACAGTCTACCTCATCCGCTGCTAATGAAAGCTGCTCAAGGGCCGGCGTATTTCTATATATCATCATCTGGATTTAAACCTTGAGATCTTTAACCAGTTTCTTAAATCCCTGAGGCGATTTTCCCATATGAATTACAGTATGATATGCAGTGGAGTATATCCTCCCCATTATGGCGACTTGCACACCCTTTTCAGCATTATCTGGCTGATCGATGCACAAAGCATCTGCCTAAATTCGAAAAACTCGACTCCTGTCGCGCATGTCCCTTAGAACAGCGTCCAGGCTGGCAGCGATCTCCATGGCTCTGCCACCTAGGTGTATCACGCCCTTGTGGCTTGCATCGCCCCAGAAGTAGGATAGAGCAGTGTATGGTTCAATCAGGTCATAGTTGTAATCAGAGAGTGTAGCAAGATGTAATGAGCCCTTGAGATCTGCGCTGTGGTCAAGACTAGGCTCTAAATGAAGGAGTCGGAAAGAATCTCGGTACTCGAGGGGTTTATACTGAAAAACGACAGACAACATTATGAAAGATTACAGGCATGCTTAAACGCCTCTGCCAGGGAAACAAAAAAGGTATCATGACAATGTTGGGAACTGTAAGAGGTGCAGATGCTGATGCTGTCAGCCTCTTTCAGCCTAACGAGTTGATGCCTAAGCAGCGAGCCGTGCCTGGGCCCCATCTAGACTCGACGTTTAATTAAACTCCAGCTGTCAAGACACCGATCCATTCTTTTGTCCAAGCTATTAAGCATAAAGTCGCGGCTTTTACCCTTTGAAACCTTTTACTTACGTATAACTCTGTGAATAGCTAAGTATTGCCATTGCGCTCATTTTGACAAACTCATCAACTGACGTAAACGGGACATCCGCTTGGATAATTTATAGGTTCCGATGTATAACTTTCCTAAATATGTCCACCTGCCATCATGATTTATGGCATGGCCCAATCTTGATTTCGACTTCCCAATAATCACCTAACAGCCAATCCTTAGTTTCTATCCATATATCGCAACTAGGCAACATCTTGTCAAGAGGCGAAGGAATCCTTACGAGCCTAGACAGACCTACATCAGGTATATAGCTGGTTTCATTACCATAACGTATCGACAGATTTTCGCGGACAAATTTCCCTCTCTCACGGTGATCCATCCGCTTGATCTGCCTCACTATCGCAGAAGCGTCATGCAATTTTTCTAGTATGGTGATTTTCGGAGACCGGTTGCAAAACGGCAGTCTTTCGCTTGTCATATAAGCTTGCCCTTCACCGAGTAGAACTGTCCAGAAGTTTTGATTGGGCAGCTTTTCCCCGTGGACGGAAGTTGGTAGGATATTATGGAATGGCCATTGTAGCCCGGTCGCAAGAACAAATGAGACGACTTGTTCAGGACCAATCTGTAGCTCAAAATCGGTGACCCATGTAAGTGTTCCGTCCTCGTGGAATGCAGAATCCAGGTGACATTCAAATGAGGGTATGTATTCTTTCGTGGTCCGGCCATCGACTAATTTGAGAACCTTCAAGACGTCTTCATGCCAATGGATCCTGAATCCAGGCTTTTGATGGTGGCCCATCATGCGGGACTCCTGAACTGAAATAGACTTTCTGATAGAGATAGGCTTTCGCTCCAGCTCTCTTCGTGGTTTGATAATCTTCTCACCAAGATAGATAGAGTCATAATCGTCGTGAAGCAAGAGTTTTCTCGATCGCAACTTGATGAGTTTGTAGGGCTTGAATCGAAAGTACGTATTACCCTGGCCAGAGCTCGTTAAAGGGATTCCCAGAGAATCGCCTTCATTGTCAGGGTCCCTGACACCAAGGTCAAATATACAATCCACACCTTTCCCAAGGCCTGCAGGATAATATTCCCTTCCAAGGACTGGCCCTTCCATGGTAAGGCTTTTGCAAGTGACTTCCATGCCTGATTCAAAATAGTTTACCCCGATTTGAATATTCCGCCAGTAGGCGAACTCGGCCGGTGAATTCGCAAAGCACCCTCGAAGTACACCAATACCGTACGACGCGGAGTCTTGTTTCCAAGCAAATAAGCTGAGATCGTCGTGGTTCTTTACAATTTCTTCCTGTAGCCGCAAAAAAGACTTTGAACCTTCTCCGTAGAGAAGAGGTATGTTGACATCAAAAATTCCCAGAAGACAATAGGCAAGGTCTTCAATCCGGGTCGTTTCTCTACTCGCAGCCCAGGACATTCTTTGTGCAACCGGGATATTAGCGATATCTATGATGTATTCCAGTACTAGTATCGGTATGCCTGTTAACCTTTCTAGGATCTTGACGAATCGGAAGTCTGATCCGCGAATCCTTGACCCGATGCGATTCCAATTCTGGTCGACAAACACAACTTGGCTGGGGGCAATCAATTCCTGAAGGGTCCAGCCTCTCGTGAACCATCGACAAGTCCTCATTTCATTTTCAAGTTTAGAAAAAGCCGCATCTGCCAACTGCCGGCCCTCATCTGTGTCCGGCGTGACACTGCCAACCGGCGTGCAAGGGAATACCAAGTCGGACAGGTAAACGTAGCATACTGAAGACTGCTGATACCAGGCAAACATGGAGTTGATAGCCTCGCTAAGCTCAGCGCTGCTTCTTTTATCGATGCAACATGTATCAACCCAGGTGTGAGAGATATTCGCTTGACGTGAAGCGTCGCAGGTCATCTGTATCTTTTTCCATCCTGCCTTGCTTCGTGCGTGAGGGAGGCTCTCCATTTCGTGGAAAAGAACTTCGTCTCCTTCCCACGTATGAGACAGGATGGAGTAGGTACATGGCGGATTAACAAAGTTCTCCAATTTGTAGGTTTTGGTATTGATGAGCCACATGATTATAAGGTTGTTAAGAAAATAGAAGGATATCGCCTCATAGAGATATGCACGGTAAGTCGGTGGAAGTTGGACAATCTTGATAAAACAAGATTCAGGCGCAGGTTATTGGAGAAATAAAAGTAGAAGCTCTTTATTACAGAAGAAGATTCGGGAGGGGGCTTTAGTATTATTATTACTCTTTCAGCTGCCATACCCTTGTAGACCCTTTAGCCGGCCTCTGCAGAGACCTCGACCAATGAGTGTCTATCAGGAAGCGCTGACTTCACATCACAACTAGAATGCCTTAGGCGATCATGCATCCCAGCCTGTTCCGCCTGACTACGGCAAGTCACGGGGGATGTCCCCGTCTTGAGGTGCGGCTGAGCAATGTTGGCGGGAATCATCGAATCGGAGGCCAGCTTTGACTGCACTAATGCAGCCAAAGTCGCAATATCAGTACATTTACAATACACATTTACAGGCGCAAGCGAAACACGCAGTGGGATTTTCGCGCGCCTCAGGCAGCCACGCCTCTCAGGCTGACTACGAGGCAAAATGAAGAACTTCCACTCATCACACCCACCAAGCCAAAACTTCACCTTTAAGCTACTCTACTCATGCTGCTTTTGATGTCGTTTCTCTGCATTCAATTCCCATAAAAACGACATCCTTTAACATAGTCCTCTGTACCGGCCATGGACAAAGCGCAATTCTCTCAGTCGCTGACGGGCTCACGGAGTGTTAGGGTTTGGACAAACATGAGCAACCCCGAACTACCAAATGGGTTTGGAGAAGAGATAGGGACGCATGGCATGAGTCCGCTGGGTACACCTGGCTACATTGACAGGCTATACGATCTGGCTGCTCAGGTGAATCGTCCAGTGATACTGTACGTCGAGGTCAACTTTCTTTCCATTCTTGTAGCATTAGAAGGCGTCTCACGAATGCTCACCATCTTTTAGCAATATTGTCTTGGGCACCCATGAATATAATCACGGCTTTGAATCCCAGCTGCTGGGGTGCTTCCCCAACTTTCCCATCCACCTTTTGGCGGATATTTACGAATCAAGCACATGGGGACGAGGCACGGTTATTCTCCCAAACACTACTGACGAGAGATGTGAGTACTTGAGTAACTACAGGGCCGTTTTAAGTGGATTAAGCATTAAGGCTGACGGATGCGTCTATCGTCATTATAGCCGTGGCCTTTCTTGCCAATTATCCACAAGTTCAAGGAGCAAGCCACAACCAGAGAGCGCCTAAGGATGATATCACTCCCGCACAGGTTAACTTCCTTCCCATTCTCTGCTGGTGTTCATCTGTAGAACGACCAACAACTGGAGGTCAACAAGATACTCAAAGGATTGCTATTGTCGTTACGATCAGCTTCCACGAATGCGTACCGGAAAAGATGGGCGAGTTCTGGTCCATCGGGCGACGGCAAGATCGTCTCGCCAAGTTTGAGCAATGGGCGTTCCTTGATCTTGCTGCTACCTTCTCAGGGTGGCCAACCATCTGGACCAATGCGCGGCGTGAACTCGCCCAGCGACATGCTTCCATGTATTCGAGCGCCAATGCCGTCGCTGACCTTGGCACGACACGCATCATCCATCAAGACATGGCTAACGTCATCGCTCTTCGGGAAGATCTGCGTTTGTTCATTGCAGCTTATGCAAAGTACAGCCAAATCCTACGAAGAATGTTCCCGAATAGTAAGATGGCTCGCATCAACAAAATGCGAAGCCTCACGGGGAGAAGGCGGAATGAAGGACAGCCCATGGATGATGCCGAGTTAAAGGAGAGTTCTGGGCTGCTCGAGCTGCTCGCGGAGCTGGAGAATCGGCTGCAGGATTCTCAACAGAATCTCGAACATCAGCTCGAGACTTCTGAGGTCATCCTCCGTCAACTGGAAAATCTCCTCAGTCTGGTACGCCTACATGTACAAATCTCACTTAATAACAGACGGCTGACCTCAATACGAACCTACAACAGGCTTTCAACACTCAAGCAATTGCTCAAGGCCAAGCAACGGCGATGCTAAACGTCCTGGCAACTATCTTCCTTCCTCTATCTTTCGTAGCTGTAGGTAGTTTCTACCCACTACACCAACAACTTTCTAATCAATCTCAGAGCGTCTTCGGTATGACAAAGTTTGAAATTTCCGCAGTGTGGTACCCGCCAGCAGCCGCTATCGTCCTTTTCCTCGTTGGCGGAGCAATATTGCTCCTTCGATGGCTGGGCGTAGATATGAACATGATTCGACTCCCCGTGAAGCCAGTGTCGGCACTCATATCAAAGCAACAAACTCCGACGTTTCGACTTCTAAATACTGGGCCGGAAGCAGTTAATCCTGGTATAAGAGCTGAAACGAAAGAGCAGCGTAGCCTAGATCCCAAGGGGGGACGCAGCCAAGAATCAGTCAAGTCGGCCCGCGGTAGCTTAGACGATGCATCTTCGCTTTCGTCAAGGGCTCGAAAGCAGCCAGCGACTTTCGGTAAATTAAGACATACTCGAGCAGGCGAGAACCTAGAGAAAAATCACTCTGATGCCGTTGAGGAGCCTGGCAAACCAGATGAGAATGCCCTGAAAGATAACCGGGACTCTACTAGTAAACTAGATACGATCGACGACGTAACATCTACGACGCTTTCATACTACCCGCTCGCCCCCAAAGTCACCGGATTCAAGCCTCGCTTGACAAAAGCTCAAACCGAGCTACTTGAAACAGAGTTTCAGAAAA
Source organism: Fusarium chuoi (assembly GCA_022627125.1). Classification (NCBI taxonomy): domain Eukaryota; kingdom Fungi; phylum Ascomycota; class Sordariomycetes; order Hypocreales; family Nectriaceae; genus Fusarium; species Fusarium chuoi. The sequence goes on along the minus strand of JAJALE010000839.1, from coordinate 373,079 downwards.
CCACGAAGCCAAGTCATCAAAGGAAGAGTGAAATAGCAGCTCTTCTACAGGTGGAGCAGCCGAGAATAAACGTGAGTCCCTAGCTATTACTGAGCTTCCCATCTGGTATCGAGCGCTAAATTTACAAAGAACTGGTTCCAGAACAGGAGAATCAAGGAGAAACAAATTCAGAGGACAAGGGTGTTGGCGGGACAGCAGGGTGTAGAATGGTCCAATGAAGCTATACTACACGGTGGCCATATGGTCCAAGGCTACGAAGCTCCAGAAATTTCCTCTTTTGGGGCTATACCCTCTGGGGAGGACGTGAAGGTTGTGCAGTTCCGCACTCCGCAAGATTACAGGGTTACTGGTGGTGGCGTTCCACAGTTGGCAGCAAATGCCGCACCGCAGATTCCACAGTGAGTCCAAGCTCTCCTATCGCACATTATCCGGCGGATGTCTTTTGCTACGGCAGCTGTGGCACTGATGGTCCAGCAAGCTGACATGAGATGGTACATAGGTTCTACAGTTTCCAACCAACAATCAGCTCATCCGTAAACGAGATTCGTCTGCCAGCGACGCATTCAACGCATGCTCTAGAGGACTACCAGATGCAACTGATGCTTCTCGAGCAACAGAATAAAAAGCGCTTGATGATGGCTCGCTTAGAGCAGGACACATCCGTTCCAGAAGGGTCAAGCGATGCCGCGGGCAAAAGCAACTTCTCAAATGTCGACGACCACCCTAAACCTCAAATGGAAGAAGACGACGACGAGCAACCATCTCGTCGGCCAGCAAATAGATTAACTGGTGCTGGTATAGTGCCAGCAGTAGTTAGGGATATGTAAGTCCGGGAGTGAAGACAGAGGTGTTAGAGTAGGGCGGCGGGAAGAAGTGAGGCTTGGGAAGAGCGAAGAACACTCCCTGTCATGAAAGGTCCGTCATAAAACTTTCCATTGGCTACATTGTCCCATCGCTGAGACTTGTGCAGCTGCTTCAACTTGAGCGTCTCTATGTAAATTGAAGACTTTCTGAACCTCTGTATATAGACTTCGTTGCCTCACAGGATCAGACCAGGAAGTGGATGCAATAATGCTAGGAATTTATCCCAATGATTAGCTATCAGCGATTCTTCCGGGGCGTATTTATTGTCACGTATTCGCTTCATAAGGAAAAGCCAGTGTAGAGTAAATCTCCCATCTACCAGGCAGGTTTTAATGTGATTAGACAGTGTAATGCAGTCAGCTGGCGAGCGTGTAATGGGAGGGCACATGTTGAGTGGACGTAGAACCTAGAGAGCCAAGCTTTCACTAAAGCACTACTTATTAAAACACTTAGTGGCGCACTGTACAGCTCTGTTATATCTTGGCTTACTTCAAGGCCATGTGCGCTTAAAAGATCCACGATGGCTCTCCAAGACTTAACCCAGGCAGAGGTGTCTCGCCATATACACAACAACGATGCCTACACAATTATCAATGGATATGTCTGGGACGTCACCGGCTTCGCTGAAATGCATCTCGGTGGTAAAGATGTCATCGAAGAGCACCACGGAAAAGATGCTTCGGAAGTTTACAACTCCATCCACGGTTCAAAGATGGCAATAAGCTAGTTTGGAGCCACCAAACTAATGGGAAGAGTCCCAGCTAACAAGTTCTCACCAGTCCTGAAACATGAGCTGGAAAACACCATGCAGATGTGTGGAGTTCAACATCCAAGTGAGGCTCATCCGGGATTACTGAATACCAAGGCCCTCGTGAACATGGTTGATACGGGCGAGTTACTCAAGATGGGGAAAGAATTGTAACCTGATTAAGTGTAGTAACTCAGGTGCAAGTAGCTGAGGCTCATCATGAAAATAAAGCAATGCGAAGACCTCGGCATGACTGTAATCTGCATTAGAAATAGCTGCATCTAAGTGAGCTGTATACATTTCGACAACCTCAAGAAGATACGCACTCTGTCTCCCCTCCGCATCAGAGTATAAAAAAATGGTCAGTTGGTTTCCTTAGCTCAGAACATATTGCTTCTACGAGTAATAAGTAAGGTAAGTAATGTAAGCATCGGCAGTCAGATCTATCCAGTCAAAAGAGCACTCTCATAATTAATGTATGCCTCAAATAAGCTAGCAATACCATCATATAAAGCAACAGTCAGGCAATGCCACTTGCCAGGATCAAAGCCCAACAGCACAAGCCTCACATGCAACCAAAGTAAAATGCATATAAAATTGCTGCCATGCCTCAAACCGCATTGAGGCACAAGAAATCCTCAAAACCAAAAGGACCTTTTATGCTTTAGGAACCTTTCCTAGTGCACTCTCAAAAAAGGCAGTCTCGTATTCCAGAGCCTTGCGGAAGAGCCCATTGGCAATAGCAAATGTCTCAGTGTTGTTGTTGGCGATCAACACTTCTTGTAACTCAACTACTCACAGTCAGTCAAGCAATCATCAGGGCGGGCTACTAGTATCTTACCAGACAGCCTAGCTCCATATCTCCATTCAAGGTTTGGAGAAATCCACTCGTCGAAGAATTTTGTGTCTTGACAATATCAGTTCAGGTTTCTCTAAAATGCACTCCTGTACCGACCTCTCACCGTGGTAGATGACTGATTTAGCTGATATGCAATCTCGGCCCATCCCTGAACGCGTTAGTATAAGTTTATACTGCTGTTATGGGCTTCTTACATAGATGCAGGGGAGTCTTGATATGCTCCAGAGGTACCAGCCGAGATTTGTATTGTCTCCTAGCCAATTGACATATTCTCGTAGAACGGGCTCGAGCTTCGCGTTCTCGACGACGCTGCTGCTCACATTAAGATGGTCCGGGCTTGTGAGGTCCTGGCGAAAGCTGCTGGCGTATTCGAGATCGCCAGTCATATCCAGAACTGTCTCGTTGATGGCAGATGTCTGCTCAGCGGCAGATTCGTCTTGATCTAAGGATTTCAAAAGATACGCCTTATGAGGGACGGTCAAGGTGAGATAGTAGTAATCTTGCTGCAAAGAATTTCAGCGAATGCAGATCAAAGGGCATCGTGGATACGGACAACGAAATAGTATTGAAGTGACTCTAGAGTGCCTTGAGAGGTTTGCGCCGCTTGGGCAGCGGTGAATGCATTGTTGAGAAACTTTGTCACGAGATCGCAGTTCTGTGTCCAGAGCTGGTCGACGAGAGTACTTGGGGGCAAGTAAGTATTCGAGGTGGCCAACTAAAATACAACTACCGGATATACTGACCCGTCTTGGACTTGAGGATTATGTCGATGACACTCGACAGGAGTAACAATCGGCTCAGTGGTGGCTGGGGCATGTGGCAGTGCTGCAGCCGAAATGGCCAGAGCGGGGAGGAGGAGAAACATACGGGACAAGCTGAGCAACGACATGATCAACGATCCAATAGACAAAGACAACACCAGTGACTGTTTTCACGAGTAAGAAAACGCACAGGAACCATTAAAACACTGGAAGTCCTTATATAGGTAGACAAGTAATAGGGGATTCCTTTTTGGTTCTCGGAAATTACTGTTCCATTCGTGAGATGATTATGTCTCAAAAGGCTACGGGTGTGTTACACAACATTTCAGCTCCAGATGAATATGTGCTCACGCGTTAATTTCTGTGCGCCCCTCTTCTGTTTCCTTGATCCAAGAGTCAATTGCCTTTTCAATTGTCAAGTTGCTTTCGCCGCGTTTTCTTGTTCTAGTGTTGAATATAGCTAATTCTGCATACCGCAGGGTCCAATGACAGAGGTCGCGAATGATCATTAACGCCGGGAGTTCTAGACAAAAGGTGAGGGGTCCGAATATGTCTGTGTTTGTGAATGAAGGCAATACCAAGACTTTGCCGCCCTTGGCAGATAATAATGACAAATGAATTGACCTTCATCAGTCCACCGATAACAGCTGAACAACCTTTTTCTTTCACCTGCGGAATCCACCCCTCTCTGCACAGTTAAGCTTGGAATCCTTGCCAAGCTGAGCTAGTTCGATAAGAGAAGGTTCTATATCAATTAGGGACTTGATATAAGATCTGAATTGTGAGCCGCCTCTGTCATTTGCAGTCAAGACTTGTAGCTATTAAGCCAAGACTAGCCAGGGTCTAAAGAGGGTGTATACTGTAAACCCCCTTCGATTGGTTGATTTGCTTACCGACATTTCTCGAGACCTGTTCAGCCGCTTCTAAAAATACCCAGGGGCGACCAACCAAGGACTATGCAAGCGCCAGCCGAGTTTTCTGATACACAAAATCGCATGCGGGGTACAGAAGCCCTATTTCTTCCGTTCCCTTTTCCTCTCACTGACTCTGCTACATTATAATTTCAGAAGCTATGAGTGCTCCGTCAAACGCTGCTGTATTCCCAGGAGAAGATTCTCCTCTATCGCTCGAAGGCAAAATCAATGCAGCCATCAAGGACGCTGAGGGGACTGAATCTCCCATAGTTGACTTCTTTAATGCTTGGGAAAGACTCGCTCTTGTCGATGATTACGCGCGCTTTGCTCATGGACTGGAAGAAGCCCTCAAGATTGAACTTGATCATAAAGGGATTCGAGCTACGGTATGTAGCCGTGTCAAGTCCAACTCTTCCATCGAAAAGTCAATCCTTCGTCGCCAAAGGGCCCTGGGGAGAAGCTACAATAATCCTAGAGAGATTTTCGAAGAAATTCACGATCTTGCGGGCCTCAGGATTATTGTAGATTTCCCACCTGGCATACCAGCGGCCCAAAACCTTGTCGAAGGGTTTGAAGTAGTAGGCAAAAGCGAGTTTTCTGCAGATCGGGACCTTGGGCTCGATTGGAAACCCCGGTTCGGAACTTTTGAGAGCACGAATTATCGTGTCAAGATTCATCCTCAGGAGTACCACGCCCTTTACATATACAGGGGGGTCTTGATTGAGATTCAAGTACTCAGTCTCGCGGAGAGTCTTTACAATAAGCTAGCTCACCCGTTGGTTTACAAGAAGACATCAGGTCAGCTCTCGGTTAAAGATCAAAAGCTCATTGATGTCTCTCACGGCTTGTCTCTCTGTTATTGGATCTGCCTTTCGTGTATGCAAGACCAGTTAGAGGGACAGGAAATACCAGACCAGGTGCGAAAGCTTGGTGCTATTGGAGAGGATGCCCAGGTCGAACAAGATATTTCAGAACTTGTCCAGGTCACGCCACGTTTACCACCGTCAGATGGGACCATTTCAAACAGAATCTTGTTGGATTTCATCCGAGACAGTCAAACACAACAAGCTAAGTCATTCGGTGAACTCTTTGACAAGCTGCTCCAAGTCGCAAGGCATGCTGGTCTGTTCTCCTTATGTATGGCAAAGGCTAATTAAACCCCAGGCCTGCAGCCCCTACGACCATCAAAACCTTTGGCTCAGGGTTCACTAGTAACAAATTCGATAATATCAGTAACTCTTCTGGCTTTGGACATGTTAATCACGCACCGACGACGTACAACAATTACTACACTGGGGAGCCGAGCTCTAGTAAGGCCCCAAAATCAGATCATTAACATGAATCCCACCATTAGCTAGATACAGAAGCAAACATTGAGCCATTTATCGGCAAATTTTCTTCCGTTTGCCTGCTAAAATCTATCAACTGTGCCCATAACAGTATTCCATTAGTAACAATTTCGTGTATTACAGGTAGCGCATATGCCAAGGCACTTTTCATTACGGACCCTCGAGTGGATAAGGAAGAAATTCAGGAGAGGAAGGGTGGCCTACTCACAGAGCTCTCTGATTGGATCCTCCAACACGACGACTTCAAAAGCTGGGAGCGTTGTGAAACATCAAGAATTCTTTGGATCAACGGCGAGCCCGGAAAGGGTAAAACGATGCTTATGTGTCGTATTGTTGATGAGCTGGGCCCTAGAACAAAGTTTTCGTATTTTTTCTGTGAGGCGAACGAACCTAACACCAACAACGCCACTTCAGTCCTGAGGGGGCTGATATACCTATTGATTCAACAAGACGAGGTTGCAATGAGCTATTTTGAGAAGGAATGCCAGCGATATGGTACGCAGTACTTCGAGAGCAGGTCTTTCACTTTGACCCAATTACGAAAGGCTTTCTTTGCTATTCTTACGGCTCTTGAACCCAAAACTATTTACTTGGCGGTTGACGCACTTGATGAGTGCGTGGAGGGCCAAAGAGCACTCTTGGAAATCATCACAGGGAACTCTCATTTACAAAATGTAAAGTGGGTTGTTTCTAGCAGGAATAAACCCTTGATTATGGAGTACATTGAGAGAACTTCAATAAGCATCAGTCTGGAACGGAACGACGTTTCTGTCTCTGCGGCGGTTACCCAATACACCAAATACAAAGCGAAACTCCTCTTTCAACTGAAACAATACGAGGAGCAAATGATGGAACAAGTCATGGATCTGTTATCTTCCAAAGCCCAAAGCACATTTCTATGGGTTTCGTTGGCTTGTGAGATGCTTGCGAAACGGGAGAGCTTCGATCCCGTGAGCGTACTGGGCGATTTCCCCCCTGGGCTTGATTCTCTCTATAAAATGATGCTCGATGAGGTGCGATCAGCCAGTTCCTACAAGATCTAAAGGCAGATCATGGCAGTTGTGCTGACTGTCTTGAGGCCGGTTTCAATGTACGAGCTCCAGTCGCTGGCCCCATTATTTCCCAAGAAATTGCGGAAGGATAAGATGATCGAAGTCGTACGATACTGTGGCTGCTTCCTCAGCGTTCGAGAATCCTTCATTTACTTTGTGCACGAATCGGCAAAGGACTTTCTCTTGAACCACAACTATGGTTTCGAATATGATGCACAGCAGCAGCATTACGAAATACTGATAGCATCACTCACGAGCATGGCCAAACTGCCTTTCATCGACGACTTTGAACTAGTGAAGTATCCATGCACCAAATGGGCTTTTCACGTGTCACGGTGCAAGACTGTGGTACAGGCTGAAGAGCTAAGAAGTGGAAGCCATATTGACGAGTTTCTACGCGAAAGCTACCTTGAATGGTTCAGGGCATTGGGCTATTTGCGTGTAGTGTCTGATGGGATACTTTGTATGCTTGAGCTAAGTCTTCAAGTTTCTGTAAGACAGAGTCTTATATCATATCTATTCATATGATAACTAACAAAATAAAGCAAGACATTTCGGAATTCGCCAAACTTATTCAAGAAGAGACCTCGTTCATGCGATACCATAGATTCGGCATTGAACAATCTCCCCATGCGATCTATGGAACACTAGTTTTCAGCCACACATCTAGCATTATCAGGAAGATCTATGGCAAAAAAGAACCGAGATGGATTACGGTGAAACCTGACGTGGACAATTCGTCAAGCCCGACGATACACTCACTCGAGGGCCACACCAGCACAGTTGAGGATATTTCTTTCTCCTATGATGGTCGCCTATTGGCATCAGCATCCTTTGACAGAACAGTCCGGATATGGGATGTGGTGACAGGAGAGTCAATATATATCTTGGAAGGGCACACCTCAAGTTTGACTTCAGTTGCGTTTTCTGGTTCAAACTATCGACTTGCATCTGCTTCTTCTGAAACTATTATCATCTGGGATGCAGAGAGAGGGGAGCACATGAAGTCAATAGACGATCGTATCAGTTCCTCGCTCAATCGATCAGTGGCGTTGTCGAAAGATGGGGGCTTCCTTTTTGAATCTTCACAAGAGGGCTTCAAACTGTGGGATTCAGAAACCGGCTCCTTGATCCGAAAGCTTCCACACAGATTGGAAACAGCAGTACCTTTGCTTGTGACTAGGGTTGCGATTTCTGCATGCGACAAATTCCTGGCAGGAGCAGATGATTGGGCAGTGTTGCTTTGGGATTCGGAAACTGGAGCGATGGTGTATGAGATTGAATTCCAGGGGTTCGGAATTGCGCACCCTTCGCTCAAATTCTCGTCAGAGAATACATTATGGGTGCTTGGACGGAAAAGGTTCTTCCTCCTGGACCAAGTCACGAAAGAAATACTTGGGCAAGGACAAAGAAGCGAAATGGTTTCTCATTTCATTGGCCCCTCCCGAGATCATGGACAGCTCCCACTGGTGTCCGATAACTCCCAACCCACCATAATGTATCACAAAGTGTTGGATTGGGTGGAAAGATATGATAAAGGCTCAAAAATCAGGCTCCTAGCCACAAGTGGCGACAAAAATATCGAGATTCGAGATCTTGCTATTCCGAATTCTACCTCGGCCCAAATACGAGAGCGCGATGACTTTCACAGAGTCTCCTTTATTCCCAAGGGCACTTTCATTCTTTCAGCCCCTTCCAGATTACCGGCTTCGATTTGGCATTTCGAAACCAGGAAATTGAAGTTAAATATCAACTTCCAATTCATCTCAGCGCTCCAATCGCCTGTAGTGGCAACAAGGGGTGAGACAATTGGCTATGTTGAGAACGGCTCCCTTTGGATCCTAAATCTGAGTACAGGAGCCAAGTTCTCTGAACTTGAACAAGAAATTAGGAAACAAAACGATGGAAGTCTCATCTTGGGCGCCTTTTCCAGCGATGGGAAGTGGATTGTACTGGGGTCCTCCAGCCATATCCAAGTTTACGATATCGAGAAGACGAAGCACTGCCGCCGGTTTGAAAGTCGTAGAGCTGCCAAGAATATGGCGGCCGTCTTCTCTAATGACAGCCGATATCTTGCTGTTGCCTCTATCGGCTCCATCAGGATATGGGATACTAATTCTTGGACTGAAAGAGTTTTGGTTTTTCCTCAGAAGAAACGATTTGGACAACTTGACACGGTCTCGCTGCTGTTCTCAGAAGATGATTCTTCACTCATCTGTTCTTTTTATGCGTTGTCGTCGTCGCCAGGAACGACAATTAACATCTGGAAGCTAGTTGGGGGAGACGAATTTCGAACTTTCACACTGGACGTCTCCTGCAAGTTTCAGTCCTTCGATTCGGAATTATCATTTGTAACAACGAACGTTGGCATATTTGAGCTCACGCAAGAAAAGGTGTACTCCAAGGGCTATGCACTTAGTCGAGACTGGCAGTGGGTTTTATGGTGCAATAAGCCTGTGCTTTGGTTACCACCGGAATTTCGACCAAAGGAAAAGGCCGAGTCCTGGGAGGTTTTTGAAGGACACAAAATTGTTATTGGTCTAGCTTCTGGTGGTGTATTGTTTCTGGAATTCGATCCTAGTGGGCCAACAGCAGATTTAGGGCATCCATCATTTTTGGAAGAACCTGCTTCATACCCGCCTGGTACGTCACGAGATGATAGGCGTTTCTTGCCTGTTGCGAGACTTGAGGCAGATACTAGTTGATTCCATAACCATAGATACTTGCCAATTTGAGGACTGCATAGTACTACGACTTTCGAAATGGATTTCTTCATATTGGGTTTCCAAGTTCGTTAGAATATCTTTAATAAATGATGTTTCGAGAGCTTTGCCTTTTATTGCATCACTCGTGTGTCGCTGAAATCTTTCGTCAAGTAGCTCGACATGTTCCTCTCGGGTCAACTCCATGTTTTCTAGTAGGTTCACACGATTCAAGTCCAAGATTGACCTATGGACGGCTTAGGCGCGTTATGTGTAAGTAATTGGATGACCTGCTGGACTGAGGGCTGGAAATCTACATCTGAGGTGAATTGACGGTGATGAGAAGTTGAAAAAGAGAAAAGTAAGAATAGATGTCGCACCCCGCACGCAATTTGTGAATATCGATGGTGGCTGAAAAGCACAAATACGTTGGCTATGCAGCTCTTATCACAAACGAGCCTACCAATCATCCGTGCGGGGCAAGTTGTCGAGTAAGCATCATCTGACGATGTGGGGATTGTGGAATTCCAGTTTCACATTCATACTGTAAATAAAAAGGTAGCGTTATCCTTTAAAGCTCTCAACATGTTTAGTTCCCTCTTTAGTTAATTGACATGGCTGGCCCCCCATACGCCGATTTCGTGAGGCTTCTAACGCAGAACAACCCTTGTCTTGTGGGATTTTCTCGACATCTCAGTCGCCCAGTACGCAGCGAGAGTCGTATTGCCTTCATTGACATTCCCCATGCCGTGTCCAGTAATCCTCCGCTTCTACCACATCCTGCCAAAGCAAAGGACTGTGCGGGACTAACACGCGCCATCCCTGATGATACCACTCGACTTCTTTTCGTTGAAGACATAAGCTCCAACCTTATTAGTGAAATTGGCGAGGCATTGGATATCGACCCCCTATTCTTTGCTGGATACACTATCACAGACTTCCAAAACCTGGAAAGTCAACCACCACCACCATCTCTTGCAATCCTGCCATCATTAATTTCAGATAGACCATATATGCATCTTCATTATCAACAAGTATTGGATCTGGGAACCATTGATAAGCTCGAGAATTGCTCCTACGCCCTAAAGACAAATTGCAACATCCCTCGCAATGTTCGCCTTCTAACGCCCTTGGCTGAGAGACAATTGGCTCTTGCTCGTGCAAGCTGCTCCATATTCTTCAAAAATAACGGAAGCTCTTCCATCGGTGAGCTTAAAATAATATGCCATTTTAAGAGTCAACTAACTTGAATAGGTCTTATTTTAGTTGATCGCCCCAGCACTTATGTCTTTGAGGCACTTGGGACGAGGCGAGAACGAGCTTATTCGGCCAAAGTCATGTATTCCGGATTTGAAGACTTCCAGCCCTCCCCATCGTTTACAACTTTTGGAAGTGCAGAGAATAAGATTAGATGGAACAAAACATCGATGCTCGACAGCATTATGCATTATTTCTGTGTGCAGCGACCGCCTGGTTTCAATACCTCGACAGGAATTCTGGGGATAGCCTACTACCCTGTTCGCATTATCCTCGCGGAGTGGAATCTCTATGTTCATTTAACAAGTCGCTTTTCAAAGCACTATGAGTACTCTGTCCGGGATGTAAGGAGCCGATTGCATGACGATGACATCGTCGACCTTCAACGCTGGCGTCGTCGTACCAAGCAAAGCCGATATAAATTGGCCCTCGTCGCCGACTACATCGATCATCGATTAGGGCTTAAGAATGATAAAGAACAGTGGAAGATGGTTCGGAATGACATCGACTATTTGCAACGGCAGCTACAAGATTATGGTCAATCGCTCGAGCAAATGATTACAGTCGCCACATCCATGGTTCAACTTATGGAATCACGACGGTCGATCCTAGAAGCAGTCAGCGTTAGGCGTTTAACCTATATCGCGCTGGTATTCATACCATTGGCTTGGGTTTCAAGCCTTTTCAGCATGTCTGATGGATTCTTGCCGGGTGAAAAGCATTTCTGGATTTACTTTGCAACATCACTGCCTCTCCTTGGTCTTGTCGTGTTTTTCTCCGCTTTTCCATACGAGCGCTTACTGCGGATATGGGAAAGCAATTGGGAAAAACTTCGAAAATAGGTTGGTTGCTGGTAATTGGAAGTGTATTGTGGTTGGACAAGGGAAGCCTTATGTAGCAATACTAGACAATGCCACCAATTGTCTCCGTGCATACCAGCTCTTATCAATCTTTGGCTGCTCTGCGCAGATGCAACATCGGTATGCTGCCAAACGCTTTGTTGGCGACTTAATCCTCCCTTATATTCGCCATGAGAAACAACCGTGTTAACAAAGTCTTCAGAAATGGCATCATTCCTCCGCCAAGGTATCCGAAGCACCAGCGCACTACACAAGAGGGCCAATAACCTTAGGTCTCACGATAAGTAGGTAGATAACATCAATAAAGTCTTAAATATTATATTTAAAAATAAATTATTATATATTAATCTTATAAACTTAATTAATTTATATTCTCTTAGCTATTAAAGCTTCTAGTTATTAGCCTAAATATAACTTATTTTAATAAAAGTATTAATATTTTAACTTTTTTAGCTAGCCTAAATAACTTAATTAATAAAACCTTTAATAATTTAACCTTTCTATTATAATATATATATAATCTTTCTTAAAGTTATTTAATAACTTTAATTATTAGCTTTTTAATTATTATATATTAACCTTTTTTAATTTATTATATTAATCTATAAAGTTATAAGCTTTATTATTTAATTAATATTATTTTTTAATATTATAATATTTTTATATTTTATATTTTCTTTTTTATTAATTTTTTTAATATATTAGCCTTATAATAAATAAAATATATAATATAATAAATATTTAAATTATTAATAATTACTTTAAATACTTTATAATTAAAAAAGGCTAACTTAATATAAATTATATTTAAAATAGCTTTAAGCTTAAAGTAGGCTTTTATATAAAATTAAAAATCTTTAATTTTATTAAAGTCTTTAAAGCTATTTTACTTTTTAATTTATTATTTATTTATATATAAAAAAGTAATATATATAATAAAAAGTCTATAAATATATATTTAAGCCTTTTAGTTTATATAGTCTTTATTAATAATAATTTAATTTACTATAAATATACTATATATAAAGTTATATTCTAGTATATATATAAAGATATAAACCTAAAGTTATATCTTTTTATATATTTTTTAATCTTTTTATTTTATAATACCTTAAGGCTTATAGTAAAATATAATTATTATTATAAAAGCTTTTAGGTAAAAGCTTATATTAAAGAAAAAAAATACTATATTTTTATTTATTATCTATATTTATAGCCTAAAGGTTAACCTTATAGGCGGTAATTATCCCTATAGTAAAGTCTTAAACACAAGCCTCCAATTCCCCATCATCGCTGACGCTGACCGTAAAGCCGCATTCCTCTACGTCATGGTCAGCTAAGAAGACCTCGATACCGTTGCAGAGAAGGGTATCGCCTTCGGCCATCCGCTCAATCTTTGCCATCGACCCTTCCAAGAATATTCTGCTTGTTATGACGTATCCCGCTTCAACTGGTTGCAATTCCACTGAGGTCCTGCGTGTAATCAATTATCTGAAGACTGGTGATAAGAAGAGTTTCGTTACACCAATTGATTGGCAGGTCGGTGATGATGTTATTGTTCCGCCTTCTGTTACGATGAAATACTCGAAGAAGAAGGTTCGTGATGTTGCGGGGGTTAATCTTAACTTGAGATGGACAAAGACCGAGGTTCATAGTCTAGTAGTGTATTCATAATTGATGAATACAGTCATAAGATTTATGAAACTTGTGGCGCTGTTATGAACACACAGTTTGTGGGGATACAGTGTCAACTACGACCGTGTAATGCTTACAATGGTGCACAAAATTCGACCAATGCTTTCATCTCGTTACACATGATTCATTATTAAAATGATCTACATTGAACAGAGACTGCTTGATTGTCTCACCTGGTGGCTGGCCTCGTTCTTCAGTGCAGGGGATATGTCCCGGCAGATGTCCATTGCGTCATGGACCTAGCTGCATGCGATCTTGATATTCAATTCTTTTCCCTTTTCTCTTGAGTATACTGAACATCATATGAAACAATCTGCATCTTTGGGCGTCGTTTGTGCCATTTTCATAATTGCAGCTATGGAGAACCAAACCGATACCCTCATACTACAGACTCATCGACGTGTTACACGCTCCATGGTAAAAAATGATGTGAGTGACACAAAACCCATCAAAATTGACAAACGTAAGACAACATCACGAAAACTACCCTCTGGAGTCGTACTCTCGGCATCTCGAATCCCTCCAATCTCCAAAGAGCGTTTCGGTCTGATCCAAGAAACCGTCGGAAAAGATCTGTACCAACTCATCGTCGCAGCCGTTCTCTGGAACAGGACTCGAGGATCCCAAGCCCGCCCAATTTTCCAAGAGCTCATATCTCAGTACCCAACACCAACCCACCTCGCAGAAGCAAGGTTCTCCGATCTCGCAGATCTCATCCGTCCAATCGGACTTCACAACTCCCGTGCCGCTCGGTTCATCGCCTTTGCCAAGACATGGCTAGACAAACCACCCCATAAATCAAGGCGGTACAGAAAGCTGCATTATCCCCTGCAGGGAGATGGTTTAGGCATTGGCAAGGATGAAGTCTTGAGTGAAGATGATCTGAGACAGGGCTGGGAGGTGGCGCATTTGCCGTCCCTTGGTCCGTACGCGATTGACAGCTATCGGATCTTCCACCGAGACATACTGAGGGGTTTAGCCGATGACTGGAATGGATTGAATGCAGTGCTGGGGTTTGAACCTGAGTGGAAGAGGGTCGTGCCACTTGACAAAGAGTTGAGGGCTTATTTGCGATGGATGTGGCTGAAGGAGGGCTGGATATGGGATCCTGAAACTGGCGATAAGATCAAAGCTTCTGAAGAACGAATGGAAAGAGAGCGCAATCGGTCAAGGAGTTTGTCTCCCGAGAGATTTCGAGCAAGAAAGCAATGAGCCTGCAAGTCTTGTCTTTCGATAGCTGAAAAGGATCGGGCCTCGATTAGTGGCCCATTATGTCTCAGACACGCTTCAGCTCCAATCCCTGAAGATGGCTATCTCGAATCTGAACCATGGGCCTCCCTGCATTAGCTTTCTTCTCTCGCCTCACCGAGCTATCCAGCTGAGCAAAAGTCCCCGACCCGCACAGAGTTGTGTCATAGATTCAAGATATCCCTGCATAAGCGCTGATATCTCACGACTCCACTGCCGAACGGAGCACTTTGCATAGCGGCATGGTAGGTGAGACACGGCATACACAGTCCTCTTATTTGTCCGATGGCCCGAAGAGACAACTAACCGGGTATCGGTGTTTCTGTTGTGTGTAACGGGACCTTCCAATCGTGCCACATGATTGTATTGAGTAGTTGATTGGTCCGGGCAGTTTTCCTGTCAGAAGATGATCAACCCTGTCCACAAGCTTGAAGTGAGCGATAAACAAATCAATCAATCCCAATCATGGTCATAACTGGTATCAAGAACCCAGGCATACCTCACACTAGCTCCTGGGGATATGAGTCTCTGATAACCCTAGTAACTATGTAATACGGGCTCTTCAAAACACACACAGAATACCTGAAGTGGGATCCTGGGGAGGCGGAGGAAAGACGTCTCCTGAGCAGAGATACATTAATAAATGGTTGGGTAAGAAATAGGCTTCAGTTCAAGTCAAACACTACAGCCAGTCCTTCAATGACTCTCTGTCTCTTGCAACCATGCGGGGTAGACGTATTGTTTACAATTGAGACTTGTGGCCGAGAGCCTATATTCGCACAGATATCTTCGTGCCTAGGGATCTGTGTTGGTTGAAATATAACAGGCTAATGGGGGCTTCGATATATGTAGTGAGACGGAACATAGGCAGTCCCGATGTCCCAACTTTAGAGGGCCCGATGCGGGCGGCTTCATCGAGTCTATTTCGCTTGAAGTCTTGTAAGAGTGCATCACTGATTAGATGCAAACCCCGCGTTGTGTAACACTTGCACTGAATGATGTCGCATAGTGAGCGATGGAATATGATGGACGTCCTGCTCAGCCGTCGTACAGACGGATTATCGGACAGCAGACAAGTGTTACACTGGAACCACTTGCAACGAGGCAATCCCCACGGCAGTTATACTCGTTAGGCATAAAATGAGTGCACAAAGACTCAGGTTTCGGACAAAGTTGTCGAACCAATCACCATCAATATCAAATTATTCTACTGCAAAATAAATATTTCCAAACAGCTCTAGTAACATCTGGAAGCAATATTCTACTATCTCTCAAGATAATTAACCTAAGTACCTAAGTACTGAAGATTCTTAGGTACATCCGACCACGACTGTCCGACAACAGTAAACGCCAAGGGCCATCGGGAGGTTATACACAAGTGAGACCGGATCATCGATCGGTCGTATTTATGTCTTACAACAGGGATCAAGCTGCTACCCTCCCGTACCGCCTTGAGTAAATCACCTTCCACCCTCCTTACATAATGATCGACGCAGCGGAAACCTTTACTAGGACAGAACTTGTAAGACATGCGGACCATCGGTAAGTAAATCAAGGAAGGTTCAGACACAGATGATTGTCTATGAGGGGTAACATGTAGCACGGCATATGTTTATGGACTCAATAAGTGGGATAATTGGTGAGCTTTGGGTGGAAGAAAAATCTATAAAAGTCGAGCTTCTGCCTGCCTGTTCTTTCATCTCATCACCATCAACAACTTCACTTTACACTACACAACACCACTACCACTACACTTTCAAACCTTCAACATGAAGTTCTCTATCGCTTCCACTCTCCTCCTTGCCAACGGCATCGCTGCCATGCCTTGGTCTTCCCTCAGCGCCAAGCAGTCCAACGGAGAGGAGATCACGTACGTCCCATCCCAGTCTATCCTCCTCAGTTACATCCATACTAACCATTCGTCCATAGCCTCCGCATCCAGGTCTCCCAGCCCTCTTCCAACCACGCTGTCACCCCCAACCACAAGGGCGTCGTCAACGTCCACAACTACGAGGTCTGCCTCAAGGTCTGCTGGCCTGAGGAGCCAACATGCCCCGAGGGCTGGGTAAGTGATCCTAAAGTTTACGTTTTATTGATGATTGCTAAATATTTGACCAGAACTCCAAGAAACTTGTATGCTACCTATCAGTGACGGTAATGAGCTTATTACTAACAGTTTTTAGGGAGACTCTGATTACCCTTGCTGGACTTGCTGCAAGAAAACTGGTGATGATGATCTCTAAATATTACAATAGTCAAAGGGCTAGAGATCAGGGTTATCAATATAAGACCAAGGCAAGGAGGACATTAAGCCAACATAGTATAAATGGACACTCGTTACAATATATCATAGCTTGAGACTGGTGCTCTATAAATGTGATTTGTGTATGATGAAATGCTCGTACAACCGCTTCTGTTCAATCCCCACTCATTTCCGTCGCTTCCGACTAGTCTTACATAGTACAAGCCAGGGCTAAACAGCCTTATCAAACGAATCGAGGCGGCATCGAAGTTGGGCAAGTCTTGGCTCTGCTTTAAAGCTTTCTAGAAAACCTTCGGCGGTATGCAGCTCGGTTGACGTGGTATGGAGGCGGCGACTGCCGTGATCGGCTTCAGCACCGGCCCCACGTCGTCTCCATCTCCGTGTCAGCACAGACAATGGGTCGTCGGCCTCGGCCAAATCTGATCTCTGGAGTTCTTCTAGCGCCCCCGAGGATCCCTACCCTTGAGCTCCACTCGATCTCATGATAATGCCCAGATTCATACGAGTCCCGAGCGAAATCGGGGTCTTGATCCACGTGAGTTCTCACTCTTTTTCGTAAAGTACAGCAACAGCTTAATAGAGTGGTCAATAACTATTCATCTTCATAATATCTTTGTCTCTTTATTATCCTTACGTTGTAAATACATTGACTTTATTTTTGACCCCGTCTCATAGAGCACGCCCAGTTGAGAGCCCATATGCGATTTTCCTATACTGTTCGATCACATCATCTTGTCGGTCTGACAACCTCTCCAGTACCATATCAGCATACTCAATGTCTTCCGCCTGAACCTGTAGCGCGGCTTGTTCAAAACCTTTCGGGTATACACCAGCGCAACCCCAGTCTATCACCCAAACCTTCATATCTTTATCGAGTACCAAATTTCTCAACGCCAAATCTTGGTGAGTCAGAACGATATCATTGAACTCAAATCTTGGCGTTTCGGGTTTCAGTTGCTTAACCATGATGCCCACGTCGATTTTATGATTGCACCAGTCCTCGAGTTCCTCAAGTGTGTTGAACCGCCCTGCGCCGTAGTCTGTGAACCATGGACCTTGGAACTTGGCGTCCTGGGACCTCCCAATAGGCCCTACTGGGAAATGATTAAGGATCGTAGATTGCATCTTGTTAATAACATCCGCGACCTGCTGGGCGACAGTTTCTTTGGCGGTCATATCCAGGGACTGCCAGCTTTTGTCGATCATGGATCCTTTTATGTAGTCCATGACAATGAAGTGGGCTTCTACCAAGGGTGTTTCGGGCATGTCTGGATCTTCTGGGATCTCAGCGGTGAAAGCATGATGAACCTTGGGGATTGGAAGGCCTAGGGTTTCCAGAGCAAATTTCATGTTTTCTGCTTCGCTCTTTGCCACGCCTGGACCACCTTTGATGACGAGATGCTTCGAGATTCGCGGTATTATGACATCTCCATAATCGTGAAGTCGAGGCGCCGTCAAGAAAGCTGATAAAAGTTCCTCGTCCGAAACCGAGGCAATGTCCCGCCCATTGAGCGGGAATGTATTGTCATCTTCAATTGATCTAGGCTATTTATATTTAGTCAGTATACTAAAACGATCATGCGTTGTATTGAGATATGGTCTGAACTTACGTCTTGGTATGGTTGAGGGAAGGATGGTCTGTCGCCAGGCGCGGGACCCTTCGGCGGAGGATTGTCGTTTTGTGACTCTATTCCAGGGTTTTTCGACAATGAGCAGCCCATCTCTGCAATAATAAAGGTGCGTCGACGACAGAGTCCTTCGCATCGGTCAATATGTAGCAGAGAACGGTTATTAACGAACCCT
Source organism: Fusarium chuoi (assembly GCA_022627125.1). Classification (NCBI taxonomy): domain Eukaryota; kingdom Fungi; phylum Ascomycota; class Sordariomycetes; order Hypocreales; family Nectriaceae; genus Fusarium; species Fusarium chuoi. The sequence continues at coordinate 354,704 of JAJALE010000839.1, read as the reverse complement.
ACTACCTGCCAATATTGTTGTTGTTTGTTCCAAGTCAGCCGAAACTGCTTGGCAGTGGGGTTCTTTTGCCGGGTCAATATCGGGTAACATTAACTTTACTGAACAAGCCAGGATCCTCGGGCACCATATGATTATAGTTGACACTGAACCAACAGTTTTGTAGTTGGGCCAATCTTATTAATAGAAATAATGCTACAAGCGGCTACAATCAATCACATTTAACCGCCGCGTTTTGCAAATTATGTTACAGGCGAATCGCGCGGTGATGTCTGAAATTCTTATGATTCGCCCTTTTCCCTTGGTAAAAAGTTGTTGGCCCTTCAGACCAGCCAAGACGGCCCTGATACCGGCTGTTTTGTGGCTATTCATGGAAGCTTCTTTTCTATCATCCGTGCTCGCTGCCTAAAGTTTAACTTTATCCCCAGCAGGTGGCTGTGCAAACATAACTTTTATTGGCAGTTGCCATTTGGCGACTATGGTCAATGACCCTCACAGTGAAGAACTGTTGGTGATATATCGTATAATGTGCTAGGCAGTCTTGAGATAAGCGCGCGCCTATCAGTTACAGGTATTGAAAAGCATACCGAAGAATCAATGGCGGAAATGATGATAAAAGGATGAAGAACGCCTGTGTCATTGAACAAGATTCTTTATGATATCAACGACCTGGGAATTCTTATCCAATCAGCCTTTTTATCATATGCTTTCAAACAGTTAACAAACCTACCAACTTCAAAATGGGTTGCGGTCCAAGTTCTCCCTCCAAGAGTGAAGGCAGGCCTTCTCATACGAACTTCGAAATGCACAACCTGAATCCTCTGAGTTACACGCCCGAGACAGCAGAGAACGAAATCCGCAGTTCCGTGGTCGCAACAGTTCACTTTGTGGCTCATACTGTCGTCGAAGGCGGCGGAAACCACTGGGACATCTTCCTACAAACTGGACCGAGAAAATCAATTCGCTTAGAAATCGTGCCTGGCGCGTATCCCGGTCGTGTAGGCTTCCTCGGTCGTCTCGATATCATCCGGCATCCGTATGGCATCACACGTCACTCGAACAAGACGGTGAGCATACCTGCGCAGCCTGGCCATACTGTAGGCCATTTCTTGGATGCAATCGTTGGAGCAGATAATCACCGCTATGAATTCACCCAATCGGGGAGAGGCTGTGGTGGCTGGGTGCGAGACCAATTTTATCTTTTTTTACAATGCGGATTGCTTCCTCCTGGATGGGAGGCCGAATTTGAGGCTACAATTAATGTTTTTTGGGTGAAAAATGAGTCTCGTGGACCTTGGCCGTTGACCTATGGCACTTATTTGAGAACAAGAAATACTGGTCGCAAAGGGAAGAGGAAGCAGAAAAAGAGCAAGACATAGTATTGTCTTAGGGTTAATTTGCAAATTTTAGGATAAATGCCCAAAGCTTTAGACTTTTTATTCAGATATTAACTAAACTTAGGATAACATGTTCTTAGTATAGTATATCACTTTGAGGTCGGTAAACAAGTCTATAAATCTGTTCCAAGTGATGGTAATTTTCTTCATGGCTTAACCTATAGTTATGATTCGGCATTTGTAATAACTCTTATTCTTCACAAGCTACGCCAAGTCCGGAGCGCGATCGGCGCCCATTATCCACTTCGCCCTGACTCATCCCGAATCTAGTTTAGACTCTCGACGCTAGAAATCTCTTGTCGTTCCAGAAGCCGGCTAGAAACTCCGGCAGTCGAATTCCTCCAAAACAAACTTGCAGTAGCTTGGCGGCGAAGGAGGCTGAAAACTTCAGCTGAATGAAGCGCGCGGCTACGATGAGGCTCTTTCGATTCTATAACGGCATCTATCGTGAGCTTTTTGGTGCCGAGTCCAGCTGTGTTCTCGCGTCTGGGGAAACCCTTTTCTTACGTGGAGATTAGAGAGTCTGGAGCGGTGGATTTGTCTGTGAGAAAAGACCACTCTTTGTGGGACCATAACGTAAGAGTTAGCAAATGCATTGAAGCAATACAGATCTGGCCATTGCTTGTTTTTTCTCAACGTCAGCCGATCTCGCCCAATGAAGGATCGACTAATTTTAACCGCGATCACTGTAACAGTCTCTACACTCTCTATTGCCCGAGTTCGGTGCGCGACGCCATCGGGCCAGGCCGAAGAACCTCCAATGTTGGTGGGCCGACTTGACTCGGGAGTTAAACTAACATGAATGCATTTTTTCACTCCCACCGTTGTCGGCCATTTCTCGCCCCAGAGTGGAATTTATTTAAATAAGACTGCTGTTCCAATTATCGTCGCGTCAATTGGTCTTACACTTTTGAGTCTCTTCTTTCTTCAACACTTGCGCCACTACCTTAACGGGCGACTATCACCATGGGCCATACAGAACCTAAAAGCGCTGCGGCGCCTGAGGACCAAGAGAAGGGTGTTGCCAATGCGCCTCCGGCTTTTGTGCCTGAACCGAGAAATGATGATGCTGTCTTGGGTGATGAGGAGGCAGAGATCATTGACTACAAGACATTGACGTGGTGGTATGTTCACTCCAAACCCGAACCTCACCGCTCTCAATACTGACTTCTCCCAGGCAAGGTGGTATCGTCCTCATCGCAGAGACTGTATCCCTCGGCATCCTCTCCCTGCCCTCCGTCCTCGCCACCGTCGGTCTCGTGCCCGGAATCGTCCTCATTCTCGTAATGGGCTTCCTCTCCACCTACTCCGGCCTCGTCCTCGCTGAGTTCCGCGCCCAATACCCCTTCGTCCAAAACTTTGGCGACGCTGTCGAAGTCATTGGAAAATCCATCGGCATGGGCCGTGTCTTCCAGGAGGTTTTTGGTTGGGCGCAGGTTATTTTCCAGGTCTTTGTCATGGGAAGCCATCTTCTCACTTGGACTATTTGCCTCAACACTCTGACGAATAGCTCTACGTGTACTATTGTATGGGCTGTTGTGGGCTTGGCGGTTTTCTGGGTTCTGAACCTGCCGCGTACATTGAAGTACACGAGTTATATGTCCATGGCATCGTGCATGTCCATTACTCTCGCTGTTCTCATCACGGTTGGAGATGTTGCGCATGAGCGACCTATTGGCTCTGGAAGCATCGTGGTAGCTCGTGAGCTCGGCTTCACTGGCGCTTTCCTGGCTGTCACCAACATTGCCATCTCCTTCTCTAGCCACTCTTGCTTCTTCACTGTCATCTCTGAGTTCAAGAAGCCAGAGGATTGGCCCAAGGCTCTGGCTTTCCTCCAGATCGTCGACACTACTCTCTACCTCCTCGCCGCCATCGTCATCTACGTCTTTGTCGGACCTGATGTTCCTTCGCCTGCGCTTTCTGCCGCTGGTTCTGCTACCATGCGAAAGGTCATCTGGGGTATCGCCATCCCTACTATTGTTATTGCTGGTGTTATTTACGGCCATGTCGCTTCAGCCTATATCTTTCAGCGAATCTTCCGCAACACCAAGCACATGGTTCGCCGAACAAAGCTGTCCACCATGGTCTGGTTCGGTGTTACCTTTGGTATCTGGGCTCTGTCAATGGTCATTGCTGAGTCAATCCCTGTATTCAACAACCTCCTTGGTCTCATCTGCGCCCTTTTCGCCTCATGGTTCTCTTATGGACTGCCTGGTATCTTCTGGCTCTGGATGCACTACGGGAACTGGTTCAAGGATGGAAAACAGACTTGCCGATTTGTGGCTAACGTGATCCTCTTCCTTACTGGCTTTCTCATCTGCGTCCTTGGACTGTGGGCTTCCATTGAGGCCATCGCTGAGGGAGGAAGCAAAACTCCTTGGTCTTGCGCTAGCAATGCTGCGAAATAGATCACTTTCCGTTTAGAACAATGATGATAGATATATAACGAATAATACCCATTTTTGCTTCAATCTTGTTCACATGCAAAAACCCTCTTCATGAATTTGACTCTCCTAGTGCTATCTGATGCTATGACCCCTTCACAAACTACCACTTACGCCTTGATGGAGCCCTCGGAGCTCGGAGCCACAATAGTTGTTCGCTGGCGAAGGTTTCCAGCTTCGTCGTGTTCTTCATCCCATCGAGGAAGATCAGCATAGGGAATTCTAACCAGTCGGTGGGTGTTGGCTCCGTTGTCATCCACATTGGTGATCTCGGTGCGAATAGCATAGCCCTTCCATTTGGGCAACAGGAACATCCAAACAACATAGTAAAGGGCGCAAACAAGGACACTAGAGAGGGCTGTTAGTAATCTGAAAGATATTGATATTCTCAGACTGCTACTCACATTGCAATACCGACAACACAGTATGTCGCATACCAGAAGCTGACATCACCAGCGTATGGGCCGCCCTTGGGAGGGTACCAAGGCATGACGAGAATGAACACCTGGATGAGAAGATAGAAGATGACAGGAGCATGCCAAGCCCTGAAGTCAGAGCGACCAATACCAGCCTTTGACCGACGACGGCGGAGCACATAGAGACCAAAAACCATGGCAAACCTGAACATGGCATCAGGGTATGTGCCCAGACTAACAACTATGAACCGATCAGCATCAGAGAACATCAGTAGGGGTCAGACTGCTTACCGAAAGTGAAGGCATCGCCAGCTGAGGGCGCAACAATCATGATGAAAGTCAACACCCACTTGAGGATGTAAGGACCAAGGGGGGTGCCAAAAGGCTTAGTCGAGACCCAGAAGTTGGTAAAAGGCAAAACACCCTGACGGCCAATCTCACGAAGCATACGTGCAGATCCAATCAGCACAGCAAGAAGGTTACCGAAGGCACTCAGCAGTACAAGAAAGTTGAGGACATTGGCAGCAGACTTGCTATCACCAAAAAGTTTGGTGAAGAAGACTGATGCAGCAATCTCACTAGCCTCGGCAAACTCCTCCTTGGGAACGACAGCGAAGTATGCGATATTGCAGAGCATATACAACACGGCGACGACGGTGAGCGAGACTGTACCGTTTCTCTTGAGCGTAGGAATGGGGTTCTGAATCTCGTTGACGACGTTGAAGGCGTTCCAATATCCTGCGTACGAGAAGACGATGCTGACGAGGGCACTGGCTAGATCGTTTCCGTTGGGGGTCGCACCGGCAAAGGCATCGCGGAAGTTATGACCGGGGTCGGGGATGCGCTTGATGTTGCCGCCAAGGACGACGAGACCTGCGATACTGATGCTGTAGGATGTGTTAGGAGGGAAAGGTATCTGGGAATGGGACGGCTTACAAGACGAGGGTGAGGATCTTCAAGGCGCCGATGAAGTTGACCAGCCAAAGGGAGTACTTGTTATGCGCGATGACAAAGATGACAGCAAGGGTATAAGCTGCAATAGCAACACCTCGCATCTGCCATTCGGAGGGGGTATCGCCGGTCATTCGCCAAAGGTATTTCGATAGAACTATACATGGTCAGAAGGCGAGATATGAGAGGTAAAAGAAGTAATTGACTTACCGACGGCATTGCTACTGCTGAAGGATAGAATGACCGACTGGACAGCAAAGGTGACAGGGAAGAAGTGCTTGGGTCGAGGATACGCCTGCTCAAGATACACAACCTCTGAACCGCTGCGATTAGGAAAGTAACTCGCCAATTCCAGGTAAACACTGAAACCAGACGCAGCCATGATGAAGCCGATGAACCAGATGATGAGCGCCAGACCGACCGACCCAGCGCGGTTAAGAATACTCGAAGCTGCATATCATTAGTCGCTTATACCCCCTCTTCGGTATTGTAGAGTACGTACGAGTAGAAAAGATACCAGTTCCAATCATCATGTTGACATTGAGGAAGATAACCGTGAGCCAACCAACGTTGTATCCAAGCGGCGACTGCGATTCAACAGGTGCGCCGACGGCTTCTTGGTACGAAGGTTTAGAACCATTGCCGCCTTTGACGCGTGTGTACGCGAGATCGCCCTCGTGAATGACCGAAGGCTCAGAGTCGCTAGCCTCAGGGTCCGCCGAGACGGTAGCCGTGGTTTTCTGGCTATCAAAAAAGTTTGAGAAGCCCATTGCGCCGGATTCGCGATTGACAAGAGGGATAACCAGCAGAATGCGATCACTCGCGAAAATTGACCGATATAAAGATGTTGGTTTGCCGATGAGGGGGAAGTTAAAACGTGCGACGAGAGATTGAGTTATATAAACATGGATCGTCTGTGCGACCGTGGTGCGCAGGATGACACAATTCTCGAGCTTCTTGACATGACTGCACCAAGACTCGGGCTCCCCGTTGGAAATCCCACCCTGTATATCCGAATAGTCGCATGCTTAAAAGAACATCCACTTAAGAGGTAGGATCTCCGCGCGGGATGAGCCTTAGTTGCGGACTTGGATAACTATGGTGGCGAGGAATGGGCTGGTCTGGATGGGGGTTGTATAACGTTGCAGTGCATGGTGTCACTTCAGTAGCTTGGAACCGAACCCGTTGGGTGTTTTTGCTTGTATTTTGGAGTGCCAATTCGTTAATCTAGATAAGGGAGCTGTACAGGCAGGACGCCTACGCTAAATGTCATCAATGACCAGTCCCTCAAGCGTACGTTGAGAGTGATACTCCCCCAGGACTCTCGTTGCTTCATCAATAAATCTTCAAGCATCTAAAGCAGGACCCTCAATTCTCCTCCACAAATTCGCCGAACTCCCCAAGTTCATCCCCCCAGCTTTAAACAAACACTTTTAAGCTACCGGTGCCTCCCCGACTCAGCCCTCCAATTCGGGAAACACATCGTCTGTTCAGACCAATGAAACCACTCACAATTCCCGTTTCGCAATAACGGGGATGTGATTGTCTCATACCCAAAACAAGTGGGATACCCGACAATGTCTGATAACGACATCGCCTGTCGTGATAGCGAATCTATAATTGTTGCTCGATTGGGTTTAGCCTCGGAAAGGATCGATAGGCCGCGGCTGCGGGAGACGAACCGGGCCCGCTGAAGCAAGCAGGGAGGTTTGTCCGCGGGGTCTTATTGGTAGGGAGCTTGTACTGTTTGGCTCGTTCTCCAAGGCCAAGCTTTTGTGCTATTGATTTGGATGCTGACTTAGTGGGGGTTATGCTGTGCAGTGGGACCTTCGCCTACAATGCCCAGAATGACGAAAAGCATGCCGATTCCTTAGTTCATCCGCTATATAATTCATACCTAATGTCAATACCACGGATGTCCGCGAATCAATAGACTGAGCGATATAGTTTTCCTTTTCTGCTTCAGCACTAGTCCGTCACTCACTAAATCATATATCACAGTGAGGGTTATGGGCTCGATCTCGTGGAGTGGGATCTAGTGATCTACGACTATATGGCCCACCCGGGCAAGTTGGCGGTGAATTGAAGGTTCATAATACCTCCAGATGAGAAGTCAAACTCGGGGGAATATGCATACAGGCATGCCGATAAAGCTAATTCTTTGATACTTATACCCCAGCTTCGAAAAGCCTTTTACAAGCGCACCATTTGATACAGTAACATTCCGAGCCAAACGCATAAACCCCCTGATCCTCACAAAGAAGTAAGGATCGATATACAGTTTCTGGGAGGCTTCAAGTTTGCAACTGACCGCTCCGCATTCAAAATGCAGCATCTGATACACTGCTTGCCTTGCAGCCTATGGTGTAATGCCACTAGCCTACCTCTCATAGGATCAGCAGTTTTGGGGAGATAGCTCTGCGAAAGAGCTACCCAGATAGATAAGCCTTGTGTGGACAATACGCATGTGATGGGAGGGAGCAGCGTCGGTAAATCAGTAAAAGGAAGCAGCCCATCTCCTTCAACAAGGATGGATTCAAAGCCGTTAAGAGAACCGCACAACTTTCCCTCGCAGTTCGCAGAGGTCACTGCGCTGTTTAGCTTATCCCAAATATCAGAAGCGCCAATTGAGAAATGCCGACCGGGAAATGCCGCGGTTGAAATTCTGTAGCTGGCATGAAGACTAGTGTTTTCCCTCAATGTCTCTTCGATGAGGAGCTCGGCGTTGAGTCCGGGCGTCGAACTATGAGCGAGGTCGTCATACTTTGTCACAGTGGACATGGAGATTGCATCGTACCCTGCCTTCTCCGGGGTGCTCGCCGTTTCGAACCCCTGATCACGCACCTTATCGTACATGAAGTTCTTCCACTCGATCCTACCAGGAACAGCTGTTACAACACAAGCTCCCTGGGGATCAGATGTGGTCTCTATCAATGTATTGAGAACGAAACACAAACCACTGTGTGAGACTGCAACGACACTACCACTGCCCGAAACAACATCGTGCTGTCGTCCAGCCAAAAGAGTCTGGGCCACGCTGAGAACACCCCCGGGCGGCCAGGATCTTAGTAAGCCATGATCCACTGGGTCGTAATCTGACAATTTTGAGGTGATGAGAATGTTTCTCTGAGTCCAATATAGGTTCTCTAAACCAGACCGTGTTGGCCGCACCTCAAGCTTTTCTTGCATACATATCCTTGACATAGTTCTGATCAACGTACAGATAGTTTGTGTCAGTGCAAGTAAACAGAAAGTCGTATCTTCTTTCTCATCACCCTCATCTGGGCGACAGATTTTACATGAGCATAGCTGACGTAAAGAAGTGAAAGACAGAGAAAACAACTGGGCGGCGTCCAGATATCCTTTGTTCAAAGCCGCCTCCATTGTCTGGTGCAAGACCGGATTCTGCCCGAGTTCTGGGAGAAGGCGACGAGCTAGCAGATAGAATCCCCTTCCATAGCTGGATTCTGATACTGGGGGAAAGGAAGTTCGCGGATCTCTTTTTGCTAGGAACTCCATATGGCCCTCGCCATCTCTCATGGCAGCCAGGAAGATTCGCGCGGCGGATCCCAAACATGCACCAGTGCTCCGAGCTTGAGACCCTAAGAGAAGCCTCATAGGGCTACCAAAGGTATCAACCAAGCAACTTTCCCATGAAAGTCGACCATATGACGTGTCATCTTGAGGTTGGTGATGGTTAATTAGCATATTGCCGCTGGGGATGATATGGTGCTTGCGATTGACTCGCAGCAGGTCACTTGAATCCCCGTGACTGTAAGTTATGATAACCTTGGCATCCAACGATGATTCACTTCGCGCACCGTCGGGTCTATAGATAACGGTGCCGTCCTGGTGCTGGACCTCGACTCGAAGGTCCAGAAGCCAATGGGCTACTGTGGCAATCCAGGCGTAATCTGCTCCACCGGACAAGAAAAGACGATCAAGGCGTCCACCTGAGACTTCGAAGACCTCCTTCAACACTAGAGTAATGTCCTTTGGCGATCCAGGACCTCGTAGGTTACGTTGACCGTCCACAAGACAGAGCTTAGTGAGGCCATTTAAAACTAAACCGAACTCCGACGAGGCAAGCAATCCTCCAGAGGATTCAACAAATGCGATCCACTGCCTTAGTGCAGGGGTGAGCTCAGCTGGAGGATCATACAGGAGAAAGAGCTCTCGTATAATCTTAGCAGCAACTGTCGTCGAGAATCCTTCTGTCAGACAGGCACAGATACCAAGACAATTCAAGCCCTCTGTAGATTCCTACATGCTCCATATGATATGCTTGACCCCAAACCCAAACCAGAGTGCTTTTCCAAATGATGGAAAGGCACTGATCTTGTCGAGGGCTCGATGGAGACGCAATTCGCCGTTTGGACCAATCTTTGACATTGGAAAAGATGGCTCTGGCAGCATAGATGGTAAAGGCCTCTATGCCAACTTTTGATAACCTTGATAGGACATGGACAGAGAAAGCGACACTCCCGCTGAGGACTTTGGTCCAGTCGACTGTGCCTTGTTGCTGAAACCCAACAGCAGTACTGAGCTGTAGGTCTTGAGATAGGAGGGGAGCTGACTGGCCCGAGTTTGCGCGAGAAGACGCCATCATATTCTCAGAGGAAATAAAATCGCCGTGATGATAGCAATGCAGACGCGCGAGTTGAAATGTGTTCAACGGCCAAGTTGTGACAGAGCTGGAATTATTTGGAAAGGATGAAACCACAAATGAGGTTCACAAAGCGGCGGAATTGTAATTTAGGCATCAAGATGTACATTTATCGATGTTATGAGGCGTCCAATTAGATGTTCCAATATGCGAATCGGCTGTGTGATATCTCAGCCTGAGTTTTGGCCGCTCACTTGAACCAATGCCTGCGGGCTTACGGGATCAGATAAGTGCTAGCAGTCGATAGCGATAAAGACTGATGAATCATGGCATCATAAGTCAGAATTGTATTGTTCTAAATTCAATACGAATAAATGCCACATGTCTTGACTTAGTGATGCCTTCATACAATCAGAGTCTGAGAGCTCTCCAGATTCAACCTAGCGTCGATTGGTTACCGTTTCGGGAATGTATCGGCGATGATTTGCCAACCCCGCCCTCAACGTCAGATCTCGGCGATTCCTACTCTTCTCTTCCATACTGGAGACACAAGGACACTAGCTGAGCTGCATCGACATGCCGGTACCTAAAAACCCCTGTGCAGAATGCAAGAGTAAGAAACAAGGACACTTGATTGCCACATGACTAACGCACATTGCCCATTTTAGGCAAACACCTCAAATGTCTGTCAGCTCCAGTCCAGCAGTACTCAGAGAGTATGAAGAACTCAACGCGAGTCTAACATGAGGTCCCAGGCGCCGGTGATGAGACAGTATGCGCACGATGTCTCAAGAAAGGACTAGAGTGTGTCCGTCTGGGAAGGAATCGGCAGTTCAGAGATGGCTCGTCGGCAAAATACGACGCCAAGTTCTCAGGGTCGCAGAATTGGGTCAACAGTAGTGCCAAAGAGTGTAAGTGTCCGTTATATGAGAATCTCAGAAGAAGTAGCTACTTGGTGAACAGTTCGTCTTCAAACAAGTTCGCGGCGAGCCACGCAGAGAATCGCTTTAACCGATGAGGATTCACCATCAACAAACACAGCAAGCCGCCCGTCATTAAACAACGACGAAACATCTGGCAGGACCCTTGGCTTTACACTAGGAGAGTCAACATATTTCAATTCGACAGTTCCAACAACTCTATCCCCTTCCCGTGGCGGGCACCCACAAGCTTCAGCCCTGCCAGCCTTTCAAACTCAACCGTCCCAGCATCCACTAGCACTATCTCAACGCGGTCCTTCTTGGGGCGGCCTTCTGCATGCGTTAGAACCACCTCATCAACGAGACTTACCACTAGAAGGTGTTCAAGAAGCATGTCTTTTACGATACTTCATAGAAGAACTATCACATTGGGTGAGTTCGTCAACACTGAGCCAAAATACCGATACTGACCGTCCAGTTCGATCTAGTTGACCCGCAGCGAAGATACCAATTGATCGTTCCTGAGAGAGCCCGGCGATATCCTCCCCTACTTAACGCCACCTTAGCAATGTCGGCACGACACTTATGCCGCGTTGAAAAGTACAAGACGCCCCGAGGAATCGTATATCGCGGCCAGCCGTTGCCGAATCTCAGTCCCCATTCCGCAGTTGAGTATATGCTCAAGTGCATACCCGTCCTCAAAGATTTTCACACCACACAGGATGGAGAGACCAGAGAGCTCATCGTGACAACGGCTGTGATTCTGCGTCACTTTGAGGAGTTAGATGATGAAGATGAAGATCCTGCTCTCGATACTCGCCCAGACGAGGGTGTAAACTTCCTTGCAATTCTGAACGCTGTTCTACGAAGTTTAACCTCGGATGATCTTATTAACCGCCGAGAACTGCTTATTGCATCTTATTGGGTTGCGTTGCGACAGGAAGTCTACTATGCTCTTCGGAAAGGATATCCAGCCCAGATGGTAGAGCCACCTGCTGAGTGGTCAGATATATCGCCAGCGAATAGAATCGTCTTCCACACGAGTCAAGTTACAAAATGGTTGTTTGACGAGAAGTCCGAGAGTGGATGGCGTGAGTGCTCTCTTGCCTCTATAGGTTCCACGTGCTAACAACTTGATGCGCAGACAAACTCAAAGAACAGGAGGAATATCTTGAGCAGTATGTGACCGGCCGCTTCGAACCAATTCTTCATCAACCACCAGACCGAGTTCTAGGAGAAGTGTTCCCAACGATGTGGTATGCTTCACCGATCGCGCTCACAGGCATGCAACACATGATGATAGCAAAGATGATTCTCATCGCAGAGTCACCTCTTCTTTCGTAAGCCCTCCAGCGCCCGAGCCCGTGCTTGCGCTAATCCCTCCAGACAAGCCGACGATGTACGCACCGCATATCGCAAAGCTGAAGGCGAAGTGCGAAACCTGGTCCTCCAAGTCTGCGGCACTGCCGTCCAACATCCCGATACCCAGCCAGGTCTCGTAAATGCCATCCTAGCTATACAGATGTATGGGAGCTACTTCACCGATCCATGGGAACAAGAGGCACTTAAGAAAACGGTTCAGATGTTTAAGGATTGCCAGGCTTGGCCGCTACCCAAAGCTTTGAGGGAGCGATATTATAAGTCATAGCGAGTTTTATTAAGTTTCATGAGTTCAAATCCGTTAACCATCCCAACTTGTTCGCACAGGTCACCCTCCTGCCCCAGTACCAATAGGATAATGCTGTGGTCCCGTGTTTCAGTCCCAAACTCCAACACCATGATTGGAAGTTCGAACCGATAATGGCCCGTCATTGCCTCGTTATCGAGGTACAGGAACGAGTAGCACGTGATATCCGATGTTAATGAAATTATAGCCCAAGGACCATCTTTTACCACCGTTTGATTGAACATTATCTTTGGGATAGTTGTCTCTAAACCCCGTTCAATGAGTTCGAATGACATGATTGTCATTTTCCCTTCCAGTTGAATGGCTGGTTTCACGGGCTGTGGCGGGTTTGTGTTGTACGCCGTTCTGTAAATGCTGTAATCGCCGAGCGAGATTGAATATGTTTCATCCATCTCTCCTAAGCAATCAAAGGTCATGGTCCAGAGTGTTATGGCTGGCCATTTTGATTTCGCCTTTCCAATCAGTCCAAGACTGGCCGGGGAAATTGACCAACCCTTCTTTTTGATTGATGCACTGCAAATTATTAGCTCTTGTAATTCTATGTTCATCCAATCTAGAAATCGATCGACCTATATATATTCCTACTCGAGAGTTCGCGAGCTATATTAATGCTGTCCTTGACGACTTGGGGAAATTCATCTTCGATATTCCCCCAGACGTATGACGCTGCAGCATATTCGCAATCGTCCGGCGCGGATATAACTTCTGGTGCCTCACGGTTGATGTCTTATGATTTCTTGCAGTCGATGACATTAAAGTTTGGTGGTAGAATGAATCTTTCGCGTTTGCAGCGCTGCAGATGATTTTTGTCACAGTATTCAACTTCCGTGTGACTGCAAAACTGCACCAGCTAAAGTACGGTCGGAGAGCACTCGAGACAGTTTGGGCACTGTGGCCTGCTGTTTGGGCATTGACGAAGGGGGGTTGAAGTTACGTCAGAGCGACTCAGCTGTTGGTCAACCCGCTTCCAGCCACAGCCACAGCCACTACCCGAATCGCAGTCACCCAACACCCCGCATCGCTGATTCGCATTCAACCTCGTTCGACATCTTACTGATCACTTTGCTTCTATATCTCGCTCGGTGTCCCAGCTCAACCATTCAATACCATGTCTAGCGGTAACAGAGGTGGTGGAGATCGTGGAAGCAGAGGAAGAGGCAGAGGAAGAGGTGGCCGGGGCAATTATGGAGGCGATACAGGCAGTAGTAGAGGACAAGCTGGGGGTGGAAGAGGAGGATATGGAAGGCCGACTGGCGGTGGTCAGCAGACTATCCAGATCTTTCCGTAAGAACCATATGGACCAAAGTCAAGATCGTACCCAATGCTAATTGTGTCGATGCTATAGCAACTCCCAAGTCCTGAACTCCCAGGTTGCAAACGTCGAAGATACATTACACCCAGCGACAAAAACAAAAAACAAACTCAATCTTGATAGCCTGAAGCTAACCGAAGACTTTCCCAGCCGTCCAGGATATGGCACCAGGGGAACCAGGGTTGAACTCACGGCCAACTACGTCGAATTATTGCCGCCGTCAAACTTGACCTTGCATAGATACGATATCCAGATCAACCCTGCAGCCGTCGGTAGGAAACATTTCCGGGTTGTACAGCTACTACTTCAAGCGCCGGAATTTGCAGCTCAACAGGGCGACATTGCCACGGACTTCAGGTCTACTCTTGTCTCCAAAACCAAGTTTTTGCAGGACGAGGTCCTCGTTGAGGTCCCCTATCGCTCAGAAGGTGAAGACGAACCGACTGCTAGGGCTACCGTGTACAAAGTTCGCGTCCAATATACGAAAACTTTAGACGTCGGCGACTTGGTCAACTACCTGAACTCAACAAGCCTCAGCGAGTCATTGGTAGATAAGCAGGAGTTGACGCAGGCTCTGAATATCTTTCTGAACCACTACGCCAAATCCGCAAAGAATCTCGTCACGATTGGATCGGCAAAGAGCTTTTCTCTCGGCAGTGAAGCAGCCAGAGGAGACATCGGCTCTGGTTTGGAAATCATTCGAGGCTTCTTTTCGAGCGTGCGTGTAGCGACTTGTCGCATTCTTGTCAACATCAACGTGAGCCATGGAGCATTTTACCAGGCTGTTCCGTTGCCGGTGCTCATGACAGGTTACGGACTTCACAGCACCATCATGTTGGAAAGGTTTCTCAAATTGGTTCGCATACAGACAACGCATCTTCCCGAGAAGCGTAACAAAGCGAATGAAGCTATCCCCCGCGTCAAGACTATCTTCGGGCTTGCTAGGAAGGACGATGGTCATGGCTTGGCCCACCCACCGCGTGTTAGACAGCATGGGGCTGGTGCGAAAGATGTGGAGTTCTGGCTCGATGGTGAAGCCGGCTCTACTGGTGCACCTAAGCCGGTAGCCAAAGGAGGCGCGAAAGGGAAGGGCAAAGGGAAGGTTAAGGCTCAGGCAGAGAGCTCAGCAGCTTCTCCCTCTGGGAAGTATATCACTGTGTTTGAGTTTTTCAGAATGGGTTATTCTCACTCTTCATGACTCCATGCAGCATCACTGACTGGGACGCAGCATACAATCTAATTCTACAAAATCCCCAACTTCCGCTGGTTAACTGTGGCAACCGAGGCAATCCGATGTATCTCCCCGCAGAGGTCTGCATTGTCCTCCCGGGTCAGCCCTCCAAGTCGAAGCTCAACGCCAACCAAGCGCAACAGATGATTCGCCACGCTGTTCGAAAACCGTGGGAAAATGCGAACTCCATCTATAGTGAGGGTGTGAAGACTGTTGGTCTAGATGAGAACACCAACATACTTCTGGTACGTTTTCGGTTCAATTTTGTATTGTACTTGCTAACGGCGCCCAGCGTTCTTTTGGCCTGAAGATCACACCGGGACTCATCAAAATCCCAGGTCGCATCCTTTTTGGTCCAAAGGTTATCTACAACAACAAGGCCGCTGATCTTCGCTTCGGCAGTTGGAACATGTCGAATATTCGATTCAACATTGGCGCGTCACTTGCTAAATGGTCATACCTGGTGATTTCTGTTCCTGGGATGCACGACTCGTTCGACCAGCAAAGCTCGCGGGCCATTATAAATGAGTTCCATACCGCTCTACAGAAGATTGGCGTCAACGCAGCTCAGCCCTTTGCAGGTCAACGGCTCCAACTTCAACATCAAGACGATCCCGCACTCGGCCCAACTTTAGAACGTGCCGCTCGAGCTTTAGATCTGCTTTTCATCATCCTGCCCGGAGCAAACATGCCAATATACAAGCGCATCAAGACGATCGCCGACAAGAGCTATGGTATTCACACTATCTGCTCGGTGGGTTCCAAACTAGCAAAAGACCGCGGTCGCGACCAGTATATGAACAATGTCGCTTTGAAGTTCAATCTCAAGCTTGGCGGCATCAATCAGAGGGTGGAGAACAAGAATCTCGGCATCATCGACCAGGACAAGACAATGGTTGTCGGCATCGACGTCACGCATCCCTCACCTGGCTCGTCTTCCAACGCGCCCTCTGTCTCTGCAATGGTGTCTTCAATTGACAAGTTCCTAGGCCAATGGCCCGCAACTTTGCGCATACAGCGCGCGAGACAAGAGAACGTGGACGATCTCACAGAGATGCTTAAATCTCGTCTTGTTCTTTGGAAAACAAAGGGCAAACACGCCGCTCTCCCGGAGAATATTCTGATATACCGCGATGGAGTCTCCGAAGGCCAATATGACATGGTTCTCTCGCAAGAGCTTCCTCAACTACGCCGCGCATGCGAGCAGATGTACCCAGCAGCTGACACCAAAAAAGGCCTTCCGCGCTTCACTATCATAGTCTGCGGCAAGCGGCACAAAACGAGATTCTATCCCACTACCGAGAAAGACTGCGATAGATCTGGCAATACTAAACCTGGTACCGTCGTCGACCGCGGAGTGACTGAAGCGCGGAACTGGGATTTCTTCCTGCAGGCCCACGCTGCACTTCAAGGGACCGCACGCCCATGTCACTATTACCTCGTGCATGATGAGATATTCCATCAGATTTATGCGAATTCAATCCCGCCTCCATTTCAGAGCATCGCCGATATCGTGGAAGATCTCACACACAATATGTGTTACCTGTTTGGCCGCGCCACCAAGGCTGTTAGTCTATGCCCCCCGGCATACTATGCTGACATCGCGTGTGAGCGCGCGCGGTGCTATTTGGCTAGTCTTTTTGACACGCCGTCACCAAGTGCAGCCCCGTCCGTTACTGGAACTTCGGCAGCTGGAGGAACCGGGCAGTTAAGTCCTGATGATGTACAAATCCATCAAAAGCTGAGGGATACGATGTTCTATATCTAGCTTAAATATTGAGAATGCAAAAATGGTCTTTTTTCTTTATTTAATGGCACACTATGCATATGCCTCTATGCGACAGGCCTAGTAGCTCTAATATTTATAGCATCTTATGTTCATAAACCTTAAGCTCCTGAATATTATATAATTCTTTTATAGCCTACCTATAATTAGCAAAATTCTAAAAGCAAAACCCCCTTAGCGTTTAATAGATTTGCACTAAATCACACTACTGATTATCTTTACTTATTCTGCCTGTATGCAAGTTGAGTTGTAGAGTATTGGATGTCTGTTTTGATGTTATAATGATGGATTACTCCGACATCTACGTTGAGGCCAAAGAACTAAGCGCGGCAATCCTTAGCGCAGTCGCCGAGTTCTGCCAAATAAAGCTAGCTTCAATGACTTGATTATCTAAATAGGCAGCTATCACCGCAGTACTTCTGAATATAGTAGTCGCGGCGTCAGAACTTCGGCGACATCTGCTCAGATAGGTAAGTATTTGTTGGCATCTTAGTATGATCAAGTCTATCAAGACGAGATATTCGGAGATAGTTCGCAAGATGAGTATGAACTCTTGCATAACAGGTATGAAGAAGAGAGTCAGTGAGGTATAAGGAGGTCGCTTCCTTCCTCCATCTCTTCAGTATTCTCATCCAACCCAGCCTCACAAAAAGTTCCTCCAGTTGTCCCCTCTGTTTTTCATATCTTACAATATGTCTCGTACCTTGAATATCGCGGTTGTTGGCCTTGGCCGCATGGTAAATATTTATTTCCCTACCCAAATCAAATTGACTAACTAGAACCAGGGCAAGCGACACGTCCACACTCTTCTGTATAGGGTACCTCGTGCTCGAGTTGTCGCAGTATGCAGCTCGATGGAGCACGAGGTTAAGTGGGCCAAGGAGAACGAAGAGTACAATGAATTCGACATCGGGGTGTATGATAGCTATGATGAGATGCTCAATCATCCTGGACTTCAAGCTGTTTGGGTTTCTACCAGCACCGATGTGCATTCCAGTCAGTCTCTTGCAGCCATCGCCAAAGGACTGCATGTTCTTTGCGAGAAGCCTTTAAGCACTGATATGGCTGAGGTACCTGTCGCCCCAATTTCTTTTACTGACACTTTGTTAACCGTGGAAATAGGCTCAAACTGTCGTTGATGCAGCAAAGAAGAACCCTCACCTGAAGGTCATGGCAGGGTTCTCTCGTCGTTTTGACGCTTCATACCGTGATGCAGCTACCAAGATCTACAACGACAAGGCCATTGGGAAGCCATTCATGGTTCGATCCAACACCTGTGATCTTCTTGATGAGACTGGTTTCTTCGTCCGTTACGCGTCTCGCAACGGCGGCATTTTCGTCGACTGCGCCATTCACGACATCGACTTGTCACTTTGGTATCTCGGCAACCCCATCCCCAAAGCCTGCTGGGCGACCGGAACTCTCCAACACCATCCCGAGCTCAAAGCCCTCAACGATGTCGACAATGCGGTCGGCGTCGTCGAATTCTGGGGCGGCAAAATCGCTTACTTCTACTGTTCCCGAACCCAGGCCCACGGCCACGATGTCTGCACTGAAATTACTGGGAAAACTGGCAAGATCTCAGTCAATGTTGTTCCCAAGGCTAACAATGTCGTTCTTGCTGATAAGCTTGGTATTCGTCATGAGGTGCAGCCTGAGTATTGGCAGCGATTTGAGGATGCGTTTGCGCTGGAGGCTAATGAGTTTACGGATGCGGTGTTGAAGGATGAGCCGGTTCCTTTGCCTATTGAGGAGGGAATTCAGGTCATGAATATCGGCAGGGCACTTCAGCATGCGCTGTTGAGCGGAGACTTGGTCAAGTTTGATGAGAAGGGCAATTGGGAGTAGCAGGGTTAAGCATAAAATCATCATCGTTTGACTTCTAGTTACTAGATATTCTGATGGTTGATAGTGAAAGAAAAGTCTTTGACCCATGATGTGATGTGAAATGCATGATAAGCTACTGCGTCGAAGCATGTGATTTGATGCTATTCCCAGCCACTTTTATGCACAGCAATGCACCTGGTCGCATGATGCATTTCCTCCCAACCAATCAAAAAGTGGATTTCTCTCCACCCACAAGCATGAATTACCCACCCGAAAATTAAACGCGCTCCTTATCTCTCTCATCAACCTCAAATCTTCACCTCACCTCACCTCCACCCTCAAAACCACTCACTCACAATGGGCATCTTCCGCTTGGCCAGAAAAACAGTCTTTACCGGCCTGTTGGGCACTTCCACAGCCGCCGCGTACCTCGCCTCTCAAAACCCCGTCATCTCCCCGCTCCCCGCCAACGACCCCATCTGGTCCTCTCGACTCTTCAGGAGGGCTAATCCGAATGGTAACCCTGCTACCCAGGATGTCGTCATCAAACGCATTCCCTTTGACAAGATTCGTCCGGAACTGTTGCAGAATAACAATGACTTGACGCTTGAGTTTTGTCGTGGAGTTTGGAGCGGTTGGGGTAAGTAACGTTCATCTCATTGAGTGTTGAGTTATCGCTCACCGATATAGGCTTCGCTATTCAGCGTCAATATGCTCAATTCAAGTACCGCGGTCCCGAAACAGAGCATCAGCTCTGGGATCCTGAGCAACTCGCCACAAGCACATACAACAAAGGCGCTATCATCACTGATCATTTCGAAGTGGTTGAGAAGACTCCTACGTCCATCACTGTGCGCTGCGGCGACTCACCGCGCAACCAGCCCCTGCGCCCCTCTGACGGTCTCTTCCAGATCAGCGCCACTATCGACAAGACGCACGAGGAGGTTGAGTTGCGCCTAAAGAGTGTTTTGTTCTCCAGCGAGGGTAAGGTCGCGGGGAACAAGGGACCTATGTCTCCGTGGATTACCGAGCTGCATCAGTGGTATGCAAGGATCTGGGCTGAGACTGCTTCTTGGAAGCTTCTTAAGTGATGGGAGGATTATGAGTTATGATATACCATGTAGATCGTGGGCAGGTGCTGCACTGACGAAATGAATGAATATGTCAAATGCATGATTTTATGCGTTCCTCTTTTCCTTCGAATTCTTTGGGGCTCAGATATTGGGTCGATGCACTGAGACCTTGTAGATGTCTAACAGATTATGTGAAGATAGATGCTTCCTCAGAAAGGTGCATCATCACGACATTCATTCAGACTTTTCGTCATACGATAAGCCCCGCTCACTTCACTGTGCTAGTTTTCGTAACTGAGGGCGCGGCAATGTTCACCAAGATAGCATATTAGTAACGATTTAAATGTACAAGGCTTCATCAGCAGGTCAGCATTCTAGGAAAACATGCGAAAGGGACCTGTCAGACTTGTAAACGTACCAGGATAATATGCACGCACTGTCATTTGCCACCACTTTCTTACCTATTGACATGTGTCAATAAAGCCACGCACTGTCTTAGTCATCAAGAGGCGTTAAGTTTTTGCGACTCTGTGCCTTGCACCAGAATCTTCGCTGACATATCAAGCCGATTAAACTTCGACTCCTATCCATTTAATCCTCCAATCCTGCAAAAAAAAACCCATCATCAACTCTACTCTTCTCTTCCTCAACCGTCAAAAAACATCACAAACAAGGTCGCCAAAATGCCTCTCATCGACGCCAACACCCCACCTACCTCCACCGACACTCACTACGTCGTCTACTTCGCATCAGGCGAACCCTCATGGTGTCCCGACTGCCGCGATGCCCTCCCCGCACTTAAGGCTGTCTTTGGCGGGGCTTCTGATCCTACCGCTTACATCGTCCGCGTGGGTTCGCGTGAGGAGTGGAGGGCTACTCCTAAGAACAAGTACCGCCTTCCGCCTTACAACATCAATGGCGTTCCTACTGTCGTCAAGGTCAAGAATGTAAGTTGAATCATTAGCGTTATCTTTGGATCTGAATTAATGGGACTTTTTAGGGCAAGGAGGTTGGACGATTGGGGGATAAGGAGAGTCAGATTGAGTCTTCTCTCCGCAAGCTTGTGAACCAGTAAAGGCTCTTTACAAGGATGAGGCGCCGTTGACTGCAATTCTTGGAGCCTCAACCATATAAAAGACTGATTCTTGTCGGTCAATACCGAGGTAGCTTGTTGAGTGTATACAAAGCTCATGTTTTGGAGACGCAACGACCTACGGCTCTAGATTAATCGAAAGCTAAAAATAGACATGGATAAATGATAGACTTTTCTAACACGGTCTGAATCATTGACGAAATATCTGACGTCATTACTATTATGTATCAAACCTCCAAGGAGGCGTATTACACTCATGTAGCCGCTTTCTTTACTGGGTCAATAATCTCTATCGAAAGACCCTTCGACCTGTTCACCGCCCTACAACACGTTGAAAATCTAAAATTCCAATAGATCAGCTTCTTTATGTCCAGGAAAGATCAGAGGACTAGTCAGATCACCAATAACTCAAGGGTCATATAGCTAAGACTTAATTTTCAGGTATGTCGTTTAGATGTAATGGTGTCATCGAGATCAGTCAATCAATGAAAACAACCTCACTTAGTAAACCTCACTGCCAAAGTCCTTCGGTCAATCGTCTTGCGGTAGAGCGTAATGCATGAGGGTATTGAATCCGATACCGGATCATGATGAATCAGATACGGATTAGGTGATCAGCCATGACACTTCCACAATCAGATCGTGCGAGTCACTCAACACCTCAACTCTTGATAAATGCCGCCAACTTACCAGCTTCATCTAAATAAGTAATAAAACACTGGTTCAATAGAAACCTGGTACAATGGCAAACACCGGACTCCAAGCCAAGCTTCGTGCACTTCCTGTTCTAGAAGGAGCATCGCATCCAAAAGCAGAATTCTCTTCATTCCCCGAAACCCCTCACCAAGCATTCGAGACATGGCTCGACGAGGCTATCTCGGCCAACGTCCCCGAACCTCACGCCGTAACTCTCTCAACAGTCGATGAGCAAGGCTTCCCCGATGCGCGCGTCCTAATCCTCAAGAACGTCGATCACCGCGGCTGGCACTTCGCCATCAAAGCCACCAGCCCCAAAGGCCGCCAGATATCATCCAACAACAACGTCGCACTTACATTCTACTGGCCCAAAATCGGACGACAGATTCGTCTGCGTGGTAAAGCAAGCTCCCTGTCTAGAAGTGAGTGTGAGCAGGATTGGACGGCTCGATCGGCTATGGCCAAGATCACTGCCAAGGTGTCGAGGCAGAGCGAACCACTTAATGACCCGCATGAACTGGAGGCCAAGATGGCGGAAGCCGTGAAAAGTCATAAGATTGAGGGACAGGAGCCAAGTTCGGAAGGATGGGTGGTATATGCGGTTGCGCCGCAGACGGTTGAGTTCTGGCAGGCTTCTAGTGATCGGCTGCATCAGAGATTGAAGTACAATTTGGATCCCGCACAGAGCACCTGGAGCAAAACAGCTCTTTGGCCATAAAACAACGACGCATCAATCTCTATCTTGGAGGTTTTATGTATACGTGCATATACGCCGGGTATAACACGATTCGTTCTCCCTTGTGCTCTTAGGGGGCTTACGCGTCCTTGATATCGCCCAGAGTCTAGACCCAAGCCTCACCAAACCACTTATATAAATCGCATACGAAGTACCATTTCGGATATTGACGTGCCGTTCATGAAACCATCAAAGACTTAAAAGGCGCAAATGCGAAAAAGGGAGGTCGGTAGTTTAGTTCAACGGGGCTGTGCAGCAGTGCGGCAGTGCCTGATCGCCAATTGTTAATCACGGCATTGCCCGCTGGGCTGTATTTTTGTAATTTGGCAATATAACACCATTCACAATTCCATGAGAAAATTTCTCTCGGAGGTAGCAAATCTGCTGAGGATCAGTTAGGAAAATACATGACTCTGCATCAGGCGATTTCTTGTCAGTGCTGCCAAGTTCAATGTTGCACATCAACGACCGCATTTCACATAGTTCTTCTTGTTATTCGGAACTCGGCTCTTGTATGCAGGTACCTTGATAGTCAATTTGTGCTTGGCTATGAGATATTTGCTGCCCTGCCCGGGTTCTGGAGGTCTTGTCGCCAAGGGTATTCGGCACGTTTTATACGAGAGGTTATTAGATGGATACTCTCGGCATGAGTCACCCCCACAAGCAATAACACATGCTTTTGTCTCTTGGCTGTGTTAGTTTGGAAAAGATTTTCGTTTATCATTTCTTAGCTAGTGTGCTATTTCTTAGGCTCTTATCAGGAGAAGGTTTACAAGTTCATGATTTGTATATATTGCTGATCCCCCCAACTTCTACAAACGCCTTTACTCTACTTTAGTTACAGTACACCAAATTATTCTGTTCAATTCGATGAACGACTCTTTTGTTGCAGTCTACCCACCTTTCGCAAATCTGGAGAACTCGCTGGAACTTCTCCTCTTCAGAGGAATCGCCAAGTCTGAAGCAGCAGACTTTGATCCACCTTAGGTTTTGTACGAACCGATCCAACCTTTGCAGCAAGATGGATTGAGCTGACAGTTTAGATTGGGTATAGAATCTCAGGAAACATATGATCCGTCGACGTCATGGCCCGCCGCGACACCAACATCCTCGGCCGTCTTGGCCTACGCAACGGCAAATCCCGCGCGCGAACCGCGACATGGCAGCTAAACCCAAACAGGGCAACTAAGAGCACGCCAGAAGATATCCTTCGGTGGATTGCGTCCATGACTCCCGATACGGCGCTTGCGCATCTGGTGTCGAGCAGCGATGGTATTTCTGAGGCTGAAGCTACTGCGCGACGACGCATTCATGGACAGAATGTTGTTTCGTCGAGGAAGCCGCAGTCTTGGTTTATGCTGTTGCTGAGTGTCATTCCGAATCCGTTTAATATCTTGCTGATGTTTCTGGCGATTCTTAACGTTGCGATGCCGGATCCTAGCTGGGTGAGTTTAGCAGGAGATAACTGTATGGGAATGGGGGCTAACGAGGTGATAGGAAGGATTTGCTGTTCTCATGGTCATGATTGTTATTTCCGTCGCTGTGCGTTTCTGGCAGGAATTCCAAAGCGGAGTTGCCATCTTCCGCCTTCAATCCGCCATCATTCCCAAGATTCGAGTCCGTCGACCAGCAACATACACCGACGAGCTTCAACTCTCCTGGACTGAGGGCGCGGTTCTCGAGACTGACCTCGTCCCCGGCGATCTCGTCATTCTGGTCCCTGGTGCAATCGTCCCAGCTGATTGCCTCATCCTCGAGTCTTCGTACTTGCGGATCAGT
This sequence comes from Fusarium chuoi, assembly GCA_022627125.1. NCBI lineage: Eukaryota > Fungi > Ascomycota > Sordariomycetes > Hypocreales > Nectriaceae > Fusarium > Fusarium chuoi. Next base: position 330,753 of record JAJALE010000839.1, on the reverse strand, counting down.
CAGTCTGCTTGGACGGGCGAGAGTGAACCTGTGGGTAAGGATGCTGGGCCTCATGATGCGAAGGAGGCTTTCTCCATCTTTGACTTTAGCAATGTTGCGCTGATGGGGACGAATATTGTGAGTGGTCATGGTGTTGGACTTGTTGTTCGGACGGGCGATGGTAAGTCTCGCAAAGCTGTTCCCGCGGTTTGAGCTAATAGTTCTAGACGCTATGATTGCGACTATGGTCAAGGAGGTTGAGAAGAAGAGGCAGCCCAATGCCTTCCAGAAGGGCATTCTCAATGTTACTTGGATGCTCATCGGCTTCATGATCGTCATGGTTCCTATCGTGAGTGCTTCCCAAATTGGTTTGCCTACTCCAACTGACAAACGTCTAGGTTCTGTGCATTTCCGGCAAAGTCACAGGAGACTGGAAGAACGCGGCGCTCTTCAGCATCAGTGTCGCAGTCGGTCTCGTTCCCGAAATGCTTCCCGCCATCGTCAACGCCAATCTCGCGCGCGCCGCTCACCAGCTTTCCAAGAAGCAAGCCATTGTCAAGCGTCTCGACTCGGTACAGAATCTCGGCGCTATGACTGTTCTTTGCAGCGACAAGGTATGCATCCCAGTTCAGCGACTTTACTGGGTTACTAACGATGAGGTAGACTGGAACTTTGACCAAGGACGAACTCTCTGTGCAAAAGTACTCCAACGCCGAAGGCGAAGACATCCTCAACATCATGGAACTCGCAAAGGTCGACTCACAGATCCAAGGCAACAGCGGCAATAACATGGACAGGGCTATTCTCAACTATCACCTCCCCAACGGCGATGAAGTCGGCGTAGCCCACTACGAACAAGTCCGCGTCATCCCCTTTGACTTTGAACGTCGTCGCTCAGGCTGTATCGTCCGCGGCATCACAGGCCAATACCTCCTCATCGTCAAAGGCGCATTCGACGAAGTCCTCACACGCTGTTCATCCATGCGCTCAGCCGGTAAGAGCGAGTATCTCAGCACTGAGATGCAATCTCGATGGAGAAAACTCGCTATGCAGAAGAACATGGAAGGATATCGTGTTCTTCTCGTTGCGTCCCGCATTCTCGGAAAGTCTCACGTCAATGAGCTCGATCTTCTCGAGACAAACATGACTCTCGAGGGGATGATTAGTTTCTCCGATCCTCCCAAGGACGACGCCAAAGACGCCATCGCAAGCCTCACCGAGCTCGGTGTCCAAGTCAAGGTCTTGACCGGCGACTCCCTCCCCGTAGCTCTCAACATCTGCCGCTCCCTCGAACTCCTCCAGCACTCTGAGACAATGGACGACGACGCCGAAGCCATCTCCGGTCCTGAACTCGCCCTCCTCGAAGACTCCGATGAATTCGACCTCGCCGTTGAACGATGCAGTGTATTCGCCAAGGTAACGCCCAAGCAGAAGAGCCTAATCGTACTCGCTCTTCAGAAAGCCGGTAACTGCGTTGGTATGCTCGGCGACGGGATCAACGATTGTGGTGCGCTTCGAGATGCAGATGTTGGAATCTCTGTTGACTCTGGAGCCGGAGTCGCGAAGGATTGTGCGGATTTGATCTTGACGGAGAAGGGGCTTTCGATCATTGTGCGGAGTGTGATTCTAGGCAGGATTACGCATGGGAATACTATCAAGTATATCAAGATGGTCGCTTCGTCCAACTTTGGTAATGTTTTTAGTATTCTGGCAGCTAGTGCTTGGCTGCCTTTTACGCCGGTGAGTAGCCCATCATGCCTTTTAGGGAGTATGCTAACTTGGAAATAGATGACTAGCATTCAGCTTCTCGCTCAGAATCTTCTGTATGATATCAGTCAGATCGCCATTCCTTGGGATCGCGTTGATGAAGAGTATCTGACTCAGCCACGACGATGGAACGCAAGGGGTAGGTTTCCTTGTCTTTCCCTGTGGACATATCTAACAAGCATAGACATCCTCAAGTTCATCATCGTTCTCGGTCCCACAAGCTCAGTCATTGACATGTGCACTTTCTCTCTCAACTGGTTCTTCTACGGTATCCGAACTACTGACGATAACGTCAAGCTGGCACAAACACACTGGTTCCTCCAAGGGTAAGCTATGCCCAACCCTTCACATTGACACCACTAACACTCTGATAGTCTTCTCACCCAGACAATGATCGTGCATCTGCTCCGTACAGCGAAAGTTCCCTTCATTCAGAGCCGCGCAGCACCGATCCTTGTGTTCTCCACTGCGTCGATCATGGCTATTGGTTTCATCCTACCCTGGATCCCGGCATTCAGGCCGGCGTTCAGCTTTGCTCAGCCAGCACCTACTTTTGTGGGACTCTTGGCAGCTGAATTATTGCTTTACGCTGTAGAGGTGCAGGTTGTCAAGATGATTTACATGAAGATCTTTGGTAGATGGCTGTGATCTCAGGTGGGAATAGTATGGAACTTGGGTTGGCTGGTTCACATTTAGAGTGAAGCAATGGAGGGATAGGGTTTTTCATCGGTTTGCCCGGTTTTCCCTATCTTGTAATAATACTTTATTTATTTAGTAGCTTAATACTACATTTTCCTATTTCTTGAACTACATAATACATTTGACGTACAACATGAATGCATGATCGATGCGGTTCATTGTGCGGCGAGCCCAGCTTCCGAGCCCATTTGCCGACCAGTTCCGCGGAACAGGAGCCAATCGGATGCTTTGAATTGCCGAGAGTTGACAAGCAAATCAAATGACGACGAGGAAAAATCACTGAAAAACGACTGCCGGAGTGTCCGTTATGGCGAGAATTGGGAGGAAAATGAATTTAATTGCATCAACATATAGAAAATATATTCGTCTGCAATTATTGAATAGATCTCACAAGTCACATCTATCGAGGTATGGCTACATTCTGACCAATGACATGCAAGGAAAGCAACCATTGACCAATCATACGCCATACAATTGAAGTGCCGAGGAACAAACTGCACTATTCCCAATAAAGAAAGGCTTCCTCGGAGCTCATCGACACTCGCATCTGGGGTAAATCCGGGGCATCCTACTATCCGCTCTAGTAATTATATCTTGATACAAATACTCACCTCCTACTCCTCAAGCATCCCTACCTCATCCTCCAGTATCTCTTCCGGTCAAATCTCAGAATTATGGCTCTCACAGAACTCTTGATCTCTCCCTGGGCACCTGTCGCCCTCGCCGTGGCTCTCGTAGCATGGTACATCCTCCCATGGATCAGCAACTCCAACCTCCGCGGTATCCCCGCCCCTTTCCCTGCGCAGTTCACCAATCTTTGGTTGCTATCTACATGTCGACGTGGAAAGCGATACGAGATTGTTGATCAGGTCCATAAGAAGTTGGGTGTTATGGTTCGCATTGCGCCGAACCATGTTAGTGTTGCGGATGCGGATGCCATCAACACCATCTACGGTCACGGAAACGGTTTTCTAAAGGCGTGGGTTCTCTTTTACTATAGCATTGGAGGCGCAGAACTAACAGATTAGTGACTTTTATGATACCTTTGTCTCTATTCGTCGGGGTCTCTTCAACACTCGCGACAGAGCTGAGCACTCTCGCAAGAGAAAGATCGTGTCGCATACTTTTGCGCCCAAGTCTGTTTTGGAGTTTGAGCCTTATATCCGACAAAATCTGGATATCTTTATCAACCAATGGGATCGCATTGCCAGCAACAAGGAAGCTGATGGCTATGGAAGCGTTGACTGCCTCAACTGGTGTAAGTAATCACCAAACTTAGTTTCGGATCATACTGACATTATGCAGTCAACTTTCTTGCTTTCGATATCATTGCTGATCTCGCTTTTGGCAAGCCTTTCGGTAAGTCCAACCAAGACTATTTGAAAAGGGTAAGCTAACAATTATAGGCATGCTCTCAACTGGTGCCGACATCGCTGAAGTTAAGGCCTCCCCCACCAGTCCCACCATCTATGCCCCAGCCGTCGAGATCATGAACCGCCGCGGCGAAGTCTCCGCCACTCTCGGCTGCCTCCCCCAGCTCAAGCCCTACGCCAAGTATCTCCCCGACCCCTTCTTCAGCCAAGGTCTGCAAGCCGTCGAAAACCTCGCCGGCATCGCCATCGCCCGCGTCAGCGAGCGTCTCGAGCGCGGCGGTGATTCCACCCGCAAGGATCTCCTAGCTCGTCTCATGCAGGGTCGTGATGAAAAGGGCGAACCTCTCGGTCGTGATGAACTTACCGCTGAAGCACTTACTCAACTCATCGCTGGAAGTGATACTACTTCTAACTCTTCTTGTGCGCTACTGTATCATGTTGTTAGAACGCCCGGAGTTATACAGAAGCTATTGGAGGAGATTTCCGCTGTTGTTCCCGAAGACGTTGCTATTCCGGACTACGAATCTGTCAAGCATCTTCCCTACCTTGGCCACTGCATCAACGAGACTCTGCGCATTCACTCCCCCTCTGGTATCGGTCTGCCCCGCGAGATCCCCCCCAATCACAAGGGCGTTACTCTCCACGGACGATACTTTGGCCCCGGCACTGTTCTCAGCGTGCCCACTTACACGATTCATCACTCTACTGAAATCTGGGGTCCTGACGCTGACGAGTTCAAGCCCGAGCGTTGGGAGGACTTGACCGATAAGCAGAAGAATGCTTTCATCCCCTTTAGTTACGGACCTAGATCTTGCGTTGGCAGGAACTTGGCTGAGATGCAGATGAGACTTATCGCCGCTACTTGGATTAAGCGATATGATGTTCGTTTGAGACAGGATATTATGGAGACTAGGGAGGGATTCTTGAGGAAGCCTATGGGATTGGATGTTGGATTGGCGCGACGATGAGGAATCGGAAAAGAATCAAATTGCATGTAAAACATAGGCGCAGCGGACAGAAATGATATTCATGAATTTACAAACAAGTGGCCCATCTATACGTGAATCGAATTACACCTCTAGCCTCATTTGCACCTGTGAGATGTCATGCCATAGACTCATTTCCTATCGGTCTGATAAGCAGCCACAGTACCTTTCTCACACCCTCCTCTTCCTTATCATCCTTCCGTCTATCCTTATCCACCTTTCTCATCTCCTTTTCATACTCCTTCTCAAACTTCTCCCTCTCCCTATGCAGCTTCTTCAATTCCCTCTCCAACTTGCGAGGCTCATCAGCATGCTTCCGTTGAACCTTTGCGAAGTCCTCTTCTATCTTTCGCATCTCCTTATCATAATCCTCCCGAGCCTTTCTTGAATCTTTGTTCCAGTCCTCATGCGCCTTGGCTCTATCTTTGGCCATTTTCTTTTCCTCCTTTTTTCGCTGTCGTTCACTTGTTGAGGCATGCATTTTGCTGACAAAGTTATCCGGTACATGTAAATCAGGTAACGGTGTAAGATCCAGTGGTGCAATCCATGGCTCAAGGGCCTGAAGTCTGCGTTGCTGTACAGTAACTGGAGCCTGAGACGAAACGTCTTCCAACGGTCCAAGAATCATGTTGTTTTTATCAATCTTTCCTTCACTGTTGAGGATGGGCATCCGAGCATATCGAGCAACGACATCCAGCTTCGTGAATTCAGCTTTGAGACCTCTAGGCAAGAAGAGTTCTTTGTTCGCCGTGCTGATGCAGAGCTCACTCCGAGATTTACTTATGGCGTAAGTCGAAAGACTAGCTGCCGCATTGACAGAGCTACCGACGATTTGTGCAGTGTGCAGCGGTATCATTGATACGATGCTGCCGGCCAGCCCCAGTATCTGGACTGGTGGACTAGCAACGGCCGCACGGTTGAGATCATCGAGAAATCTGAGGAAGACTTCTCGGGGTAGATGGTATTGGTCTTCAAGGATAGGTGGGAAGGCTCGTAGGAATGGTGAGCCAAGTTTGGGGCTTGTTGCTGGGATGGCGATGGGCTTCTCTGATGGAGGAAGTGTAGGTTGTTCAGGCGTTGGAGAGGGTAGAATACGAGGTTGGCTGGCCTCTGAGAATGTTCTCGCTGAGGTAGTTGCATCAAGGCTGGAGTATGGCGGAGGTGCGTCAGGATAGGAGTAGCCGCGAGTATCCATCTTTGAAACCATGTTATGAAGATAAGAATGGTGGTATTTACTATAAGACTGATCAATAGTGACTGTTGAAAGGCGAACGTTTATATAGTAAGCAAGTTATACCTGGACCTTGCCATAGCTGACAGCTTGAGAGCTAAACTTGAATCGGTCAGTCATTCGAATCGGAGGCCTGGTGGCAAAAGCTTGAGCAAATAGCGAGGCCAGATTGGCCAATGCCGCACAAGGAACGCCGCCTGAAATTCCACTTAAGCGTTAGAAATAGAGCCATGCTATCTCTTGTCGGCATTTTCGGCAGCTGATCATCAGCAGCTTAGCTTGAACCAAGTTGATAAGCGATAAATAGCGACAAATGCGAGTGGCTGTGAACTCAGCATTACCCACTATGGTAAGCCCTGCAAAACGAGGCTAGTACAGATCAGGTAGGATAGCGCGAGGTACGGACTAGCGCGAACAAGCATGATAAAGTAATTTGTATTAGGTCGAGGGTATAATCTAGCTCTCGATGATTACTCTGATTCCCTTGCTTCCACTCTCCGTCATCGGAATGAACATGTCATGGTCATAGCGAACATCTCGCTCCGTTGTGTCGTACAGACGCATGTAGGGCATTACCCGCAAGGCCAGAGCAGTAAGAGAGAGGTACAACTCGCACAATGCGAGACTAAGAATATGTTAGTAAAGCCTTCATCTCGAGGAATAATAGTAGATCTTACTTTTTACCGAGGCATCCACGGCTGCCTTTAGAAAACGCAATCATTGACCTCTCCAAATCCTTCCTGATCTTGTTGTCCTCATCGATCCATCGTTCAGGAGCAAAGGTATACGAGTCTGGGAAGACAGACTCGTCGTGGTGTGCAATTGCCGCCGACATGCCAATTGCATACCCCCGAGGCAGCATCAAACTCGTCGGCTTCTTGTTGAACTCTCCCTTATAAATAAGGTCTTCTGTTGTTGGCACGCGAGCTGTGCGGCTAGAAACACCATAGGATAGACGCAGGCCTTCGTTGATGACTGCTCCAAGATAAGGAAGCTGCTCTAGTGTCGTCCAAGAAGGTAAGTGACATGGATCTTCAACAACTTGCTTCAGTTCATTCTGCAACTTGGCTAGAGTTTCGGGCTGCGATAAGAGGAAGTATGTTATCACAGCCAATGCCCAGCTCGTCGTTTCAGTTCCAGCGTTGACGATAGTAACAGCCTCCTCAACAAGACGATCCTGCTTCTTCTCACTGTCATCAAGCTCAGATTGAAGCAGATCAGCGAAAATAGTCGGTCGATCATAGACAATACCTGCATCCAGCTCGTTTTTGGTCTTTTGAACGCGTGATGGGATGTCGATCTGTAAAGTTCGGATAAGAAGCGCAATATCAGTCGGCAATAAGTCAACAAAATATTTACCCAGTTTCACGCTAGAAACAAGAATAGGAAAGAAGCGGAAGAAGAACACTGGTTTAAGAACAGCGAGAGTAGCTTCACGGTAGTTGGGCTGCCACTGATTTCGTGATAATAATCCAAAAGCTTCGCCGAAGCAGTAGCTTGAGATAGCATCAGAAGTAAAACAGCTGTATGCATGCGCGATTTCAAACGGCTTGCGATCTTTTTCGTCTTTGTTTTCGGCCAAGAGCTTGTTGCAGAGCTTTTGTGCCAGGTCGTGCACTTCTTGTTCAAGACGTGCAATCATGGCTCGCGAGAAGAACTTGGCGACGGGTGCACGTCTCGCGCGATGGAGATCGTGATCAGGGGTACCAAAAGCATTTCCAGTACCGGCTGCTGAGCCATTTACTTGGTGGAAGGGCTTATCGCGTTTGCGACCGCCGACGGCGTAGATTTCATCCGAAAAGGACATGTCAGCGCAATGCAGCTCATTGGGATTGATGCGGACAATTGGGCCTAAAATACTATTAGCACCTTTTGCTTCGACTTTCAGAGATGTGTATACCATATTTCTCATGCATCTCCTTGATAGCATGGGTGTAGCGACCGACGAGAATGACATCGTAGTAGAATTCGGGCAGATATGTTGCCGCGGCGAGTTTTGGACCAGGGATCTTGCTAAGCGGGTGAAGAGGCGAAACATTATACAATGCCTGCAGAACTTTAAAAGCAAGCCACGCCGATATAAAAGCCACTATCCAGTCTCGAGCTGTCAGCGACGTTAAAGTGCCCTGAAAGGCTGACAAAGTAATATCCGCCATCGTGTTTCAAGCTTAACAATATCACAACGGGGATTGGCGAAGGAACAAGAGGTTTTTAAACAGTGATCGATCGATTTGTTTATTCCTTCAATCACATGATTAGCATCCGTCTGCCCTCTCGCTTACTCGGAACAATGTAACCCTTGAAGCGACTATTTAGCTCCATGAGGCTATCACCTCCGTCCTTATGGGGCTGAATTCTTCAACGTCGACCCACAGTCCTCCGTGCCAAGGGAACGTGCTTGACAAACCCACTTCTTGAAGGTCTCTTCGTAAGGCTGGCCAGTCAGAGTTGACCTCAATACTGGATCTGAATTCTTAGCTAAGTATTTTCAAGCCTTTAGCTCTGAGCAGAAAGAATGAGCGTCGCGACAAGGTCATTTACTAAATTACGAGGGTCACGTTACTGTTTAGTACCAGCCTTCATTGACCTCTATCTGTGAAAGCATGACATCGTCGTATTAGGAAGAAAGTTGGACAGTAGTGAAGCTGTAATGCCAACAAAGCTGATTGCGTTTGTGAGCAGAGGTTCTAGACCTTGCACGGGGCGTTGAGTGATCAGAAAGTGACCATGTCTGAAGATAGATAACCAGATGCAAGGTCGGCAAATCGGCCCAAGAGAGAATAGAGAAATTGGCCCAAGAGCTCAGACATACATACAAGCTTAATATTAGACCGGTATTACTATTCATCATCTAGACAAACAGGAATATAGCACGGCCAAGCTTCTGCAACTATAGCAGAACCAAAGATATAAAGTGGCGCTTGGTGCAACTCTATCGCCACCTGCCTGAAGCTCATAGAGGTTCTAAGATATGCAATCCCTTCAGTGACCAGGTAGAACCGAGTTCTGCACTAGAATAAGCGCTTAACTACCTACCTATTGGTAGTGTCTCATCTGGAAGAACTAAGAGACCCCTCATTGCCTTTAGTCACCGAGTTTGTCCTGGGCGAACAAACAGCGAGGAGCCCAAATTATTGCACGAAAGAACTCGATTAGTATAGACCACCAAACCACGCAATTGGGCTTCTCCAGTTGTGCTTTCAGTCAGCCTCTAGCCTCAATCAACTGTAGCTGTATATCTACGTGTTCCCCAACAACCATACTTCTTCAGCAATCAATTACTCGTGATACAATACGGGGGGAGTCTAAAAATATATTTAGGCTTATTCTGAGGTTCCGGGTTACATTAAGAGGCGCAAGCTATACGACCGGCCCAGGAACTGGCTTTAACCTCTTTTCAATTCGATAAGGATTAGCTGTTTAAAATAAGAATTGACAATAAACGAATTGCTAGAGTTCAACTACATGTATGATCTAAGCAACTTTTGAGCAGCAACCTGGTATATTCTTAATAGACCCTGTAACAGAGTAACCCTAGTGTCAGCACTGCAGGGTGCATATACAAGACTAACAGGCAAAGGTTATTTGAGCGTAAAAACATTAGACTACCCCGTAGCTAGTATGAATTTGCGAATTAATAACGGTCAGCTATTAGTTACCCTAAAATCTTAGATGCATATGCCCGGGGGCATGCGGGTAAATCGTGACCAAACACGTTGCTCGTCAATTGCCTGCCCTTCCTAAAACTTGCGGGACAACTTCCATGATAAGCAATAAATCCATGCCGAGCCATAGATATTCCATTCACCGGCTCTTCAATGCTTTAGCCTTAATTGTGCCTGGCTAAGATACCTGGTGATTTTTACATGCTTACAGGACCCTGCGCCCTAGGGCTGCAGAGCCAAGGGCTTGTAAAATCTGGTTCCAGCAATGATGGGCGGGATATGCGGCGCAACGCTACGAATCAAGCTTGCTCCGACTTGGCCTAGGCAAGGGTCCTTGGACTTTTTCTCTATCTTAACATTTATACGACCATGGACTAGTACACTTTTGACCGTATTTTTCTGCTTACTTTTCTATTATAATCTCATCTCGCTGCCCACTCTTTCCCTACATTCTTGCCTGCGAGACACTGCAAGGACCAGCAACGAAAACGGGCTACGACACCATGCAACTGTCTTACGGAATAGTCGCTGCTTTGTTGGGCGCATCGTCGCTAGTTGCGGCCTCGCCAACTCAATCCGCTAGCGATCTCCTGCTAGAGCTTAACAGCAAGGCAGCTAGTGCGCTAGAGACTGCCCAGGCACCAACCACTCGCAAGAAGTGCACAATTGCCAATGCCGACGTGCGCCGGGATTGGTAAGTTTTCCTCTTGGACGCATTGAACCGTGGCTGATAACTGCTACAGGAAAGCACTATCTAAAAAAGAGAGAAAAGCTTATATCAATGCCGTACTATGTCTTCGAAAGAAACCTTCCAAAGCCGACCCGTCTTTCGCACCTGGGGCACGCACCAGATATGACGATTTTGTGGCCGTGCATATCAACCAGACTCGCACCATCCATGGAACAGTCCGTTCCTGTCCTTCTTGAGTTACCGATCGATAGCTGACAGTTATTAAAGGGAAACTTCTTCACCTGGCATCGCTACTATACTTGGGCTTATGAAAAAGCTCTGCGAGATGAGTGCGGCTACAAAGGCACCCAGCCAGTGAGTGAATCTTCTTAACTCTGGAACATAAGCTTATGGTTTCTGTAGTACTGGAATTGGTTTGAGACCGGCGACTATGCTACTAACCCCCTCTTCGACGGTTCCGAGACCAGCATGAGCGGAGATGGCGAGTTCTTCAAGCACAACGGCTCTGTTTCTGGGCAAGGAGCTATTTTTCTCCCAAGCGGTAACGGAGGCGGATGTATTAAGAAAGGTCCCTTCGCCGGCGCGACCGCTAACCTTGGACCCCCATCTCCCGGCATGGACGGAATGGAAGCCACTGCTACACCTCTCGAGTACAACCCTCGTTGTCTCCGTCGAGATCTCAGCCGCTACGCGATTGATAAGTGGATGAATCTTGCCAACTTGTACAACGTTACGCTTGGTGATGCTTCACGCAGCATCCAAGTCATGCAGGATGAGTTTCAAGGCCGATTTCCAGATCGATTCTTGGGCTTGCACGCCGCCGGGCATTTTGCCATTGGTGGTGACTCCTCTGACCTCTACTCTTCGTCTAACGAGCCGGTTTTCTTTCTGCATCATGCTATGGTCGATCGAGTGTACTGGATCTGGCAGGCTCTGCATCCCAAGCAGGCCCGGGATATTGCTGGTACTATCACCATTGGAAATAGGCCTCCCAGTCGGGACGCTCTGAAGTCTGATCCTCTGAACATGGGGGTTAATGCAGCTGAGATCACCATCGATGATGCGCTTGACACCCTGGGCGGTTCTCCATTCTGCTATATCTATCTTTGAGAACCAATGGTAAATATTACATTTCAGTGATTCTTCATTGTTAACAAGAGAATCCGCTTTGTTTTCTAGCGACTCATCCCTCAAGTCAGGATAGATTTAGTCTAGTTCACTGGGTGACAAGAATAGGCCAAGAACTTTGTCATCCAGTGAAAATAAGATATTTTCAATAGAAGCACGCTAGAACCCCCGGATTCTCCATCATGTTGGAGGAGAGACACCTGTTACGCGTCTCCACCTCGTTAGAATCCGTTCTAGGTCTACTAGAATTACTAGATAGGACTTAGTCGACTCCTCAACATTCCTGACATGTCAACTATTGTCTTAAGTCAGATCAAAGTCACGCCACTCAAGTAGGTGCTAGGCCTAGATAGTTCCTTTATTCCAGGCCAGAACAGAACCAGACCGTTGGGTCATTGATCTAATGAAGTTTATGATATACGAGCAAATCTTCCAACCTAGAAAATCGACAAAAGTTAAGTCGAATTATAATACTTAATGGGACTGAATATTCCTTTGACCCCTGCTTTCTTTTACCGACGGAACTGTCTTTGTTTGTTAGGCGAAAATGGTTTCCCTGAAGAACGTTCTGACGCTGTTGTTTATCGGCACAGTGGGCGCGCTGCCATCAGCCGACAGCAATGGCCAACTGTCTGATTTGATGCTCAATAAGAGAAACCTTTTCAACCCAAGAGCAGGTACGGAGACCTAATATTTGTTGACAATTAACTAACAGCCCACCCTTTCTAGTATGCAAAGCCAGTGATCCCAACAACCAAGCCTTTAAGAAAAACCAAGCCAACGGATCCGCCTTCTGCTCGAGCTACATCCAAAGCACCGTATCTACTACCATCACCCCCATAGTCCGCAGCACCTCGACAAGAGTTACAGTCTCTACGACTACTCTCATCGGCGTCACGACTGTCCGAACCACCACCTTCCTCGTGACCATCACCACTGCGACAAAGACCGATTTGACTACAGTAACTCTGAGCAGTACTGCACTTGTTACTGATGTCACAACAAAGACTCTTACGAACACGGCGACGAGTAGAGTCACTAATACAAAGGCGGTTCAGGTAGCTGTGACAGATGTTGAGCAGGTGACTCAGAGGATAACAACTGGGGTTACTACGACTTTTACGGTAGACATTGATACAACGCTTACAACGGATGTTACTGATGCTGCTACTGTCGATGTTATGATGACATCGTCAACCACAATTTCCACTTTGTAAGTGCTACTACTCTTCAGATATAATCCATGAAGGAGGATTAACTGACCATGATTTGCATAGTGTTGAGTTAGTCTCTACGAATGCGGCATTAAACCTGTAATTTACTAATAGTCACCATAGAGCAGCAACTCCTACCGTGTATGTTCCCGATAGTAAGTTCTGCTCTCACTAACGCGCCTGAGCCTGCACTGACATACTCTTAGTGGAGGTCCACTGCAACGTCGTTGGTTATGGCGATGATAAGAACTATTGGAGTGGGGGATCCGGTTGATCTATCGGAAATCCGAGCTTCAGCGTATGCCGAGACTTTTGCTTGGGCGATTCGGAAGCCGCCAGCTTCAGTTTCAACTCTGTTGAGTGCGACTGTTATAATGGCACAGTGTAAGTCAACCCAGTTTTCACCAGTGGCGGGAATCATCTTGGCTTGTCTATAGTACTAATTTCGATAATAGGAGTGTTGCGGTTACACCAGACGCTTCATCTCCCTGGACATTTTACGACATGCTATACAGTTCCGCCAACAAGGCGAGTCTACCTCGAACTCTAGAGTCATACCGAGTAATACTAACCTTCCCTAAGCCTTCTAAACGAGCAGTGAAGGTGGTACAGATACCTGATTATCTACCAAGCAAAGCTCCTAGCGCCGTTAGCAGCGCGTGTTCATGCTTAATCGCCAGTCCCTCTGCCCCAACGACCACAACCTTCACCGCCAAAGCCTCCAGGACGACCACAGCTACACAAACCCGAACCAACACATTCTCTGTCAATAAGCTCAAGAGCACATTTGTCACAGACAGGAAGACTAGCACTTCTACCAGCTCTACGAAAACAATCAAAACAGGTTCTCAGACCGTGACGCAAACGAATCAAAAAAGCGCGACGGTCACAAAGCCTATTACTGTCACGGTTACGAACTTCAACACTGTCGTGGTGACTAATACTAATGTTGTTGGTGCTACAAACTACAACACGGTTTTCGTTACGAATGTTGATACTGTGGCTGAGACGGATTATAATACCGTTGTTATCACGAATGCGGAGGGTTTCACGGTTACTCAGTATTACACCACTGTGCAGACTGATGTAGCTACGAGCGTTATTACACCGGATGCTGTCACTGCGACCAGTGGAACAACGACTGTTTGGGGCTCTTGAAAGAGTTGCCGCTTGGCTCTTAGTTTAGCTGTTTTACTGAGAAAGTCTGTTCCTATGGGATGTCACTACTTTTTAATTGACTGTTAAATAACAGCTAGCTAGTCATAGAGTAGAAATGTCACTTTCTTGTAATCGACGTCCCATCGACTTCGTATATGCGTGACGGCTCCTCCATGGCAGAAACCTCGTGTATTATCTCTCCTCCGGATTCCTGCACGCCATTGGACTTGGAAAAGAACCGATGCTGAGTTTGAACAGCTGTTGCGTGAGACTGTACCTCAGACTTCCGTAGCTGGGACTTCCGTCTCCAATACCACCACAAGCCACCCAACAAAATCACCGCCACTACTAGGGACCCCAGCACAATCCCGGCGATGCTCCCCCCTGACAGATGACTAGCGGCGACTTGTATTTCTTGCGTGGCGGTCGCTTCGGGCACACTTTGACTCTGAGTGCTTGAGAAAGGGGGTTCCGTGGTCGAATATACCAGGGAGGATGAAGTACGATCAAGTTGGTCTGAATCATCGGCAGCTCGGTCGCTGATATTGAAGTAGTGTGAAACAGCTGTGCTGTCGCCGTTCTGGAGCTGGAAGTAGAAGACAGGATTGCGGGAAGGATTGAGACTCTCGTACGAGACCACCCAGTCGTACACCGAAACGTTCAGCGATTCTGCAATGTCCGGTTAGCTGAGAGATATCTGGGGTAGCCAGATTCCTCTGAGACAAATGTTCGTGGCGTAAAAGAACTGACTTTTGATGTATTTCCATGGCCCCCCTTGAGCATCTCCTGGGAGGTTATCCTGCCAGAGTTGCAAGTCCGGATCATCAAAGTCAATAGACCAGGAGAGTATGATGTTCGAACCGATGGTATACTGCTGGTTCTCAGAGTAGTCTTTGTTTGGCCCTTGGTTCCATGGCTGAAGGAAACCCATCTCTCGAGGAAGCGCGCTGAATTATTAGCTAGCTGCCGATTCTCATAAATGGGATGAGGAATAAAGGTAGCACAGAGATTTTGCGTCTGCACGGGAGCGCGGTTGGGTCTTATCATCTGAGGCAAGGGGGCATGACAAGGTCCGCCAAGATTCAATGGTATTTCAGCTCACGTAAGTTCGGCCACACAGGGCCGTGCAGGCGTGCTCTCATTCGCCGCTTTCCGACACGACACGAGTTTGTGCAAGTTGGTGGAGATTGTGGCTTTTGCCCGTGGCACTGACCGGTTAAGATCATCTTGTCGGAGCGATCTATGACCTGCGACGTCAAAATTTTGAATAGTTCATTCTTTTGCTAGTTCAAATCTTCTAACACAAATCTCTGGTGCCTTTTATGTTTGCTTAAACTGCCACGCTGACCTAGAGAAAAGGGGGCAGCGCTCATATCAGGCTGTGACCCTTGTATGTGGCTGCACGCTACTGACCTCGTCTGAGACAGTGACTTGACACACCGACGGGACTAGAACAAGTCGGTTGGAGGTTTCCCAAGCGGTAGCGAATAGGCATTGTGAGGTTGATTACGAAGAAATCAATTAGAGCTCTTTCAATGACTATGAGGTCTCCATCAAGTAGACACACTGGGGGGATCGAATCCTCCAAGAACATTCCTTGGATATTGAAAAAGGTGGAAAGTTCCTGCGCTAACCAGAAAGCCTGTTTGTGATTTCAAAGTGCAAATGTGATTTTGTATTGTTGCGCTCCTGCCTGCTTTTGGGCGGCTGATAAGGATTGAATCACCAATGGATGTTGCTGACCACCCACTTGTCGTTTATTTTTGGCTGCTAAGCCTAACCAATTGGTGGATATCATCCATAGTGCCAGCATCAGACGGCGTTTAAGAAGTTGATTAAATTTAATCTTTGGGTACTATTTACCTAGCATAGCTAATTGTCACAGCAATTGCTGGCTGTCGAGCCCGCTTTACACAGTAGATGTACTCTGCTGCGTTTTGGACAACTCGGCTTTCCAAGCGTGTGCATTCTTTGCACAAATTTCAACCGTCGGCCACTAGCCTTACAGGCTATCGAGGCAAAGCGTTTCAGTATGGTTGAAAAGGAACCACGGGCAGAAGAAATCAGGCTATGCAATCACGTCCGCCGCTACTTGCACCTAGGCCGCTGATACGCGGCCACAGAAACACAAAGAATGATACGTTGACGTGTCGCTATTGCCCCCTGGAGCAGCGGGGACCCTGAAGCCTCATTTTGAATTCAGCTGCTACGCGCCTACACGGTATACGCAAGATAACATGATTCATGCAGCGTGGCAGTGTATTGCACAATCTGCGAGGCTTGTCAAATCAGGCATCTTTCCTTGCGCCTGCTACCAACGATGCCTCACGTTTGGCGGTCAAATAGCCTAAATATAGTATGTATGGTAAACTGCGGTATCTAAGTCGCTCAGTCCGTCCAGCGGAGTATATATATGGTGGTTTCGCCCTGTTAATTTGCCCAACCTATTTGACTGTGGAATTAATGGTAATCGTGCTATTCTCGACTCTCTTTAACTTTGGCGTTGTCCGAAGCCGCCCTTCTTCAGTAAGCCGGTCCTTACTGCTATCAGAACAAGCTTGATACTTCGTTTCTTAATTTTATCTACTGGACAAGACGTGTATCATTGCCCCTAACTTCGTCCGGCACGATGCTACCCGGAACAGCATCTCAGCTCCTCACACTCCTTATCCTCGCTCTACTTGCTACATTTACTTCGGGTTATAGTGACAAGGCGTGCTGCAATAGAGCCCGCCAGGAAAGTGCCTTTGTCTCCCCCAACAATGGCAGCGCAACTCCCATGGATAATATCATCTGCGGACAGATCTACAACGAGTCTTCTCCGGCTGCACCTGACGCTTACGTCACTTACAATTTTTGCAAAAGGGAATGCAGTGGCTGGGGTGTCTCCAGCGTCGAAAACGCAGACCAGTGGGCTGGACCAATTGTCCAGTTCATCCTTCCATCTGTCATCTTCAGCATGAACATCCCTAGGACATTCGAATTCCTTTCATCCCAATGGCTTGACATGTTAGTCTTGACCAGTCTGCATGGTTGGAAACGTGCTATTATGTCGCTGGTATTGACGCTTCCGGCACTCTTGTTTGTTTTTGCGGACACCGTTATATGGGTCATGACTATCATGTGCATGGCAGGCCCGATGATGGTTGCCGGCCTGCATGAAGCACTGCTGGATTTCAAGATATTGAAGGCGTTGAAAAGGAGGACATATATCTCGGAGAGATTTGTTAATGAGCTGAGGGTATCTGAGGAAATACCTCTTGATCCCATGGGCCATAACGCGGCTGGAAATAATGCGGCGGGCACAGTTGACCCCAATGAGGACCACGAAGGCCTAGATGGCTTGAGGGATAAGGTGGAACTCCTGGTGACTGTTCTTGCTGGTAACCTTGTACTCGAGACCTACAAGCCCTGGTCTAACAACCTTGTGTTGATTTCTAATGCGCTACTGGCTACGGGGAGACGTCGGTTCAGCGCTATGAGGCCGCATCCTGCCGAGACACCTTCTGCCTTACCCGTACCAGACATCCCACCGAACAGCGAGGCAAACCAGAATTATCCCAGCTTGTCCGAGCAGCTTAAGAGGCTCATGACGGCGCAGTCTGCTTTCGGCGCCATCGTCGGGGCAGCGGTCGTTTTCTACCTCGGCGCCTTTATTTACACCATCCTGGACCTACTCGGCGACAAGAGTAACCAAGATGCCGCCATCTCCCTGGCCTTTGGTGTCGAATGGATGATTATCGTGCATGTTGCAATCGTCAACGGGTTCCTTCTTGCAAGCAACAACCCTAGTCCAGTCACCATGCTCATCGGGCGGCCGCTTTCAACTCGCAAGCCACTAAGACGAATGATATTCCCTCCCATGTACGACGGTATACTCCAGTCAGTGTTAATGTGGCGCCGGGGGATTAATAAGATGGAGTGGCTCGAGAAGTCGAGAGCGTGGCGACGTGGTTCTCAAAAGTTCATGGAAGACGTCCGAATCAAGAAGCGGGACTATCTCGGCTGGATCATACTGCCCACCATCATTCTTATTTCCCTACCGCCGGCTGCAGGGGCCGTGGTGGCGTGGCAAACTCCCCCAAGGGGTTGGGGCTGCCGGTCACTCAGTCTTGTCACGTACGCAGGCTTCCAGATGGTGCTTACACCTTTGTACTTCATGATCACACGCAAGACGAAACGGAAGACAATAATGCAGCGCATCATCCACTGGATATGCGTTCTAGTGTTCAGCGTTACGATTCTGCTAGCCCTCTTCACTAGCATCGCGACGACTCTTATGCAGATCATTGGAGTCTTTCGGAACTGCTTCTGCTACGTAAATAGCTGGATGTGGCTCAACCTGAACAACGCTGTCGTCAATGTAGCTTCCGATACCAAAGACCGGAGAAGCTCAAGCGATGGGTGGATCGTTATGGGGGGAGTTGCCACCGGTTTCATGGCGGCGTGTTCTTTTTTCGGGTGGTGGTTTCAGATGAACATCCGGGTCTCTTTCGAGGATGTTATTAAAGATATTGATGACCTGTTTTACTGAGTATATAATCAGTTTGGGCTGATGTTCCTTAGAATCGCCATTGACTGGCGGTACACCCCGCCTTGACTGTGAGACGAAATATTCGAGCCTAGCTTTTGGGTAATGGAGTTGGATTACACCTGGTATGGTTATGAGATATTAATGTTTGAATATACAGTGCGATTGTAAATCGGATGCAGGGCCTCTTAGAATAGAACTTGAATTATTTGATCGCCATATAATATCACTCTTTACCAATTACTATCTACCTTAGATCTTGTGGTACAAATATAGTGCAGCACAAACTATCGCCATAACCTCCGTCTTTCATCAAGGGCCACTTCCTTACAGCTTATAGGTTCCCATCTGTCGAGGACTGACCTTGTTGTGGAACATGTGGTCAATCTCATCATATCGTCGCCCCTTGAGTTCTGGAACATAAACCCAACTCCAGATAAAGCCGATCAAGCCGAGACCACCAAAGATGAAACCAACCTTGCCCTTCAGATTACCCTCATCGGGGTTGACCATGTACGGAATGGCAAAGTTCATCGCAATACCCATAACAGACTGGGTGGCAGTAGCAAGCGCCATCGTCTTGGCCTTGAGGTTCAGCGAGGCGGTCTCACCAAGAACAGCGAAAGCCATGGCTCCGACGGTGGCGAAGTAGACGTAGGCGTAGATGACTGTGCATGCAGCTTGAACCCACTTGGCAGCTGATGTAGGAACGACATCCATGATACCGATGAGGAATAGGAGGACGGTGAGGGCTCCCATGCCGGAGAGGAAGATCTTGCGACGCCCGAAGGAGTTGACGACGAACCAACTGCAGATGTTGCCGAGAACGCCGCATGCTGTGACGCCGACGCCGAGATCGAAGCTGCGAGAGGTCTCAAGACCGGCGAGTTGGAAGAAGTAGGTTGAGTATCCGAGAACGAAGATGATACCGACGAAATGCTGGCAGACAAAAACTCCCATGCTGATCATGGTTCGGATGAGGTCGGTTCCCTTGAAGCACTGGATCCATG
The DNA here is from genome assembly GCA_022627125.1 of Fusarium chuoi. NCBI lineage: Eukaryota > Fungi > Ascomycota > Sordariomycetes > Hypocreales > Nectriaceae > Fusarium > Fusarium chuoi. Next base: position 311,321 of record JAJALE010000839.1, on the reverse strand, counting down.
ATGCTTCCTCAGCAGAAGCAGCTTGTTCCTCAGCGATAGTCTCCTTGATAGTAGCCAGCTTTGCATCGATATCCACACCAGTTCCGTAGAGTTGGATAAGTGACTTCTTCGCCTCCTCAATCTTACCCTTGCGAACAAGGTACCAGGGAGTCTCGGGAGCGAAAGGCAGACCAGCAGCAAGGATAATGATAAAGATACCCTGCGTAGCCAGCGCACCCCTCCAAGCCCAATGATCCGTCCTCTCACCAAAGGCCTTGATGACACCATTCGACACTAACTGACCGATAGCGATTCCAAGGTTAACGCCCGCAGTAGCAATACCACGAAACACAACCGGTGAGATCTCCGACGTCGCCAACGGCGCAAGTGTCAGGAAGAATCCAAGTCCGAGACCGATGATGAGCTTGGACATGAGGAAAGCGACGTTGGTGTTGGACATGCACTCTCCGATCGTACCGCCCGTTGCGAGGAGGAGTGCCATGGCGAGAGAGTTCTTTCGGCCGACGTAGTCGCAGATCCAGGAACACATGAAACCGCCAAAGAAGCCGCCGACGGAGCTGATGCAGTTGAAGGCGGTCTGCCAGTCGGCGGGGAGGATAGCTTCGCCATTCTCGACGTATCTGGGAGTTTGTTAGTGGTGGTTAGAACGAGGGCGTACGTCGGGCGTACCCAAAGTCGCGTCGGAAAGCGGCAACGGAGATCATGGCGCCGTTGATCTGAGCATCGAAGCCCCTATAGTCAATGGTAAGTGATGACCGTTGAGGGGATAGGATAGACGCTTGACTTACCAGCCGACAGCTGCGATTGACCAGTAAAAGCACCACCAAACAATAGCGGGATGTTTTTGGAAGCATTGCTTGAGTGTCAACTCATGCTCAGCCTGACGATCTGCCTCGACAGCATGGCTTTTAGCATCAATAAACTCAGTACCAGAGACCTTGGCCTGAAGTTCAAGATCTGCCTTGCCGGTAGTTTTCGATGTCTCCATGATTGATAGTAAGCAGTTAATAAGATAGAGTGGAAACTGATGATGGATGCTGGGTGATAAAAGATGGGGGTCAACTGCCGAGTCTTATATGCAGCTGCATAACCAAGTCATGAGGGTAGCATCATCAATAGTTTCCGGTTAAAGACAGGCCATAGTCGCAATTGTTGTCAAGTTCGACATGGCATGACAAGAAAATCATGCGCAGAAAAAAAGAATTGGCTTCAGCTAACACGGTCTAGACCAGTCTGGGGTTTGTGGGGAGACCGAAAATCTGGGGATGCTGAGCTTACCCCAGTTTGGCTGATACGAGCGACATTCCCCGATGAGAGCCCACTTTACGGCATCACGAGTCAGGAGGTATAAGGAGCGATATTCCCCGACACAACAATCCACTTTGTTTCTCTCTCCTCCTCCACGTTTCTGTAATGTCCATCATGTCCCCGCAAACATCAGACATGTCAGCTGAAGCGGATCGTCGGCCGGGGAAGAGACCTGCGCCAAGGGGCACAGCTTTCTATCCCCGCAAACGAGCTAATACGGCGTGTCAAGTGTGTCGGGCGAGGAAGACAAAGTGCGATAACCAGAAGCCGGCTTGTTCGTACTGCGTCAGTGTGGGAGCGACGTGTATTCAGTCCCCGGTTGATCTATCGGCATTCGACCCTGCGAGTCTCAAGATCTTGGAACGATTAGATGAATTGGAGAAGCTGATTCGCGAGCCGAAGCCTGACGCTACCAATCAAGATGTTGCGCAAGAGCTGTTGCCCGAAGAGTCCCCTACACAGCTATCCCCAGAGTCTCTGGGCGACATCTCCCTACGAAGCATCCTCCCCGAGAAGATGGAAAGCCTTCTCCTCTGGTCCGTCCTCTCACGCGACATGTCATCCCACTCAACTCTCCACCCCGATCCACCCCAGCCATCCCCATCATACTCCCCCGGCTGCACATCCTTAGCCGACATAGCAGATCTCGACACTCAAGGTGTAAAGGCACTTCTCGATAACTTCTTCGATCACGTGCACTGCAAAAACCCCATCCTCGAAGAAGCAGCTGCGAGAAAAGTAGTTCTCAACGTAGTCATCGACGGGATCGATTGGTCGCCGGGATCATGTTTAACACTTATCATCTGCGCGCTGGGAAAGATTGCGACGCCGCTGGATGCGAGTTTTCATCTGAGGGCAGACTCGACGCCGTATTTGGAGGCTCAGGCTCTGTTTCAAGCGGCCCAGAAGAGGATTGGGACACTGATGGCGAGATCGGATATTATTGGAGCGCAGTGTTTCTTTCTGTCGGGGGTGTTTTTGATGAGCACGTTTAGACCTTTTGAGGCGTGGCGGTATTTCTCGCAGGCTTTAGCGACATGTCAGACGTTGCCGTTCCTGCAGAGAGCGCAGTCTCTTAGTGCGATGGATGGGGCAGATCTAGCGAGACCGGAATTGGGTGAGACGCAGCAAGAGGCTGTATACTGGTCTGCTTGGAAGTCTGAACGGGAACTACGAGGAGAGCTATCTCTTCCGGACTTTAGCATGCCTTACTCTTCGAGCGTGCTATACCCGCCATTCTTCCCAACGCCTCCTCACCCCTTGGAGTCTACCAAGACCACGGCATCAAGTCGCCAACACACAGCATGGCTATTCTACCTCTCCGAAATATCCCTTCGCCGTCTGTCTAGCAGAACGTGCAACGACATCCTCGAACTCCACCGCGCATCAGCTTCAAACCTCGACTTCCTTAAGCAACTCGCCCTCCTCATTCCAGCCTACGAAACCCAAGCCAACGAATGGGCCGAAAGTCTCCCTCCCGAACTCTCCATCGCTTCAGCGCCAATCGACGATAACGTATGTTGCTTTGTGCTCCGCGGACATCTAGTAAACTTCTTCGAGCGTCTGTACTGGCCGTTTGTGATGGCTCACCTCGCTGCCTTGGAACGCGGTGTAAATACACCAATTCCTGGGCGGCAATTTGTAGAAAAGGGCCTGGAGTACCATATTCTTAATGTGGAAGTCAACGAAGCGGGGTTCTTGCATCGTCATCACGGGACGTGGCTCATGATCAGAGCTTTAGTCCGATCGGCGACCGTGTTGCTTGCAGCGCGGCTCTTGGGATCGGGAATGCCCGCGGGGTGGAGAGATGCGTGTGAGAGGATTATGCAGGTTTTGAGAGCGTGGGAAGATGATGTCCCGGGATTGTCGAACCATCGGAATTTCTTGGAAGAGGTCCTGCATGGGCTGAACGTTTAACTTGTGATATACACTAATAAAATGGTTAAAGCGTGCTTCCCCGTGTTTTAGGCGAGTAATAGCCATGGTGAATTATGGGGATCCCGGGGGAATGGTTCGTGGTGGTGTCGTGGCGGATCCTATCGGGGAGTGTCGCTCGTAAGAAAACACTCCACTTTGAGTGTGTGGACTATTTAGGTGAAGGCCGTAATGGCTTTCGGAAACAAGCAGACCTCTCAGAACATTACTCGCATCAACTACTTTGTCATTGATTCACCATTGATTCTCCTATTTTGTCTTTCTTCATAGCAACAGCATCTCACACTCTCTACCATGGTCGCAACAGCAGACAACTCCGGCTCCTACGAAGCCGTCCCCAAAAACACCCCCCAGAAGCCATCAACATGTAAAATGCTTCATACCGAGGGCAGTCGCATCGTCGACCCCTCTGGCAACACCGTCATCCTCAAAGGCGCTGCCATCGGCGGCATGCTCAACATGGAGAACTTCATCACCGGCTACGCAGGCCACGAACATCAACACAGACAACAGATGGCGGAAGTCATGGGCGAAGAAAAAGCAAACTTCTTCTTTGACAGACTTCTATACCATTTCTTCACAGACTCTGACGCCGCTTACTTTGCATCGCTGGGTCTGAACTGTATCCGTATCCCCTTCAATTATCGTCATTTTATCGATGATATGGATCCTGATAATCTCAAGAAATCGGGGTTTGACTGGTTAGATCGCTGTGTGGATATCTGCGCAAGAAATAACCTCTACGCTGTTCTTGATCTCCATGCCGTTCCAGGAGGTCAGAACCAAGACTGGCACAGTGATTCTGGTCTATCACGCGCGGCGTTCTGGGACTTCAAGGACCATCAAGACAGAGCTATCCAACTATGGAAAGCTCTCGCAGCTCACTACAAGGGAAACCCCGTCATCGCAGGCTACAACCTCCTCAATGAACCCGCCGACGAAACCAAGACCTCATCGGGCCAATATGGCGCCAAGCTCGTAAAATGGTACGAACGCACCGAGAAAGAAGTCCGCGCCATCGACCCCGATCACATGATCTTCATCGACGGAAACACATACGCAATGGACTTCCGCGCCTTTCCCGAGAACCCTCTTCCCAACGCTGTGTATGCTTGTCACGACTACAGCTTCTACGGGTTTCCGCTTGGAGAGCAGTACGAGGGTACAGACGAGCAGAATACTAAGTTGAGGAAGAGCTTTGAGAGAAAGGTGGAGTTCATGAGGGAGAAGAACGTGCCGATTTGGAATGGAGAGTTTGGTCCTGTTTATCAGAATGAGCATAAGGAGGGTGATGAAGCAATCAAGACCAACGCCAAGCGCTTTAATCTGCTACAGGAGCAGTTGGCTATGTACAGAGAAACAGATGTCAACTGGTCTATCTGGCTTTACAAAGACGTCGGTTATCAAGGCATGGTTTACGTTGACCCTGAGTCCCCCTACATGCGTCTCATCGCGCCCTTCATCGCCAAGAAACAGCGTCTGGGTCTTGATTTCTGGGGCGTCGTGAACAAAGACGGTGTCAAACACCTCTACGAACCATTTCTCCAGGGTTTGAAGGAAGAAGTGATGGAAAAGTACAGAGATACAAAGTATCCCAAGATTTGGACTTTTGAGCGACAGTTTGAACGGGTAATTCGGGAGTGCTTGATGAGTGAGTATGTGGGATGGGAGTTGGCGGAGCTGTTTAGGGATAAGAGTAAGGAGGAGTTGGAGGAGCTGGCGAGTAGCTTTTCGTTTGAGAAGTGTATTAAGAGAGATACGCTTGTGGGGATCTTGAGTCATGATTCGATGATCTCGGCCGGGAAGAAGTAGAGACACATGGGAACTGGGATTGTATTTTGGCGTTGTTGGTTCTAATATGGTTATTATCTTTTGTGAACGGGTTTATATTGCACTGAATACAAACTGCCTGCCCTTTTAACACAATTATTCCATGTCATCACGCATCTAAACCCCCCGATCAATGGCATCCACGCCATCAGCCAAGTTCTTGCAGCTCAACACAAAGCCCCAGCCTCCCTCGCAGTTATACTCAGTGCACTTCTTGGCAAAGTCAGGACTTGTCGTCGCACAAGCATCGCTAAGCATCAGGCAATCCCAACCCTTGGTGTAAGCGTCTTGAATAGTCCCAGCGACGCACTGATCCGTGTTCTCCCCCGCAAACAGCAAAGTCCTGATACCTCGCTTACGCAGTGCGTCTTCGATGCCAGTACCTCCCCAAAACCCTGAAAGTCGATTCTTGTTGATGTGAATGTCTTGCGGCTCTGCGATTCTCTTTAGACTAGGATGGAACTCGGTGTTCCACTGATCTCGCATCATGACTCGACCCGCGTCGATGAGTGTTCCGTCCTCGCACTTGACTTGCCCAATTTCAGCGCCGATACTTCCCAGGAATACGGGTTTCACAAAATTCTTGTCGAGAGGAAAGTCGAATCCTCTTGCGATGCTCGGGGGCATCTCGTCTAGGTCACTCTCTTTCACGCCCCAGCCAAGCCACACAACTGGTATGCCAGCTTTGCGACTGACGGGAATGACGTCCTTAACGAGCTTTTCGACAATCTCCAGGCCAGTGCTTTGTGGTGGACGACCGAGAAGGGGCGAAAGGAAATAGTTTTGCATGTCGATGACGACCAGAGCAGTCTTTGCAGGGTCGATGGTGGCTTTCTCAGCACGCGTGTTGAGAGTGATTCGGGGGTAAATTGGTGGTGAATCAGGAGTCGGCGGGTGGGTAAGGTCGAAGCCATCCTTCTTGGTCCAGAGCCAGAAGTTGTTTTTGCCGCCGACAATCTTGACTTTCATGATTATGAGTTGAGTGTTAGAGGCGTTGATGGGAAAGATTGATAATGGATTAAGGGAGCCGTGGAAGGAGTGGAAGGACAAAGATGTGGCGGCGGTGCATCAGAGCCTATTTGAACAAAGCCTGACGTCAGAGTTCAAAAGGCAATATTAACGGCTCTCATTATTTGAGTAAGAGATTAGAAAGGCTGATCCGAATTGCCAGAAAAAGAAATGCTAAAGCCTGAGGTGAAACAATGTCCTTGATTTCGAGTCCCCTTGACAAGGTAGCGTTCGTTCAATGTTTACTGAGCATTGTGTAGCCTTCATTGAACACACCTTTCTCACCTATATATTTCATTTTCCAGAAGTATTTAAACTTAACAACCCCATTCTGGAGACATTTTCAACCTCCAAATATCATAATTTCACGCATAGCTTGTTCCATAAGGGATATCCCACAATACACTACCAATCATGTGTACAGAGGTTGTTGAAACATGGGAGTGCACAGTTTGTCGGAAGGATTTCAAGTCAAACAAAGACTTCATAATGTGCAAAGTCGGGAGAAAGCACAATAAATGGGGTGCTTGCGAGAAGTATAACATCCAGCATGAATACTGGAAGGACAAGTGCGGTGCGTGTGCAAAGAAGAAGGAAGGCATCTCGGCTAGGCTTTAGTTAAGAAAGGAATAAGACTTATAATTTGATTCGCATGATCACTCTTGTACCGATTGTTTAAAGATATAGTGTGAATAGAGGCTGCGTCGGGATAGCATAAGGTAGGACGCGAGTCATCACTATCATTGGCCACGGTGCCTGCAGAAAACGCATAGTAAAATTCGTTTTCGGGTCACCTGTCAGGCTGTCAGGCTGTCAGGCTGTCAGACATATCAGAGTAGGGGAGTCTCAGTCGTATTCTCACATGATCAGACACCTGCTCATGCTAGCGGCATAGAAGACTTACACGTGGGTATACACGGTTCTACTACATGATTTCAAGGTATATAAGTTCTCGCTCTCGACATAGTACACCGCAAATATTCCAAGAATATCTCCAACTAAGAGTAACATACAGCAGACGTCTACCATGTGCACCGAAGAAGTCTACAACTATGAATGCCCCAAATGCGGCAAAGATCACAGAGCAGACAGAGATTACAAGATGTGCAGTACGGGTCGCAGGAAGAACAAATGGGGCGTCTGCGGAAAGTCTTCGGTGGAGCGGCATAATCGTGTAGAGACTTGCCCGGCTTGTATCGCGAAGGCGAAGAAGCGAAGTTAGCCGCATCATGTGATGTTGAGCTTGCCGAAGGAGAAAGGCTAGAGAATGGGTGATAATTGACAAATAGAACTTTTCTGTATATGCTATGTGATTAGTTTGTACATGAATAATCTGTATCGCAAGCGCGCAGCTGGCCTATAGACGTGATTCCAGGAGTGACCGAGCCGCCTGATCCGCAGTGTTGTTTTCGTGTATGTCCCATGTGGTATGGAAATCACCCTGCCTTTCGGTAGTCTGTGAGACCTCTCCATTAATAGACGTGCTGACAGAGCCTCCTCCTATTACTGCTGTCTTCTCTCCTCATCAAGCAGTGGTCTTGGTTCAGCAGGGGCTTTCTTCTGTAGGCTGACCCAGATAGCTGACCCAATGATCAGAGCACTGCCAATGAAACTGGTGATGGGGGGCGTAGTTCCCCAGACGATTCGCTCGATGATCAGCGCAAAGACCATCTGAACGTACTGTAATGTGTTAGTATTGTTCGCGAAGGCGTTGTCAAGCAGGAACTTACGATGAGATTGGTGGCTCGACCAGCCTTTTCTCTCTGAAGACCTTCAGTGAGGAGGAGCTGGAGCAGAAAGCCAGAGATACCGATCGAGAGAAGTAAACACCTGATTATATCAGTCCTGGACTAAGGTTAGGGATGAAATTGCATACCATTCAGCGATAGTCTTTGGGATCTCGAATTGAAGATCCGGGTGAATCATGATGATGAGAAACGAGCTAACAGTGGCAAGAACAGCGAAGTAATTGACACTGACGAGCGAATGAGCCCGCTTGCCGATCACGCGGATAGTCGCATACGCCGTCGCAGCTGCAAAAGAGCCAAAAGTGGCACAGAGAATAGCAATGGTGCGTTCTTGTGGCGTTGCCTTTACCGGCGGTAGGATACCACCATCAGCAGTGAAATCCGAGTCCACAGCACGAGACTCCAGTTCTGATAATGTCCGCCAGCTTTCGGGGAATAGAAAGGCTGGGCGGGCGACGAAAAGGACGCCTGCGAAGGCGATGAACCCTGCGGTTGCTTCTTTGACGGTGAATGGTTCCTAGATGTGTCAGCTGAAGCCGGCGTCAAAAATCGAGATTCGACTTACCCGTAGGGCAACCCATGCAATAAACGCAGTGAGAGTTGGGACAAGGAAAGTGATGACGGTCGCATCAGAAATGTCAAGATACGACAACGAATCTACGCCACTTCGTTAGCAGAGTCCCTCCTTAGGTAAATCCATCAAGGAACACTCACAGTAAAGTCCAAAAAGCCCAGCTGATCCAGCAAACCCTCTCAGCACCAACAAACCCCTAACCTCCTTCGGTCCCAACGGAAAATTCGGTACGTTTTTGCACCACATGTAAACAGAGCCAATCAGCGCGGTAGCCAGCATTCGAACGAAAATTATCTGCAAAGCGTGAAACTTTGTTTCGAAACCCGTTTCAAGAAGTCGCGTTGTCATCGACATCTGAGTTCGTTAGTGTGACGGTTTCATCGGGCGCGGGAGTGGCGTGCTTACGATTGAGGCGAATAGTTGGGCGACTAGGACGTAGAATAAGCCAATGTTTCTAGAGTAAAAACTCTGCAGTTTTTCTAAAATTGTTGAGTCGGAATCTGAGCTGGTTTCGGAGGATGTCTCTGAAGAAGAGTCTTCTCTGTTGGCGGCTGGGGCCAGTAGAGACGAAGCCTCTGACTCTCCATGTTGATTGGCCTGCGTCTTGCTCTGAGAGTAAGACATGTTCAATGTCCCTCTAAGAAACGAATATGTCGAAAATAAGTCTACGGCCAGCGCAGTTAATAGTCCCCAGGCAATTGACTCGGGTCAAAATTCACAGCCCGCGTGAGAGAAGCTTGACGAAAAGACTGAAGGATTTTCTCTAGTTGGTCCCGTGAGCGAGTGGCGCTGAGCCAACTAAATACTTAGCTGAGATTGGACGGTCATGGTCCCACCAAAGGGGGGTTTCCACCGATCGCGGCTATCATCGCTAGGTGAAACCCGGGTCATTCATTTTTCCGTTGGCTTGGCTATCCTTAATCTCTGTTGTGAGAAGTTCACCCTGTCTCGTTCATGTTCTTAGAGGACATATAATGCTCGGGTCGTAGTCGCAAGTATATATCTCATTTTCTATAAGTTCATAAATTATGACCACTCTTTAGCTGGCGATTAAGTTAGCTCCAAAACCCAAGGTGATTCACGGGTCGCAACCCTGCCTACCCTGCATGACAAATTCTGAGGTCCGTTCTCGCCATTGATAGTCGAAGGTAGAGGTCATAATATATCGTTTCCTTGATGCTAGTAATGTCTGTATTCTTGGAACATATTTTTTTTCACTTTAACTTCATAGATTCGCCATCATTCTTAGACGAGAGCAGAGCAGTTTGGCCACAGCGATGTTATTAATTACAAACAAAGATGACAACTTTAAATGAACAACAAAGCAATTCCAGCAAAACTCAACATCAGTGACAAAGAAACTCGCTCAATCGAACCACTATTATCATTCGAGCCTCCACTTCCTGCAGTAGCTGTCACCGTAGTAGTACTCTCCCCAGTTCCAGCCGGAACATTCGTCGGCTGATCTTGTGCCGAAGCTCCCTCCTCGGAACTCGTTGTTTCAGCCGGTGTGAATGACAAAACACACTCAGCATCAAGAGCAAGCGTATCGCCGACATCATTGGTGACTTCCATCTCAGGACACGAGAACGTCGCATCTTCGCCTTGCACCGTAACGGTCTTTGTACCAGTTTCGGTCTCGGTCTCGGTCTCCCATTCTGTTCTCGTGTAGGTTGTGAAAGGTGTGCAGGAAACTTGTCTGCCCAAAAGGTTGATTCCTCTGTTGACGTGGGCGGGTGCTGTTGCAGCATCGCGACGAAGACGAGCGGCGCTGTCGTCAGTGGTGGTAGCTGCGGGGGGCTCGTAGTGCAGAGTGCATCCCTCATCAAGCTCCAGTGTCGCGCCTTCGTCATTGGTTGCCGTCATGGGGACGCAGGTAAACTCAGGAGCGTCGCCGGTCTCGGGCTCGATGTCAGTTGTAACGCGCACAGTCTTCATCTTGGTTGTTGTAACTGTATCAGTCGACTTGATCGTCGTAGTGGCAGCAGGACAGGGCTTGCAATATCCATCAGAACCGCAGTAGCCCCCTGATCGACAGCACTCTTTCTCGCAGCACGTGGTACCCTTTAAGCAGGAACCATTCTTGCAACACCGCTGGGTCGAGGGATTGGCACAATATCCAGTTGAACAGCAGTCACTGGACTTTGGGCAGGCCCATACAGTTCCAGGGCCGGTACAGCAGGTTGTTGTTCGCGGGTTATAGCACTTGCTATTTCCACATCGCTTCTGACCAGACGGACAACAGCCACCGCCTGGCATGCAGTCATACCCCTTGGGACAATTCCTACCGACGCCACCACAGCAGACTGATGTGTCAGGGTTGTAGCACCCAGATGAACCGCACTTGGTCTCGCCTCTGCTGCAGCATCCTCCACTGACGCAAGTCTGACTTTTCAGACACGCCGTGCCGCTACTGCAGCAAATTTGTGATGATGGATCGTAACAGCGGCCCGAGCCACATTCTTTGGCATTCCCGCGACAGCAGCCGGTGGAGATACAGGTGCTGCCTTCAGGACAGCATCCGAGACCGCTTGAGCATGGGTCTAAGGTCTTGTCAGCGATGGTCTATCACGGAATTCTGTTGATCAACATACAGTAACCTGGGTCGACACATTGCCTTTGCCTGGGCTGTAAGCCAAAGGCCTGCGGTTCTGCGATGCCCCCAATCCACTCTGTGAAGTCAGAGAGGGAGTCGGGAAGTACGATGTCTTTCATTTTGGCATCGGCCAGTGACACCATGTTCGGTAGCTCGTTCAATTGGAAAGTGTCATGGAAGAGCTGACTACCACTCGCCGCACCTTGACCTACCCAAAGGGCAAGGGGCGCGATCTGAGAGAACCGCATGCTGGGCAAAATGTCTGATTCAAACTTCAGGAAAAGAATAAAGGTTAGTCAAGCCTGAAAGCCCTTCCCGCAGCGAGGCTGGCCCGTGGCGCTCAGCAGTCATTTATAACTCGTTGCCAGCGCATTACCCCTCTTCTGTGGTGTCATGGTCGAGGATCTGCCCTGACCGTCAACCTTGCCAAGAGCAATCAGGCTGAGAAATTAAGAGAGTGCAGCCTTTATTTCACTGCCCTGCGCAATGCTATACCGAAAGCGAACAGAGGCTGGGGCGGACAATTAACCTTATGTGACTGGAATGTCCGGGCGTGCATTAGCTGTTGTGAATAGCGCCTTGTGGCGTTCATAGTCTGCAGGTCGACGATGATCAGGCAGAATATCGATCATGCCACCAGGGCCCGGTTGGATTCTTTTCTTTTACGATCCTTTAATATTTAACCTTGAAATCATGTATATCAAGATTGTGTATCAGTGAGGACAAACATGGAGTCTTGATTCGCATTCTTGACTCCTTTTACTCGTTGCTTGATGATCGCCGATGCTGATCCTCAGCCGCACGACGCACAAGCCCTAAGAGGTAAAGTCACTGAACAGGGGACTGCATCAACGTTGAAGCTTTAGGTTATAGTGCTTACGCCCGATTACAGTTGTTGGTCTGATTAACGGTCCCCAGGATCAGCAATTCGTCTAATTATTGCAAACAATACCGCGTGATCGGTGTGATGTGCACTAGGCTGGTAATCAGAGAATAATTTTCCACCTCTAAAATAACGAAATACAGGAAATGTGCATGAGAGAATTGTAAGAGTTGGTTATCAGATGCTGCATCAGGGCATTTTCGGATATCGGTGATGCGAGCCGGGGTAAGAACTTGGCACAGGACCCTGGTAATTGAGGGCCGTTGGAAGTGATGTGTCATAAGCACCAGTGACATGTTTCTCGACGTACAGGGTAATCATGGCGATCAAATGGCAGGGGCCAGGAAATCGCGCAATGGATTCCGCATCTGGCCTCCAAGGCACAGCATAACTGAGCCAATAATCAAGGTGCTTCTTTTCCTCCGCCGTCTCTTATTTTTGTGCCACGTCCTGGCTAAGCGATGATCACGTTGGGCGTTGTGACATAGAAAGTTAGTATGTCCATCGCCTTTCTGTACGTAGATATTTGCCTTGAAGAATGCCGGCGCACGCAGCACCGTCATGGTGTATTGTACCAATCGTGTGTTGGTGTTCTGTACCTTTGTGCCCTGCGGTTGAGGCCTCTCTTAACCTCTCAGTCTTACCAGAGTATCAATCGTGTATATTAAGTCATCTTCTGAGGATGCCTTGGAGGTTAATTACAAGGAGCGATCAGGCTGCCGGCAGTGGCGGCGGTATTGGTGGAGGCGTCAATAGAGCCAACCTTAAGCTGTAAAGAAGTTGGGAGATATTAGCCCATTATTGTATTAAAATTACTTTATTATGACCGATCTTTTACCACCTTATAACTTAATATTCCTTAATCTTAACCAGTTTAACTTTTCCTCTTTAGTAATAATAATATAGCTATTATATATATATTTTCCTTAAAACCTTTATTTATTTAAGCTTTCTTCCTTTATAGCTAACTATATAGCTATTATATATATATTTTCTTTAAAACTTTTAACTTCTTAACTTATATAGCCAGTCTATTTAACCTTTTCTCTATAATATAACTATCTTTTTTCTTTAAGTTATTAAGTAATTTATATTTACCTTAAAGCTATAGCTATAAAGTATAAAGTAATATTAATTAAATTTAATTTCTTTTTAGCTTTTTAACATAATAATTTTATTTAAAATATTTTTTATAAATAAGTTTTTTTTATTTTTTTTTTAAAATAATTTCTTTTATATATAAAAGGATTTAAAGAAAATTTATAATATTACTAAAATATAATAGTTAGGTTTTCTAAATAAGTAAACTAGTCTATATTAGGTTTATATTTATAGAATATATAAGGCATTAAACTAAGTATATTAAGTTATTATATCTCTTAATAGTTAATAATATAAGTTAGACTTATTAAGTATAGAAATCTTATTAATAGCTAGTAAGCTAAATTTTATTTAATACTAAAAGAATATAGTTATATATTATATAGTATTAATAGTAATTAAGGAGATTACTATAGAGTTAATAGTAATTCTTAAGAATTACTAGTAATTATCTAGAATTACTAATAATCTATTTTAAACTTTAATAATTAGGGTTTAGTGGTTACTTATAGAATCTTTTAGTATATTATAATTATAAATAATTAAAAGAAAATATAAAGTATATATAATATAAGCGCTTTTTTTATATAGATTATAATATAATTTCTCTTTTTTTATTAGTTTTATCTTTAAGACCTATATATTTTTTTTTATTATATTATCTTTAATAAGTTTAACTTAAATCTATATTTTCTTACTATTATTAATAGGATATCTTTTATAATAACTTAATATTATTTTATCTATATAAAACTTATTGCTTTTACTAATTATAAAATTATACCTTATTTCTTATATATTAAGAATTATATTAAATATATAATAAAGGATAGATAAAAGAATTATTTTAAATATACTTACTATAGTTATTTTTATAATAAAAAAGGTATAATATTATTAAAAGGTTTATTTCTTTATTATCTTTTATAAGGTATTTTTATATTAATTTTATAGTAAATTATTTAATTTAAGAAAAAAATTAAATTAAGGCTAATAAAAAGGCTACTAAAAAGAAGCTTATTTAATTATAGTATTAGCTAAATAAATATCTTTTAAAGTTAATATATCTTTATTATTAAAAGTATTTAATTTAATTTAAGAGGCTAAAAGCCTTTAAGTAAGATTTTAAGGTAATAAATAATAATAAGAAGGTAAAGAACTTAATTATACCTTTTAATTTCTTTACTATAATAAAGTTAATTAAAGCAGATATAATAGACCTTATTAACTAGTCTGCTATTTTAGACCTTTCTTTAGTCTTTAATAAAAGTTCTTTAAGAGTTATTAGGCATTAATAAGGTATTTTAGTAGTTCTTATATATTTTTATTTTTTAGGTAGTTTTTCTATTTAATTAAATATTCTATTTTCTTATTAATTATCTTTATTTCCTAAATTACTTTTACTTTATAAGCTTTTAGTCTTTTTACTTCTATTAGTTTATTATATATTTTAATATAAATTATATTTACTACTAATTTAAGCAGTAAGATATAAAAAACAGAATAGATCCTAACTTTTAATAATAGGTTTAATTTATAATTATTCTTTAAGATCTTTTTAATAATCTTATATAGTCCTATATATTTAAAGTCAAGTTTATAGTTTAATTATTTAGTAGTAATATTTTTTATAGATAGATAAATTATATCTCTTTTTAAAAAGGTAAGTCCCTTTACCTTTTTAGGATTATAATACTATTATATCTATTTTCTAATAAATTCAAGTTCTATCTATAGTTTATTATATAGATTCTTTAAGTTATTACTTTTAATTATTGCTATTAGGTTAATTATTTTAGGCTCTTATAAGTCTTTATAGGCTTTTAGTATAAATCTAAAATTAGTATATATTAATATAAGCTTTATACTTTTATTATAGGCAGTATTATATATTAATTAGGCATATAGTAGCTTTTTAACTTAATTATTTTATTTATAATTTATATAATACTATAAGTATTATTCTAGCACTTAATTTATTTATTTTATTTATCTATTTACTTAAGGTCTAAATGCTATTATAAGCTTATAATTTAGGCCTAGTAATACTAAAAGTATATTCTAAAATCGTAATATAAGTATTAGTCTTCTATCTAAAATAATTTTAAATAGTAATCTTTATATATTAATAATATATCTATAGATAATATATATAAGTTCTTCTATATCTATATTTTCTCTATAGGGTAGGTAATATAAAAACTTAATAAGTTAGTTTATAATAACTATAATACTATTATAAAAGATTCCTATTAAGGGTTCTTTAAATAGTAATAGCTTTATAATAAAGTCTATTATAATTAAGTTCTATATTTATTATATTATAAACAGTAATTAAAATTCTTTATATAATTTATATTATTATACTTTTATTTTAATATAAAGATTATATTATCTAATAACCTTTTCTACTGTTATTTACTATACCTTATATCTATATTATAGGAGTTATTTAAGAGTCTTTATTACTCCTTAATATCTATATATAGGATATTTATAGAATTTCTATATAAACTTTTCTAATTCTTTTAGAATTTCTTTAATTATTATTGCCTATATCTATCCTAGAGTTTATATTTATTAGGTAAATCTATATTCTCCCTTATCGTTTATCTTTAATATTTATTCTATTATTTTTATAGCTTTAGTATTATAATCTAGTTATTAACTTATTATATTTACTTTTCTATTTTCTAATTCTTTTCTATAAATAATTATAAAGTTAAATTTATATAAGTATTTAATATAGTGCAGTTATTATTAGTTAAGTTTATATATTATAGTAAAATAAAAGATATTTTAATAACCTATATATACCTTAATTTAATACTTACTTTCTATTAAGTAGTATTTAAACTCCTTAAAATAGTTAATAATTACTAGAAATTCCTTATTATAAATTAAATAGTTAAGTTCTATTCTATATAGTTTATAAAAGTAAAATATAATAGGGTATAGCTTCTCTATATTATCTTATTAATTAATCTATCCTCTTAATATAAAGTTTAATATATTTATTTTTAATTTAACTTCTTTTTTTAGATTAAATATTATTAATACTAATTTACTAAAAATAGCTTCCTTAAGATATATAAAGGCCTCCTATACCTTATCGTTCTATTTAAATGTCTTTTCCTTTTTTATTAGTTTTATTATTAGTTTAGCGATTTTACTAAAATCCTTAATAAACTGTTAGTAATAGTTAGTAAGTTCTAGGAAGGCTTATACTTCCTTTATATTATTAGGTTCCTTTTAATTTATTATTACTATAATTTTCTTTAGTTCTATCCTAATTTTATTAAGTATAATAATATATCCTAAAAAGTCTATTTTTATAATATAAAAAAAACTCTTTTCTAGTTTTACTAATAGTTTAGTATTTTATAATATTTTTAAGACCTTATAGATATATTTTATATATTCTTCTTTATTATTTAAAAAAATTAAGATATTATCTAAATAATATACTATAAAGATATTAAAATACTATTAAAGTATATTATTAATTATCTGCTAAAATATTATAGGTATATTAATAAGACTAAAAGCCATTACTATATATTTAAATAGTCTAAATTTAGTCCTAAATGCCATTTTCTATTTATTTCCTTTTTTAATATAAATAAGGTTATATACTCCCTTTAGATCTAAAGCTATAAAGATCTTTTTACCTTATAACTAATCCTTAAGTTCTATAATAAGTAGAAGTAAGGTTTAGTCCTTAATAGTATATATATTAACCGGTTAGTAATTAATAACTAATCTATCCTTTCTGTTCTTTTTTAATATAAAGAATATTAATAATATTAATATTAAGCTAGATTCTTTAATATAGCCTTTTTTAAGTATCTTATTTATATATTCCTTTTAAACTTATAGCTCTTTCTGGTTAAATAGATAGAGCTTTTAAAACGGCAAGTTATTATCTATAAGGTTAATTTTATAGTCCTATTTACTATATTTAGGTATTTTAGTTTCTAGTTCCTCTTTAAACAGTCTATTATATATTTAGTACTATTCTAGAATATTCTTAAGTCAGTCCTGGCTTAGTTCTATAAATATCTTATCTTTATATAAGTCTTTTGCCCTAATATAAAGTTTATTTCCTATCTTTATATTTCTATATTCTCTAGCACCTTATATATAGATTTCTTCTTATATCTTATAGATCTTTAAACTATTTTTATTATATCTTACTTTATAAAGTTATTTCTATTTTTATATAATTTACTTATTTTAATAATAAAAATACTTAACTATATTTCTAGCGGTTTTGCCTCTATATCCTATACTGCAGGAATTTTATTTTTTCTTCTATTAAAGTTAACTTCCTATTTTAACTTTCTATCTTTAGTATTCTTTCTTATCTTAAAGTATTATTCTAGTAAGAATATTATTAATAACTTATAAGGTTTACTTTTACTTATTTATATTAAAAATACTTAAGCTACTCTATTTTATTATTCTTAATATTTATATTTTCTCTTATTTTAGTTATTCCTTAAGTTCTTTTAGCTTTTATTATCTTACTTTATCTTTTTATTCTTTCTGCTTTACTTTAAAGTATTCTTATTTCTTTAGATCTTCTATATATTTATAGTAGTTCTTATTCTATTATTTATTTTATTAGTTCCTCTTTTACTTAAGTTTTTCTAAAATATGTAATTTATTCTTCTTTTCCGGTCTCCCTTTATCTTTAGGTTTAATTTAGGTAATTCCTATATTACTATTAAAGTATATATTATATTTATTATATATTATTTCTAGTATTTAGGTATATATAACTATCTATAGATCTTATTATTAAGTAAGTCTTAAAGCTTACTTACTTTAATTTAGGTTTTATAGTTTTTATAATTTTAGGTATTATTATACTATATATTCTATTTAATTATAGTTATAATATTTATATTTAGATATATCTTATAGCTTATAGTTATTATTTTTTTAAGCTATATAATACCTAAAGATATAAGTCTTAACTGTATTTTATATAAAGTATTATTTTATTAATATCCTTATTACTATATTTAATTTTAAAAGTTATTTTAATTATTATTATCTTATTATTAATTAAGGTAATATAGATTAAAGTTATTTTTATACTTACAGTTAGCTTTCTTTTTTTTATATTTATATTATTATTTATTAATCTTAATTACTATTATAATATAGATAATTAAGTTATTAAATCTATCTATAAGATATAGTTTATTTTTAACCTTTTCTTTTAGGCTTTAATAATAAATTTTTATAAAGGCATTATTATTTTATTAAGTCTTAATTACTAGCTATTAAAATTTAATTAAATATATAATATATAACTTCTATTATTTAAGTATAAGTAATTTTACTATAGCTTATTATTTTTTATTAATTACTTTAAAATTATCTTTAAGGGATTATTTAAAATTATTTTAATCTTTAAAGATATTCTATATATCTTAATCCTATAGATTTTCCTTATTCTTAAGGTAATTTTTATAATAAATTTAAACCACTTTTTAGCACTACTTTAAATTAAAGAGTCTATAAATAGAAGTTTCTTTATAGCAGTATCTAGCTTATTTAAAAATAAGTAAAAATATCCTTTTATTTAAATTAGAAATAGAATAATATTAATTACTTATCCTTTAAAGGGCTTAAACTTAAATAGCTTTAGGGCTTCTTTAAGATCTCTTTTTTATAGTTTATTACTACTATTATTAGTTATTATAGTATTTTATTAGTTATTTATCTAGACTTATAGGGTATTATAGCTATTATATAGCTATTATAGCTTTACTATTATTTTAATATTACTAAATAAAGCTTTAATATAAAAAGGTATTAAATTAATATTACTAAATATCTTAATAATATAATATTATTTAATATAAATATAATATATTTTAAATAAAAGCTATTAATATATAATAGTTAGGGTTTTTAAATAAGTAAATTAATTTATATTAAGTTTATATTTATAGAATATATAAGGCATTATACTAAATATATTAAGTTATTATATCTCTTAATAATTAATAGTATATATTAGGCTTATTAAAATAAAGAAATCTTATTAATAGCTAATAAATTAAATTCTATCTAACATTAAGTAAATATATATATATATTATAAAGGCTTACAGTTAAGTAAGTTAGGCTTACAGTAAGTCTATAAGTTAGATTATAAGTCTATTATAAGCCAGTAAAGCGGCTTACAGTAAGTCCTTCTTAATATAATATAAATTAACCTATAATTAGTAGAAAATTAATAAGGTATATATAATATAAGCGCTATATCCTATTTAGTTATAATAACTATAAAGTTAGTAATAATTCTTAAGAATTATTAGTAATTATTTAAAATTACTAATAATCTATTTTAGACTTTAGTAATTAGGGTTTAGTAGTTACTTATAGAATCCTTTAGTGTATTATAATTATAAATAATTAAAAACAAATATAGGGTATATATAATATAAGTACTTCTTCTATATAGGTTATAATATAAAAGTATTATTATTAAAAAAGGTAAATTAAATAATAATAAATTTATTAAGTTTATAAATAATAATTAGGTAATTTATAATAATAATTTTATTTAAAAAAATAATAGTTTTTTTATTTATTATTTTACTTTTTAATATTTTTATAAAAAGTATATTTATTAACTATAAATATTATAATTATATTAATAAAAAAGTTATTAATATAGTTATAGTAAATAGATTATAAATAGTTTTAATTAATAATTATTCTTTTAATAAATATATAAGATTATATTTTAAAAAATATTTTTAATAATATTAAGTTAAAAGGCTATAATAAAGAAATTAAAGTAACTATTTTATTTTTTAAAGAATATATTTAAAGTTCTCTTTATATATTAAATATAATTATTATTAAATAGGCTTATAAAGCCTATTTTAGGTAATTATATTAAATAGTTAATATATTACCTAAATTGATTTTAATAAGAGTATTATTTTAAGGTAATAGACCCTATAGCTAATAGCTTATATTGCATGCCTTATATAATATTAGCCTATAGCGGATAGGGCAGACAGGGGCATCAGAAACATTTGTGGTATATAAGACTGCGCCCTGAGGACTGTATGACCCTATAAACAGCGTTATCTTGAAATCAGTTGAGGTACTTCAAGTTTCCGTGGGAATACCACCTGTACTGTCGATTAAGTAATGCTGAAAAATGCGTAAGAATTGCCTGCAGCCACTCTAAAGTCTCGGAACAAAATCATGTTGTCGTTATTTTTCTAGGAAAGGCCTCCTTACAAGTGGATAGAAATTATCCTTCCCGAAGAAGGTCGTCAGCCTTCAACAACCGCCCCCATTTACTTGGGACGACCAGACATCAGTGAAAATGTATCATCGATTAAGTAAAAAGCATTAAAACAAAGATTTAAAGTGTCGCAATTGACCAAATACTACCATCTTGTGAAATGGAAAAGCCGATGTGAGGGTTGTGGCAAGCATTCCAGGGTAAGAGGTCTAGCCTTGGTGGGATCAGAACGCTGTCTGTGATGACAGACATAAAGGGATATATAATCCCCTTAGGACCTAAGTTCCTTCATGCTTTTTAGGGTCGAGTTTTATACTATTTATCCTTATATCTGATATCATTAAACGTATCACTTGATTCCTATGAGATGATGAAGACTATATTTTGATTGAATCTAACTGGCTGTCTGCATCTAGCTTGCAATTGATACTGTTGGAATTCAGCGTCTTTTGCAACTTTTTCTCTTTGTTGCTCTTCATATTCAAACCAAGAATGCGAAAGCGCTAAAAGTCAATAAGGTAGATGACGATTGTATGCAAGAGTATTGTTCTTGATGAGATATAAGAGCCATGCACCATAATTGCTGAACTTACCCCGCAGGCGTGGTCGCAGATATGAGCTCTGGAGGATATGTTGTGTGCTGTTTGTAATTTTATGCTGCTGGAAGTGCAAGCGATGGTGGGCATTTGCTTGGGTTACCGAGAGGATATTTGCCACTCTTCTATCTATGTATGCCAACACTTTGAACCCCAAGACAGCGAGTCCAAAGTGGGGCGAACCTTGCCTGTGGCCAATTGTGTGGGTAGTTGGTACACTGCCTTAACTCTCTCTATGTGAGTGTCATTTCGACTTGGTAGACCTGACAGTCGATGTTTGCATCGCGCGCACCTTAGTCGAACTTTGCGCTCCAATTGCAGCAGCTAGATTTCTCACATGATCGGCTGCTGAAGAGCTGTGATGGTCTTGATCTCGTGTTAGTGGAGCCGGGAATCGTGAATACTGTAGATCAGATAGCAGCGCCCCCGAAAGAGGTCGGTCGGTTCGTCGGCAACGCCAGATTTCCAGCCACAACAAAATCAGCTGGGATGAACGTGTGGAGTTCTATTTCAGCATGATTATGATGTCGGATACGAGGCTTGGCATAGCCTATTGCTCGTTTGGGACTGCACTTAAACAATATGGGGATGGCTAAGGTTTAACGTGGATTCTTTTTTTCCGCGCTAGAACATTTATGATATCATTTGTTCATGACTGTTGATCACGAAAACTCTAATTATACGAGAGGTTGGGCAGCTGATTGACGGATCCTCGGGCTGAAGATGGACGAGATGGATATATAAAATGCGACTGCATCATCAGACTGGATCAATTCCATCATCCTCAGCAGCCTCAGCATTATCTCAACATTAGAGAAGCACTCAACTCTTCCATTATCTCAATCCTATAAACTACATCATTCCACGCCTTCAGAGTTCAACATGAACAGACTTATCATCGCCCTAGCCCTAGCCTCCGCAGCCTCTGCTGCCCCTCTATCTCGTCGCGATGTGTGCCAGGATGCCTATAAGTCCTGCATCGCCGCTGGTACCCCAGAGGTTGCATGCTCATGCACTCTGACTGCCTGCGTGGGCGAAGATAACGCTCGCAACCGCGAGTACTGCGCTTCTGCGACTGCATCGCTTGCTCAGCCAACCAAGACCGAGATTCCCGGAGGATGCAATCCTGCCCATCCAGGCTCATGCCCTTCATCATACTTTACCAACAAGTACACTGCCCCAGTTGAGACATTCACCTCCATTCCCGGCATTCCCGGTGGTTGTAACCCTGCGCACCCTGGTTCCTGCCCCTCTTCATACTTCACCAAGACCTATACTGCTCCAGCTCAGACCTTTACCTCCATTTCTGGTATTCCTGGAGGCTGCAACCCTGCTCACCCTGGATCTTGCCCATCAAGCTATTTCACGTACCCCGTGGCCTCCAAGACTACGGTCCAACCGGCTCCCGTGCCCACTCCTACCGAAGACTGTTCCGAGGGTACCAAACCTGAAGGTACCGGCTCTGAGGGTACCACTTATCCCGAGCCCAAGCCTGTTGAAGGCGAGAAATGGACTATTAAGGATTTGACTCGTTACTGTGGCGAGGGTAACGATGGCTGTGATTATAACTTTGAGATCGCCGGTGCCGACGGAAAGACCGAGCGATGCACTATTATCCGCATGCCCGGCAAAGACGCTGCCACTGAGAGCTGGTCTAACGAGCCCTGCACCGATGGCTCTGAGTTTACTGTCTCTTGGGGATATGTAACTGAACCTGCCCCTGCCTTTGCTGTTATTTCAGTTGTCAAGGGCAAGGAAATCGCCTGGTTTGGTGTTCCCGACGTCAACGGCCAGAAGGTCACTACTACTCCTTCTAACCCCTTCGGCTCGGGACAGTTTGGTGATCTTGGTCCCGAGCAGGTTTACACTTACTAGATGGTTTTTCGCATGAGGATGAGAAAGGACATACGGCATACGGTTCATGACATGAATGATATAATACACCCGCTCATTAAGTAATTTTAGAATTAATGCATAGACTTCATTCCTTTAACTAGACTCGACAATAGAGATATATCAATGTTCACCAACTCATTTCTTTCAGTATCAAGTCTTTAGCTTCCAGTCGACGCTTGGGCACGGTGACCACTAACGGAGTTCAGCGGGGTAATAGAAGTCGTGATAAGTTACCTCCGCCATAGGTTAATCTTACAGTAGACACGATTCTGGTTCTTTTACATTACGCAATCAAGTGCTCATCTGGTCCTCAAGTTGCCGATATCTTTGCCAGAGGAGAACATAGCGAAGACATGGAGCTCGACGCAGCTATCAAGAAGACTGACCATGACATAAAAGACGTGAAGGGTGTTATCATCGAGCATCTGCACTTGAATCATGCAGGTGGGCTTGAGTACTTTAGAGGTACTGATGTGCCTATTTATGTGTATGAGATAGAACTCAGAAATGCTTTTTACAGGGTGGCGACCAAGTTAGACATTGGTATGTATATCATTAAACATCTATCGTATGAAATTAACCAGCTTCTGCAGGAGTCTATCTACCGACTTGTCTCCAATTCGACCTAAACTGGACGCCACTCTTTGGTGATGATATCCTCATCTCACGCGGTATTAAACTGCATTTATGCCCTGGCCATACTCCAGGACTCTGCATCATGCATATCAACTTGGGAGAAAGCGGTACCTAGATCATTACCTCAGATATATATATTATGCTAGAGAACTATAATAACCTTAGTATGCAGGGTTAGTTAATAAGAAACTATACTGCTTAGTCTCAGTCTAATTAGCTAGTCTATATATTATAAAAGGTAATAGAGGTAAAGGTTATTCTTAAATATAATTTAGATATTTTAATGCATTATAAGCTTACTTTAGAGTGCTATAAGTAATAATAGTTATTTATATTTATAAATAATAGGATTTTTAGGGTTAAAATCAATAAAAGCTTTATATTAATTTTTAATATCTAGTATTAATTAATCGCCTTAATAACCTTTAATTTCTAGAATGCCGATAACAACCTGACCTCTATATATACCAATTGCGTTAACTCCGTTCGTACTTGTCCGAGATCTAGGTAAGTAGTCACTAGTCATAACGTATTTAAGGGCTTCCCTTAATGAGATAATTTGTTATATGCCAATTACTATTATTATTATCCTTTGTATAGTGATTCCAAAAGTAAGATACACCAAGAAAATAGTGTTCAATATGTATAGCAATGGAGCTTTCTAGATAAATCATTAACCTCAAGCATCCTGACAATCATGACACTCATAACAGTCCAGATCACTCCACCAGATAGAATAAGGAACGTCGATGTCAATGCCCTCAGTACCAAGCTTATAGGTCGACAGAGCACAACTGACGCGATTTGGGTCGGTATTATCAAGACCAAAGGCCTCGCAGTAGCCCTGCTCGCGACATAGAAGGGCACAGTCCTCCATGGTGGTCTGACGTGCGTTTTCTTGGACACCCCGTCCCCACCAGCCGCCCTTCTTGACACCGAAGGCGTTGCAGGTTCGCTGGACTGGAGGCTCGATATCATTGTCGCTCTGGGGCCAGTGGTCCAAGATGCCAGGGATGGAGGCGGATTGGGTGGGGAGGTTGTCAAGCTTTTGGCAGAAGCCGGGGGCCGCGATGCCGGTGGGGCAGGTCATGATGGTAGCTGTAGAACTGGCAGACTCTGTGGTAGTGGTTGGGGGCTGCTGGGTAACAGGTGAAGAAGAAGAAGTCGACTTAGCGGCCTGAGTGGTTCTTGTGTTGAAAGTGGTAGGTGTATCAGCTACAGCCTTGGTAGGAGCCTGACATGTCATCTCGGGGAGGACAACATTGTCATTGGTGAGAAGACCGTAAGTGGCAAAACCCATGTTCTGTCCACAAGCCCAGCAGCCGACATCAGAGAAGTAATCACTACCTCCCTCCTCGGTGATCTCATCGGTAGTACCAGCGTACAGCTTGCAGTTCCTCTGAGACAGGAGAGAAGTGTAAGAGTAAGATTGACAATCAGCATACATGGCGCACATGTCTCTGCATTGATCACCACCACCACAAGGCTGAACAGTAAGAGTCGCGAACTCCTGAGCACAAGACTTGAGCGTTCCCTTACGACGGACACAGCCCTTGTTGGGAGTGTCACCCATCTTGTTGATGCAAATGCTATCCTCAGGGAAGCTAGGACAGGGCTTAGAAATGATACAGCTGCGATCATAAGAGGTGAACTGGGTACCAGTGTTACCGACAGGGACGTCGCTCAAGACAGAGGCGATGAGACGGCATTCGTTGGCACAGTTGTTCCCGTAGCTCCACTCAAAGGATTTGCAGTTCTCATCAGCGAGACAAAGGGCAGCGCAATCTTCCTTCTGGTAGTTACTGCTTGTGAAGCGGCTGTATGCTCCGGCGCTGTTGTAAGGCTGCATACCGCATCCACGACCCTCGATGGAGGATGTACCGACGTTGGCGCAGACGCGGCTTACAGGACCATCGGGCTTGATTGTCGAGGATTGGTGAGAGGAGGAGCTGCCGCTCGATGTTGTGGCGCTTGTAGTATCTGACTCGGTGCTGGTCTGCTTCTCACTGCTTGATGTAGTAGTATGGGCACCTGGAGTTTGAGCACCTGGATTTTGAGTACCAGGGGTCTGAGGACCAGGCTGTGAAGTAGCTTGGGTGTTGCCTCCAGCGGAGGTCTGGCTGTCGACAGGGCCAGGAGTATTATTGCCAGTGGGAACAGTGTGAGGGCTACCAGTGACTGGAGTATGACTGCCAGTAGATTGGGTGTTGGGATTTCCGGTACCAGGAGTAGCAGAGTTGGAAGACGCATCTGAGCTCTGAGTATGGGTTGGAATGATGGGAGGTATAGAGGTGGTTCCAACCGTGCTAGAGGTAGTCGTCTGTACAGCTGGGGATGAAGTAGTAGTGAAGTCAGAGACATCTCCATCACCAAGGTCCAGGGGATGATCATCGATAGTAGCAGGTGTAACCTGGTTAGACATGAAAAGAGAGTCAACGTAAACCTGAGCAGAGCCTCCAACCAAGCAGTTCATAGAGATAGACAGAGGTGCAGAGCGTTGAGCAGCTGTGACCTGTTCCAGAGCCATACCCCACTGCACACTCGTTCCGAAGCTGATGATCCAAGTCTGGAAGAAGGTCTGGCTACCAAGCGAAGCAGTCAATTGGCAGAAATTCAGCGACGGGGCGGTAACGACAAAGTAGAAGAAGCGAACGGTATAAGGTCTAGTCAAGCTCAGCTGAGCCAGTGACTGCGCAATACCAGCAAAGCTTCCGAGATCTCTCTTCTTATCACCACTAGCCTGCAGCGAAAGACAGCCCGAGTCTTTGCTATCATCGCCCTTGTAACCTGGTCCAACGACGATGGTCGCATCACCTTCGGCAGTGAAACCTGGGATGCCGCCTTCGGGAGGGGCAATGGAGAAACCGCCGCC
Organism: Fusarium chuoi; assembly: GCA_022627125.1. Lineage (NCBI taxonomy): Eukaryota > Fungi > Ascomycota > Sordariomycetes > Hypocreales > Nectriaceae > Fusarium > Fusarium chuoi. Next base: position 285,054 of record JAJALE010000839.1, on the reverse strand, counting down.
GTCGACGACGCTCTTGATAATGATGGAACCAGCGGTCTCGGAAGCAGCTGCTGAAGTCGCGGTGTCGGAGGGAATGAGATCGGTTGTAGAGGAGCTAAGGTGAGAAGGCCGAGGCTTGCAGACACTTGCAGCGGCGATATCAAGGGTGCCGCTAAGGGCCAAAGCCGCGAGGGCTACGACGGAGCGCATTGTTAAGGAGCGTGTAGGGGGGATGAAAGAGTGGCTGTGAGGACGAGCACTCACGAATGAGATGGATGCTAAGATAGGGAAAGAAACATGGCAATTTTCTGGGAACAAGTCTTATTATGTCTGAACCAGTCATCGAATTGTCGGTTACACGGCAGTAAGGATATTGCGCTTTGCCCCTGACTTGTGAGCGGACAAACGATAGTTGCGTGTAGCTTCCAAATAGATCTATTGTGTCGGGTCTTAGGTCGTCATTCAGCTCAGCCATGGAGCCTATTGGAGGATAGTGGCCGATTGAAAAAAGGGTCTGAATCAGAGATTCATGCTTAATCAAGTGTAGCGCCAGGGACTGTGGCTGTCATTTTCTACGCGTTTCCTCTTCTGAGAGACCAGACGAGACATCACTTTACAGCAACAAAAAGTGCTTACAGGAGTGTTGCTCAATACGTGGAAGCTTTTTTGTTATCTGTTTCGTGATATCACTTGGCAATTAATCACAGAATTCATGTCGATGTGTGATTTGCTTTTTGCATTGGTGATATCGTTCGTGTCTGATCCACTCCCGAAATCTAGAATTTTAAAGTGCCGCGCTTGGTCAAATAGCGTCATCAATAACCCCCCCATTATGTCACTGGGCTGAACGAGACCCCTGAAAATAAGAGAAAGTCCCATGATATCGGTAATGACTTTTCTGAAGCGCATGGTCCTGCGTCGACGCGGGCCCTTTCGAACATGTGAGCTACCCGTAAAATAACCCTGCATTTAGAGTTAGGGATCTCTTGGTACCATGGGCAGATTATAATGGACCAGGACAGATTTACTTTCGTGCGAAGTTCAACATGCAAAAGCTGATACGTTGAACGTTTGCAACATTTTTTATACTTTGGTAGAAAAATGCCGGATCAAAGCTTGGCCTTCTTGGAGCTGGTATTATTTGTTTGGCGAACACGTTAAGGTCTGAAGTAAATCAGATCAACGAATCAAAGATTAAAAGTCTCCCACCGCGCCACGAAAGTAATTCTTTGAGAAAGCAATATATATAGAGCGAGAGAAAAGAACATGAGACCATAATACAGCTCTACAAAGCCCGTGTGACCAAGTCGTTGTTATTCCTACACCTTTTCAACCTCTCATACAGACCAACGTGTCTAAGCAAGGACAGATATAAAAACTCTTTTTTATCACAAAGCCGACAACCAAAATGAAACAGCCAACCCCAGAAGTCGAGGTCGTCAACACGATCCAGGGTGTTAAGTCCCTCGCCGATGGCATCGCAGTTCTCAACTCCTCCCACGAAAGTCAACAAGTGCCATTACTCTACATCAACATCGAGCCAAATAGTCTCGGTGCAAACGGCGAACTCAACCTCTTGGCGATCATGCTGTGCTACGGGCCGGAATGTCGCCGACGTCTGTTCCTCGTCGACGTCAACCTCCTCGCAAACCAAGCATTCTCCACGCGAGGATACTACGGCGCCAGTTTACGAAGCATCCTCGACTCTGCTTCGTACCAAAAAGTCTTTTTTGACGTTGGTTATGATTCTCATATCTTATACACACAGTATGGGATTAAGTTGCAGGGCGTTCATGACCTGCAGCTCATGGAGAATGCGTGTTGGTCCCAGGAGCGCAAGACACGGCATCTACAGAGTTTCGACCCGGTGGTGCAGAGCTTACTCGTCCACGGGAAGAACCGAAAAAGTTGGTTGATCGAAAGGTTCAACGGAGAATGGGCATACGGGTACGACGCTAGATCACCGCACACAGTGTTTCAGAAACGTCCGGTCGTCTCGTACATTCGATTATACTGCTGTCGGAATATCCGGTTCATGCCGGAGTTGTATGAGAAAATCTGGTATGCGGTGCCAATGATTATGGACTTGGTTGCGCAAGAGGCGCAGAGGCGAGTTGATGAGAGTCAGGAGGATGGGCATGATCCTTTGGCTAGTGGGCGGTTGAGAAGTCCTTGGTCTGCTGAGCAGCATAAGGAGCTTGATTATTGGCGGGGGTTGAGCCCTGGGCCCCTCGATTTGACATTGGGCAGTTTCTTTACGTGATAAGGGAAATGGAAGCACGAAGCAGCTGGAAGATTGAGCCTTGGATAGGAGAGCCTGGATGACAGGCCTGTCCAGATAGTCTAGCACTTGGAGCATTATCGGTTTTTTGCTGTAATGTTAATTTCGAAGATCTTTGTAATAAAGTGGTACGCATTTCCATAAAACTGCCCGGGTAGATCGGCTAGACTTGTTCATGGTATTCTGACGACTACTCTACCCGTGATCTCCTGTCGTTTCAAGCCCTCAATGACATTCCCAACTTCCTCAAACTCAAGCACTTTAACCTTCGGGACTATTTTTCCTTCAAGGGCATGCTGCAAGAGCTCCTCCATCTGTTCTTCTGTGCCAACCGCAACGCCAGTGACAGTCAGTGCTTCATATCGAGTTAACAATGGACCTCTGGTAGTATATGGGAAGTCGCTTACATCTTGCGGAACATATCGTTGCAGAGAGCGGTATGTTAAAGTCATTCCTTGGTAGGCCAATCGTGACGATGATGCCCATATTTCGTACGAGGCTCGGTGCTTGGATGAAAGCTTCTTGGGAACCAGTCACCACCAGGACAGCGGATGCACCCTCTCCCGTTATTTCCTTGACCTTTGCTTCCACGTTCTCGGTTGCAAAGTCGATAAAGTGCTCGGCGCCACTGTCCAAGCTCAACTTCTGTCTAGACTCTCCAGTATCAACAGCAATAACCCGCAGACCGTTCAACCTACTAGCAATCTGTACACCCAGATGACCAAGTCCACCACCTGAGCCAGATATCACAACCCACTCACCCTTCTCGGCATATCCCTTCAGCTTCGACACAGCACCAGCCATCGTCAACCCAGCACAGAGTAACGGGGCAGCAACTTCACCAGCAACACCGTCTGGAATCTCAGTAACGTATCTCGCATCTGCAATCATATACTCCTGCAAAGTACCGGGGACATGCTTTCCTGTGTTGAGCTGCTTGGGACAGTTATTGGCATAGCCCTTTGTGCAAATGGTGCATGTCCCGCAAGCGCTGTAGAGCCATTTCACGCCGACTCGCTTATTGAGTAGTTCAGCGTCAACGCCTTGACCGAGTTTGACGACTGTTCCTACACCTTCGTGGCCTACTATGGGGTTATATGGACCCCATCCTGATAATGCACGGATTTCTGAGCCGCTGGTTGAGTTAGTTCACTGATTTCATGGCAATGGTTCGGCTTACCAAAGACCAGTAAATTCAAGCTTTACAAGAATCTCGTTTTCGCCAGGGTTACCAACCGGAATATCCGATCGAATTATGACTCGGGCGTCGTTTCCAGGATTTTCGATCAAAGCTGCCTTTTGGGTTGATGGGGTTGAAGAGCTCATGGTGAAAATGACGTTGAGCTTGGAGGTCCCGCCGGGCTTGGGCGGGTTTAAGTGCCACTGTAAATGCTGATCCCAGGGCGCGCGGGGCTGGAGATTTAGTGGGATTAGCAGCCGAACTAAAGTGCCGTTCCGTGAAGCTTGCCGATACACATGCCGAACCCGGATCAACGTTTCTACGCGGAATGGATACAGATCGACAGATTGGAGAGAGTCAAGGAAAACATCATGAACTTTGCAACCACGATCGTGTTCATGATGATTGACCTAGTATCACTATATCCAAATCATCTATTTCTCATGACTGTACTTTGATTGCCCTAAGTATGTCCAGCGATAGGCTTGGCCTGATACAACTCCTCCAAATACTTGACCTCCTCATCACTTAACTTCTTCCCTCTAGCCTCAATAGCCTGCTCAATCCTCTCAACACTACTAAACCCAATAATCGGACTTGTAACACGCTGATTAATCCAAGCCAGCGTAACATGAGCCATAGGCCAATCATGCTTCTCCGCAACCTCAACAACCCTCCCAATGATCTTCTGATCAGTCTCCGACAACTCCCCAGACCCTTCCTTCTCCTCCTTACTCCTCTCCGTAGCTCCAAACTGCGCAGGCGGTCGTGCAAGATGTCCTCTGCAAAGCGGCGCCCATGGGATGATCCCAACGCCTGTATCGTTGCAGAAACGAATCATCTCGCGCTCTTCCTCGCGGTATAAGAGATTATAGTGGTTCTGCATGCTGATAAATTTGGTCCAGCCGTTCTTTTCGGCGACGAATTGCATGCGCGCGAATTTGGTCGCCCACATGCTGCTTGCGCCGATGTAGCGCACTTTTCCGGATTGGACAAGATCGTGGAGTGCTTTCATGGTTTCTTCAAGGGGCGTGTCGTCGTCGAAGCGGTGGATCTGGAGAAGGTCGAGGTAATCCGTGTCGAGACGAGCGAGGGATGCATTGACTTGGTTGAAGATTGCGGCGCGGGAGAGACCGTATTGATTCTGGTAGTCTTTTGAGATGGCGAACTCGTCTTTGAAGTTGATGTGACGAGCGCCTGTACAACATCAGTATACGTGAGTGAGATTGAGTGAGATGGTGCTTACCTGGCTCTTCGCCTACGCCCCAGCGGCATTTACTGAGGATGACGACCTTGTGGCGAGGAATGTTAAACTTCTTCAACGCTTTGCCGACAATTTCCTCCGACGCGCCATTGCTGTAAGTATTCGCGGTGTCCCAGGTGTTCAAACCGCGATCATAAGCAGCTTTGAGAAGTTCCAGGGCCTGTAAAGTAATCAGCGACATGTTTCTGCTGAAGTTTGGTGTCATACCTCATCCTCTCCAATCACCCAAGGAAGAACCCTCTTATCACCAAAGCTCATGCATCCAAACACAGGGACCGAAATGCGCAGACCTGATTTACCTAAATTGCGATACTCGCATTTTGAAGCTTCGACGGATTGTTTAAGATGAGGGGGGAGTTCTTTTCCAGACATTTTTGCGTGAGAGAGTGAAGGAGAAAGGTTGGGATTAAGAGGGGAATAAGGGAGTATTAATGATCTGAGATAAAGTGAGATTGGGCGTGATAGGCGGATAAATAGAGGGCAATGTCATCATCATGTTGCGTGCTTTGGTGCCCCGCTGCTGATGTTCGTTGATGCAGTGCTTGGTTGGATTCAATTCGTAGGTTGCTTATCTTGTGCATGAAGCTATTCCCAGTCTGTACGCATCGCTTAGGCTATTCTCCATTACAAAACCGATCAAAATGATACCTAGCCATCTCTGACGTTTGCCTCATAATTAACGTTGGCCGACATCAATTAAAGAATCAGTGGATATTCTGCGCAGAACTTCTTCACCACATGGAATATTCTGCTGTGCAACGAATTAAAGACAGAGAATGACGGTCTCACCCCAAGATTGGTCCTCTCGCTTCAGCTAAGCCAATTATGCTTCCAATAGCTCCTTGGCTCCGGCGTGTCGACCCTCAAACCGCTTAGCTCACACCGTTCTATCCTAGCGTCTACCAAATCTTTGCGGGGATTGATCACCATTCTGTGGGGAAGAGCGTCGGCAAATGCCATCGGATCCCGGGGACAGGGAGCAGCTGACGTCTTGCTTTTCAATCCGAGGATTGCGAGTTGACAACTTTGATCTAGCATCATCATACCGATATTTCGACCCCCCAAACTTTGTGATCTGCCGCTTGGATTTGTCGATTGAGAAGAATTAGTAAAATGCAGTCGACAAAAACTATGAGGAAACGGGTCTCGAGAGCTTGTAACTTGTGTCGGGCGAGAAAAGTGCGGTGCATCATTGAGAATCCAGCTGGTCCCTGTGTCAACTGCAGACACAACGACAAAGTCTGCACATTCAAGCGCCGCCATGGAATAATGCACGTCACAACCTCCCTCCAAAACTTCTCTTCTAACTAGATCAACAGATCAACGACTCCCTCGCTACGACCAAACGAACCCCCGACGCCCCGATCAATCGAAGAATCAGCCACCACGGCATCCGAACCCCGAAACATCCTCCCCGCAACACAGAAGCCCTCACCCCCTACAACAATCACACAACAACCGCCAAATTTCGCCGCTGGATCGCCAACGCATCCCGATTACGCATTTCTCCAAGTCCCCGATACAAAAGACCTCTTCCCGCAAGATTTAGCATTCCTCGTCAGCCAAGGATGTTTTGTGGTTCCGCAGCGCGCGGCGCTGGATGATTTTCTGAGGCAGTATTTTCTGCACGTGCATCCGATGCTTCCGATTCTCAATGAGAAGGATTTTTGGCTGTCGTATAATTCGGTGGATAATGATGTCGAGTATGAGATGCCGATGCTGGTGCTGCAGGGAATATTGTTCATTTCCTCCGGGGTAAGAGGCTCAATTGAGATAATGGGATGATGCTGATGAGTATAGTTTGTTTCGTCCGAGACAATTAAGATGCTGGGCTTTGAGGATGTACATCAAGCCAAACTCGCATTCTATCGCCGATCAAAGGTACTTCCCTTGCTCTGGGTACACACCATCGCTAACATGGTCAGCTTCTTTATGACTTCAGCGTCGAAAAGTCTTGCATCGCCATAGCCCAGGCCTCCCTCCTCCTCGCACACACACACCTCATCCCCCGTTGCATAGCAGGCAATAAGCCCCTCGGCTCAATCTGGCTTGGCATCGCTATATCCTACGCCCGCGTCGCCAAAGCGCACTGCTACTCGTCCCTGCGCCCCAACAAAGACACCGAAGTAGCCAAGGTCCAAAAGCTGCGCAACACCCTCAAGCGCCTCTGGTGGTGCTGCATCATCTGCGACCGCTTGCTGCCTCTAACATCCCGCCAGAGCATAAAGATCACACCCTCAAACTTTAGCTTTTCTTGCTCGAAGCTGGGAAGTGCGGATTTGTGCGATGAGCTGTATAATTCTGATGTTTATGACTCGACGACGAAGACGCTGCATGCTGAGTTGCTTTCGAGGCTGGTTGATCTCTGTGTGGTGCTGACGGATGTTTTGACGGTTACGTCGGTGCTGCATAATAATCCGTCGTGGATGTTGTCGGGGAGGATGGAGGTTGGCAAGGATGCGAGTTTGTGTCAGATGGAGCTTTGTCGGTGGTATAGCTCGTGGAGTGAGACCAAGACGACGTTGGATGAGAGGATTGCTGAGGAGATTTCGCCGTCTTCGTCGATTATTTTGTTCAAGAATCTCATTGAGATGTACTACCAGTGAGTTTGTCTGCGGAAGATGAGACCACAAAGCTAATCTGAACAGTTCCGCGCGGCTCTCCGTATGTCACTATAACATTCTTCGATCAAGTTTATTGCCGCCCTCTCAATCCGATACACAGCTCCGACGACAAAGCGAAGATCTCCAAGGCTCAGCATCACGTGTCACAGAATGTCTTCTCGAATTCGATCGTCTAGGGCTATCTCGTTGGCTCCCAATGACTGCGTAGGTCATTCCTCAAATAACCCCAACATACCACTAACAGTTTGCAGCATCGGATGCACAGCATTTCCGCTAGCACTTCAAATGATCGACGTTGAGCTTCTCCGTCCCAAAAAGCCAGCATCACCAGAAGAAGGCGTCAAACTCACCCAAAAAGAACAGCACGTCGAGAATATCCTGAAGCAAATGAAGAGCTATAAGAAGAAATACTACATCACAGACTGGGTCATGCGCGCTATTCGACATGTCGTTGAACTTGCCAGACAGCGATCACCAGCGCCGATGTCCACCGACGACGACTCACCGAGCAGTTGTCTCGATATGCTCAAAACACGACCAAGTTATTATCTACGACTTGTCATGACTCTCGATATGAGTATCAGCAACGGTAGACTTCCAGACGAATGCGATTTTCCCCCATCTCTACGAAAAGCAGGTCGTGGGCTAAGCTCCAGATCCCAAGCAACATTTATGCCAACCGTGGACGAACAATCAATGAAGCGCTTCTCCGCGATGAACAAGCATCTCATCCCCGACAATCTAACAGACTTTATGGACCACAGCAACATCATGACAACAAACCTCCAAACTCAAGATCTACGCACCATCGACCAAGAAGCCTTCTTCAACAACAAACAGCCCTTTCCCGCTGATCTAACAGCAGCGCTATGCGAGATTACGAATATTCCACCGCTGGATTTTAGTGATATGTCTTTGATGGATTCGACACATTTTAATGACTATGGCGGCGTTCCGTTTTGGCCTTATGATTTATTGGGGTCTCCGCCTGATCAGGCTGGTGGACAGGTCGAGGAGGTTGGGATGGGCGATATGTTTACGGGACTGATGGGTGATATGAATGATAAGAATTATGAGGGGAATGGAAAAGAGAATGCAGCTGATGATTTAGTCATGAATTCCTTTTGAGCGAGGATGTATTTATACTGGGAAGGATCATAAAAGCACTTGTTTTCTTTCAGCCGGCAGTATAATATGTGATTGTTCAGACTTGATTGACTATCTGCTTACCACTTGACCAACTCTTGAACCTTGACGGGCATACCACTCTTCATACTATGATTCGCCCCAACACCCACCAAAACTGCATTCCCTCCATCCCGAATATTAGCAGCCCTCTTGAAATTATCAACCTCACCACCCAACAGAACATCCTTCAACAAAACAGGATCACCGCCCCCATGACCGCCCTCCGACTTCACAACATCCACAACATACGGCTTGTCAAACAGCGGGTAAACAACAATCTTGGTCTGCTCAACTCCGCCCTGGATATACTTCTCATCCTCTCCCGAAGCGTCCTTTGTTACGGGATCGCCGAGGGGGTTGTACCCGCTCTCAACGACGTTGACTTCAATGCGTCCCTTGCTGCCGTTGAAGACACACCTGTATCCTTCCCACGGGGCGTAGGCGTATGTGTTGTATGTCATGACGGCGCGGTTCTTGTACTTGATTATCATAGACAGGTTATCCTCGATGGTGATTCCCTCTGCGAAACAGTTTCTGTCGCGGATATATCCGTCTTCATGCTCAGCGTCAAGGTACAACTTCTTCATGCGTTCATTCTCATCAAGCTGGAACGCAAACGGGTCGTTCTTCGCATTCTCATTATTCTGATACCGCTCACCCAGATTCTTCTCGCCTCGTCGCTCAGCGTTTTCTTTGCCGTAGAAACGAAGATCGCCGAGGCAGTAGACGAGCTCAGGTTCGGTGTTGAGCCAGAAATGCACAAGGTCGAAGTGATGGATCGACTTGTGCATTTGAATACCGCCGCTTGTTTCTTTATGCCGATGCCAGCGTCGCATAAAGTCTGCGCCGTGTGCACAGTCGAGAATCCAGTCCATGTGCACTGTTGAAATCTCGCCGATGACGCCGGAGTCGATGAGTTCTCGGACTTTGGTGTGATGCGGGGCGTACCGGTAGTTGAAAAGAACACGGACTTGTTTACCCGTCTTCTTCTCTGCGTCGATCATAGCTTGGAGCTTGTGCTCGTCGATAGTCATTGGCTTTTCCGTGATGGCATCGCAGCCTAGCTCCATGGCTCGAATGCAGTAATGATGGTGGAACAGATCAATAGTCGTGACGATGACAACATCTGCTTTTTGCTCTTGAACCATCTTGTCAAAATCCGTGTCTTTATAGGTCTGCACTTTTTCACCGCCGAGCTCGACGATGTGCTCGTTTGCTACGTCCATGCGAGTCTGGTTCGTATCACAGATTCCAACAAGCTTGGCGACGTCTTTGAAGTCTTGGATGATAGCTTGGTAGTACATAGCCGAGCGAACGCCCATGCCAACAATGACATAGCGTTTAACCTGAGGAGTAGCCATGATGAAATTGACAAAGACCAAAATATTGTGTATGAGTGACGATGATGAACAACCCCTCATGGACACGAGGAAGTATATAAATACTCGAAGAGGTAATCCGACGTCGGATTACTCAGAACGAGTACCCCGCGTTGATTCGGGGGAGCATTTGCCGAACGAGGCACATTACAACTGTCAGCGTATGAGAGGTGGAGAGGGTGCTTGGCTGAAGTGCAGATCGGGCCTGATTTGGCCAGTTACATTGGAATATCAAGATTCGTGGCATTCATCGTTTCAACTCGTTGGATGATTTGGAGAACTGTTCCACTGTAATTCATGGTCGGTCGCTATTTTTGACACCGAATTGGATCAAAAACCTCGCGATGTTGAGATCAACGATGGGTCTGAATCTTGTTCGCGGGAAGAAGACCGATTTCCATAATGCGAAGGTGATATCGACGGAATTTTGGAGATACCTATGTTATAAAAGCAGTAACGCAAACAGCTTCCAGAGAAGTCTAGAGGTCTTCCAATTGATTTAAAATACAAACACAAACTCATCGTTGACCAAATCCGTCATGTCATCAAACGCATGATCTCCAACAGTCGCTTCCCTCGCATTCTCGATATGCTGTCCCTCGGTCGCCTTGGACCTTCGAAGACGATCAGCTTCCTCGGGTGAGTACAAGCTGTAGTCTACAATCACTGCATCCTTTCCGGCCATGACCCGACGACGGCTATGGTCGCGATTGAGGTAGGTCAGATACATAGTCGTAACAACAACAAGACCTACGATTGCGATGTAGAGAAGAAGATTCCAGTATAACCCTCTGTGATACTCGGGTGCTTCGGATGGTTTGTAGAGAAGAGGGCCAATGATGTTTCCGAGAGATTGGCCGATGAAGAGGACTGATGAGTTGCATTTGCCTTTGGTATCGCCGGCAGTATTGGATGAAGACCATGAGTAGATCAGAGGAACTGTATAAAGTCAGCGCTCGTAACGAATAGCAGTGCGAAAGACGGACTTATTCCTGGAAAGACAGAGATCATGTAGTACCCGCCGAGCAAAGTGTTTCTGCCGTCAGGTGTATGCGGCGTTGAGAGCATAATCATGCAGCCAACAATGGGAAACAGAGCCAGAAAAGCAATGACTGGGCCTTTCTTATGATACTTGGTCGCGACGTAAGAACCTCCAACTGTAGAGATGAACTGGACAACACCAAATGGGGCATTGAAGAGGATGGCTTGGAAAGAATCAAAGCCAAAAGACTTGATGAGAAGAGGGCCAAATGACCCGACGCCGCCAGATGGCACTCTATAGTTCAATATGTCAGCGAGTGGTCCTGTGCGGGAGATGAAGCACGTACGAAATACTGAAGATGAGAGAGAACCAGAGCCAAGTCTTGACATCTCGCATGGTCTCCCAAAAATGGTCCCATCGCCATTGCCGCGACATGACGCCAGTCTGATTCATTCTCAGCCTTTCAATAGCGATTAGTTTATCGTGCTTATCTAGGAATTTGGCCTCTGCGGGAGAGTCGGGCATGTATGAGAATAGAACGGTGGAGAAGCAGACTGTGATGATTCCAAAGGCGACAAAGATAGTCTGTCTCGTCAGTACGTATCCATAAATAGAATGAGTCGTCTCAAACATACCTGGTATGGTTTCAGTCCAAATGGCAGCTGCGCAAGCCACCAAGTCGCCAAACTCCCAAACTAAGCCTGTTAGTTCATTTCAATCCCATCATGTATCTTTCAACTTACAACACCAGTGAATCCATTCATAGCGTACCAATACGACATTCTGAGCGGCTGCTCTCTCCTCCTCCAGAACATCTGCGTAATAGCCACGAAACTCGGCGCAATACTAGCCTCAAAAGCACCCAGCCAGAAACGCGCAAAGAGCAGACTGTGGAAGGTATGTGCCGCCGCCATGAAGGTGAGGGTGAGTCCCCAGAGTGTGACCATGCAGCTTGTGAATTTCCCGATGGGCAGTTTCACAAGAAGCCACGCTAGTGGGAATTGCGCGATGAGTTGGGCGACATAGACTATTGAGCTGAGCCATGAGAATTGATTGCCCTTCAAGTTCGTGTCCTCGATGAGGCCGAAGATGGATGCATACGCGATTGTCGCTTTGTCAAGACCTGTAGATGTCAATATTATATCTCAATGGGTCATATGAGATTTCACCTTGGAGGAAATAAACAGCCAGCATGAGCGGCAAAACAACCACATCAATCCTTCTCAAAACGCGCGCATCATCCTCAGGCGTGACTTTGATCCTCCTCTCAGGCGAAACACCAAGCCTCCTCATTAAATCCGCCGCAGCACCTTCGGGATGACTCCTCCCGCGCGCTTCTTCTCCGTCTACGAGATCCATTAGCGGGTGTTGGTCGTGAGATGACGCGCCCCGGTCGGGCGATGTGGAGCCCAGGCCTCGCGCTGACATTTTGATGGAACTTCTCCTAATTGAGGTAATGAGTGTGATTAAGGGAGGAGGGAGGGGTTTGAGAGAGGACAGGTTTATGTTGAGATGGAGGTCTTGGGGTGCAAGGGATGGTCAAGGGATGATGACTGCTGATCTTGGCCAATCATGCATGATTGAGCTGGGGATTTGAGCCAGGTTAGATAAGCAGAAGCGAGGTACGATAAGATGTAGGGTAGCTGCGTCTGGGAAGTTCATGATTGTATAGATTGAAGCAACGCAGCATAAATATCGTATCAAGTCAATTGAAAATCAATTAATGAAAGCTCGAGATTCCTATAATTTCTCTACGCAAGTGATTTAGTAGGAGTCTGTGCTACGTTGTAGCGCACTTCGATCTCATGAGATCAGCCGTTTTGCCCATTAAATTTGACCACTATCCAATGTTCTGGGCTTATAATTTACTGGTGAATTCTGTCCTGCTTATCCACGCGACACAATGTCGCTTCATGATTGGGAAAGTCTGCAGCAAACTTGTTATTTTCGACGCTGTGAGACACGAATCTCGTGAATGCTGCATACAGCGATATTATAGCATCATAGCAACGATTACCTGTATCGACGTACGCGGATCACGATACTACGTCATCCGCCACCCCCACCTACAAGCTTCATAAAACAAACCAGGTTTCCTAGCTCCTCAACCCATCAAGCCACATCTTAAAACCCCATCTTTCCCAGAAATCACTTTTTTATACTTCACCCATGAACGAAGCACTAGGATCAATCTTCTCCGGCGCAATACCAAGCCAATTCATGGGCTCCCAAGACAAGCCCGCCGACGGCGCGGCCCCCTCGGGGAGCAAATCCAACACCCAAGAGCGCATCGCCAAAGAAATCCACACCCGCGTGGAGGAAGCAAAAGGCCTACAAGAAAAATCCCTCCAACTGCACGAAAAAGCCGACAACACAGAAGATCCCGAAGAAGCGGAGAACATACGGCATGAAGCACGGGAGATTGATAAGAAGGCTGCTAAGTTGATGAAGATTGCTGAGAGGTTGGAGAAGGGATGGATACAGGGCGGTGCGATGGGGACGGGGATAGGCGCGGGTGTGGCGAGCGGGCTGGGGTTGGGAGTCGGGGCGCTGTTGACGGGGGTTGTGGCGATTCCGACGGCCGGGTTGGGGTTGCTTATTGGGGCGGGGACGGGGCTTGCGCATGGGAGCTGGGTCAAGTTTACGGATGCTTTTACAAAGGATGAGGCTGATGAGATTGTTAATGAGGCGACGGAGGAGGCGGAGAAGATTGCAAAGGGTTGAGAAGAAGTTTCAGATGGGCATGGAAGTACCATGGGAGATGGAGGATTCATGATAAGTCGGTTACTCAGATTGCATATGGTTCAAGGTTACTGCTAGCCATCAATTTTTATTCTTTCGTTGGTCCATCATCAGCACCCGCACCAGCCCTATCAGTGTAGTGTTACCAACAGCCCGTCAGACGTCACGTTAATCTATGCAGCAATCATCTCTTACCCTCGGACAAATCCCGTTCCAATCCAAACCATCGGTACCCAAATCCGCATCAGCGGAATCACCGCCGCCAAGGCCCTTTATACAATTCCATCCTAGCGCAAGCATCTCAAACTCTCCAAAGTGGACACACCCAAAAAACCCAACCCATCATCAGCCCATTCCCCAGTGGAGACTCCAATCCATCGACCAATCTCTGACACGATCAGATAAGATCTCAACGGTCTGATAACCATAACCCCAGCAATTTTTCATCTCGGAGACCCCTCGAAACAGCCTAACTTGAAGTCAAAAGCCGTATTTACGTACTTAGCCGCTTGGCACCAGTAATAGGATTTGTCAGGCATGCTTAAAAGCAAGGTTAATCCGAGAAGGGGTCCACGCCAAGACTCGCTATCAATCAGCTTTCTTGCCCGTTATAAGAAAGGATCATCGTGATGCGTGGGTGAATTAGGAAATAAGTGCCGTAGGTTTGAGGGGAATATTTTCACACTTAAGGCGCGGTCTTTCCAAATTTTGAGGGAAATTTAGGCACCTAATCTTTCATCACTGACTCTGATTTCTGAAAGTCGGTAACGATGGCAGATACTTCAGAGCGAAAGAGTGGAGAGGTGGTGGAGGAGGAGATCTCGAGACCTGGTTCTACGAATGAGGCTTTTAGAAAGCTATGGACCAAACGAACCCTTGGTTTTGCCATTGGATGGTAAGTTGACTGATGTTTTGGTTGGAGTTGGTGAGGCTAACGTTGGGCAGTATTCTTGTCATGTTCTTCTTTATGAACTTGACTGTCTACACGGGTAATGTCTACGAGCCGTATGCGACGAGTCATTTCAAGGCGCATTCTCTTCTAGCGACTGGGGCGATTGTCAATGGTCTCGTGCGCATCGTCTCGTATCCACTGCTCGCTAAGCTTGCCAACGTAAGAATGCATCAGAATTGGTGAATTGATCGGTCACTAATTGAGTCTGCAGTATTTCGGGCGCCCTCAGAGTTTTGCTGGTGCTGCTATCTGCATGGCCATCGGCAACGCCATGTACGCAGGCTGTTCCAACGTCGACACCTTCTTGGTACGCCCCCTCTGCCTAACCTACTTCCTCCGACTAACAAAAACAAGGCAGGTGGAATATTCGACGTCTTCGGCGATACGTGGTGGAACATCATCCAGCAGATCTTTGTCGCAGACATTACAACCCTCGTCAACCGCGGTATCATCTTCACCCTCCCCGAATCACTCTCCGCCATCCCGACCCTCTACGGCGGAACATATCTCGGCGAACATATGCTCCTGCACTCGAGCTGGAGATGGGGCTACGGCATGTGGGCTATCATTCTGCCCGTCACTGCTATTCCCACTATTGGAATCATGATCTGGATGAATCGTCGGGCTAAGCGCATTGGTCTGATCACCGAGAAGATTTCGTTCATGCACGGTGCTGAGCCTGGTGTTGTTGGTAAGATTAAGCATGTTGCTACGCAGCTTGATCTTATTGGCGCTCTTCTCCTCATTGGCGGTCTTGCTATGACGCTGTTGCCGATGACGATTGCGGGAAGGAATAATACCGATCGATGGAGCAGACCTTCGTCTATCGTTCTTATCATCGTTGGTGTTTTGACCTTTATCGCGTTCCTGGTCTGGGATGGGAGATTCGCCTCGAACCCGATTATTCCTTACCGAACTATTCGCGAGCGCAACGTCATTGTCGCCTGCGCATCGTGTATCGTCATCGCCATGGCTGATAGCATCTACCGGCCCTTCCTCTCAAGTTTCCTTCAAGTCGCAGGCCATTACTCACCCGGCGCCGCAACACGCGTTGACAATGCCCAGCGCGTGGCATACAACATCGGTGCACTAGTCGCTGGCCTCTCACTCAAATTCGCCAAGAACACGAAGCCATTCATCATGCTCGGCGTTGTACTGATCATCCTCGCCTGCGGTCTTCCCATCTACCTCACCAACATCTCCGGCACCCACATCGCCAGCGAAGCCGCCTTCATTACCTCCAAGTCTCTTCTCGGAGTCGGCCGTGGCTTCACCCAGGTCCCCCTGCAAGTCTCGCTCCAAGCCGTCCTACAAAACGAGCAAGTCGGCATCGCAACAGCTGTGTTCCTCTCTTCGCTCGGCTTCGGCTCAAATCTCGGCGTCACCATCAGCGGCGCCATCTGGAACTCTGTCCTTCCCCGAAAACTCAACGCCTACTTTGGTAAAGAGGAAGGCGGCAAGATCTTTGGCTCTATCGTCGTCGCGCGTGCGTATGAGGCTGGAACTGCTGATAGAAACGCTGTGGATGAGTGCTACCGTGAGACTCAACAGACTCTAGCCATTGGGTCTGTCTGCGTGTCGGGTCTTCTATTGGTTATGGTCTATCTGGTTCGTAATGTCAAGCTTGGAGCTGAGGATGAGAAGAGGGCGGCGCAGGCTGACAAGGAGCTTGCGTGGGCTATCAAGCAAAAAGAGGCTCAGGATGATGCGCCTGTCGAGCTTGAGAGCGGCAGGCGTTAAGTTGATGAAGGTCTGTGTCAAGTATCCCTTGGTCGTAATGCTTAAGACTTGTGAGCGTAAAATAGTGGCGAGAAAAGGTTCATCCTTTACGGTCTAAAGCTGCACTATTGGTATTTCGCAACCTTAGACCTAGTATCGAGACTGAGAAATAAATCATCGTAAGAAAGTACATTCATATATCATATCGACTGTTGTCTGACTCATATTACCTGAAACCACCAAGTGGGCGATCAAATCTGCCTATGACCCAGGCAAAGTGGAACATCTTTTCACTTTACATGACTTGAATGCAGCGGAATCCCGTACTTGCAGTCATTCAAAAATGCTTTCCACATGCCAATACTTGCTAGTCCCCAGTCGGCAGGTGTAGGATCTCAGGCCTGTCAAACATAACTGCTGACTTTCGGATACTTTCGGCACCTGTACTCACCAATTGGTAGTTAGGTCAAGGATCCGGTATTACAGAAGATGCCTGACTCGCAAGTGCCAAGAAAGTCCAGGAAAGCTCCGAGGAATTGTGAAGATGTCAAGTATTGGCCTTGCACCTCTTTGGCTGCCACTTGTAATCATTACACTACCAGTCTTTTTGGGGTTGTCCTCCGAGTAGCGACGCCGATGGCCCGGAGGAAGAGGCAAATGAGCGCAATGGTCAGCTTTCGTAGCTGACTTGGCAGTGAGATTTACGAAGAAGACCCATCAAAGGAAGCTTATGTGGCATAATACCCCACTGATTGATCCATTTCCTACTGGTGATAGGACAGAATACGGAACTCGCTTCACTGGAGCATGGGTTAGTATGGCGCAGGAAGATGGACGAGTTATCTGATCATCTAATCAGATAATCTGAAGGAAACAATCCCTGCTACCGTTAATAACTCATAGAGCCAGTGTTACAAAATCCTACTTCTCTGATCTATAAAAGGCTGGTGAACCCCCCGTCTTGCAGAGGTACCTTTTCCTCAGTCTTTATTATCAGTCACCTCATTCCATTTGCCTTGCGCTATCTCCACAATGAAGTTTTCTACTATCTTCCTCACAATTGCCTCGGTGGTTACTGCTATGGCTGCCGCTCTTCCCGAGCCCGAAGTCGAGATCCCAGGCAAGCTTGTGTCTCGCGATGAATTCGAGCTTGCCATCCGTCAGGCGGGGTGCTCTGCCTGTATCCAAGGCATTCGATGCTGCAATGGCTCATGCATCCGTGGATGCTAAGTCTTGTGCATAGACACGAGCAACTGTAGATGAGGTAAGTTGGCCGCTGGTACACCCTCGCCTTTAAATGAAGAAAGCTGACGTCGAATTCCAGGGCCATCCGCTAGCGTGCGATCACCGAAACTTATGGGAGATAGAGGGAGCTTGCTGTGTAAGAATAGGAAATTCCTTGAAGGGGAATCCGTCTTGCAATTACAAGTCCCGAGTTTGCCAGGAAGCGCACTGAGTCTAATCATTGAAGAGTCTGGAGCTTTAAATCTATAGCAATCTAATTCAAGACAAGTCCTTCTTATGACTTTGTGTAAATTATTGGTGAAAGCTCACTGTCAGGAACCCAGATCAGCTTTTTGACCTTGGCAGATTCGCTGACTTCGAATTCTACCTTCCAGAACGTTGCGCCTTGGTCGTTCCCGACCCATCGACCTCTGCTGGCCAGTTCATCTCGAGGTCGGAGCCATGTAAAGGTATCATCATGATAGTGAGCCAGTTCGAACCTTTCTGTTTCGAGACCTTGCATAAGCCAATATAACTTATCTCCAACAATTTTCACTTCAACCTTAAATATATGCAAGCCATCCCAGTAGGTGCCGACGTACTCGGTGAGTGGTCTTGGTGATGTTCCCGCTTTTCTACCCTTCTCCAATTCGTCCAGCACTCGGGGGTACCATTTGAGATTCTCAGTAACAGCCGCTTCTGCCAGCCCCATAAAGTCGGTTCTGAGCTCTGAGGGTACGTTGACAATTTCTTCAATGATCAGCTGACCGATCCAGTCCGCTGCATCATTAAGAGCTAGTGAGTTGGTAAGGACAACGATCACAGTCTCCGTCTCGGGCAAAAGGCCAACAAAGGTGAGTGATCCAGGAAGGCTTCCCTGATGGAACAGAACGAGACTGGAGGTACCTCTGCCAATGGTAGGCATACCTTGGGGGAGTAATGCTGGATTGAGGCCGATCTGTCCGAAGCGACCTGGAAGCTGAACTCTTCCCCATCCGAATGCATACGAGGCCTCGTGCTGCGATGGTTGGTCAAATGGCATCTTTGCAGACATTATATGGCTCAGCTGCTTGAGGGGCGAGCCAACGTCAGGGCTAACGTTTCCACTGGCCTGAGAATTGAAGCCTTTGATAAAGCTGCTGTATAGTTTGAGCAGATCTTTGACTGACGAACGTGCTCCACCGCTAGCGGCCCCGTACCCATCATCGCCCATCGTGAGGAAGTCGATAGGGACCGTGGATGCATCGTCGAGAGCGTTGTAGCATACGGCTACACCGTCCACACTTTTTGAGGGCGTCTGGAAGGAGGTCCGTTCCATGCCAAGAGGGTCCAGAAGGCGGCTTTGCATGAAGTCGAAGTATGACTGGCCACTGACTTGTTCAATAATAGAGCCAGCCAATTCGTAGTGGAGGTTGTTGTATTCAAACTGAGCACGAAATGGACGTACGAGAGGCCTGTTATTGATGTATTTCATAAACGTCTTCAGAGCCGAGAAGAATGTTACCCGCAGTTCCAAGAATGACATTATCACCCCAGCCCATCCCGGTAAGATGGCTAAGAATGTCCGTTATGGTAGTATTGCTATGAAGCACAGGGTTTACGGAGCGGAAATCAGGCAGGATGTCCTTGATGAAGCTATCCCATGATACCCGCCCCTCCTCAACAAGGAGACCAAGTCCTGCGGCAGTGATGGCTTTGGTCAAAGAACAAACCGGGAAGATTGTATCTTCAGTGACGGCGAGTTTCTTTTCGACGTCGCGAAAGCCATGATTGTCGTAGAATATCGGATTGTCCTTGGTCATTACACCGATAGCCACGCCTGGAGTGCCTGCGATGGCCATCAAGCGCTCAATGGAATGCGACAGGCGGCGGAGCCTGACCGTAATGTCAGCCATTTTGGGTTGATGTTTCCCTGCGCAAAAAAATGTTCAGCAAGGGGGTGATATCAGCGTCATTGCAGTAGATAAAGTTTATGCAAAATAAAGTGTAAAATTGTTGTAGTCAATCCTATTGGCCACTGGATGCTGAAAAGTCATATCACCTATCTGACACTTTGTTCTGGTCTGTTATAGACCCCAATGATCTTCTCCCAGTGGAGCACCTGTTTTCGAAACAAGATATCCTTCTCCGTTTCGTCCTGAAGCGGCGGATCCTTGCAAGCCAGTACTCGGCACGGCTTGCGCTGCCTATGCACCATCCGCTGTTTCCTTAATCCATCAACTACCTGGTAACCGTGTATACTCAGATTATGCCTGCTTCCTTCAGTATCACTGTCAATTGTAGTTACCACAGGTCGTAGATCAAGGCAAACAAGCGCCGAGCCACTCTCCACCAGAACCTCCAAAACAATTAATCCGCTGGCGAAGAGCGTACCGACGGTTGGCTTAACATCCACAGAGAATCCCTCAGCTCGGGTATTGGAAAAGACGTTATTATAAGGTCCTCTAAAAACCAATGGAGTTTCCCTCTCGGATGATAGGAGATGCATTATGATGTTTTGCTCGGGCAAGTTTGTGACATTTGCCAGCTCGCGTACAGTTCGACAAGTGACGCGACCCTTCAAAAAGTCTCTCCAAGTCCACTCGCCAACGCGAATGCTCTTTGAAACCAGGATGATAAACGCTGCCACGATCCAAGCAAACATGGTGATATTAAAAGGATCCACGCCGTCGATACGCGAACCGACGAAGAAGCCAGCCATAAGTCCACCAAGAACAAGTATGGCACACCCCGCCAGTATCGAAAGGGTATACGGTAGACAGCTTACGCTAACAGCGTGCTCTTCGATCGCCCATTTACTGGCCGAGTCCGAGACCCTTTTACGTTTTGATGCTGGGATCTGCTCTTCAACTGCTCTAATGGCTTCCAAGTCATGTTGTCGAGAATTTCGCTCAACCTGTCCCAATTGAGGAGGAAGTCGATAGTTCCCGTTTGAGTCAAGGTAATCGGACAGTGGAAGGCTCCGTCGCAGTGACGCAAGGTCCTTCCGTGAAAGAGTGTTGTACAGACTTACAAAACCCGTAAAACCTTGGGCTGCATCATAAATCCTTGACAGGATATGTGACACCCGCAACGAAGCACAAAGCCGCACCATGTCATCAGTCACAGACGAATCCATACATGATGAAATGACCATGACACTAATGACTTCAGCCATGGTTCTCACTTCGACCGAGGTAGAACCCCGTCCTTGGATAGACAATCTCGACAGGGCTCTCGTTGATGCAATTGCCTGGTTTGAGTTCGTCTGAATATTGAAAGCAGTGTTCAATAAGAGACCAAAAGCACGGCGAAACATTCCAACTGGTACACCCGACGAGGAACCGGAGATATATCCCAGCCGGTTCTGAAAGGTGATGGTAGGGATGCCCCGCGATCCTGCTGGAAAAACAACGGCAGAGACTTCAAATTCATCTGTCTGTCTATTTCGAGTGTTTCGGGTATTCAAGTCGCTGAAAATATTCCACAGAAGACGAAACAGCCAGTTCGATATCGCGCTCATGTCCGAAGTATAAGTTGCGATATAGCGGTCCCCAGGACCACGTGTCGAATTTAAATTGGTGTCTCGATGTCGAACGTCTAGAGTAGCATCAAGACAAATTTCAGATGGATTTTCAGCTGCAGTAAGCGGATAGTATCCCAGATCTCGTCGAATGTCGGAGTGTCTACCAAGAGCCTGGACACCATATGTTGGTAGTTCACTCGAAAGAAACTTCAGCTTTGTTGAATACTTAGCAAGCACTGTGATCACAATGCTCACCCAATCAACCTCGTCTGAGGTGAAGCTCTCGCACAGTAGCCGCGCTACAGTTTCGGTAACATAGTCCACAAGGTGGTAGTAGATCGGCGCCTCATTATCTGTCACACCGGCAACCCCATCGCGCAGCATGTATTTTTCGTTCACCTCAATCTCTCTCCGAATTGCATGCCGTTCCCGAATACCGCCTTTGCGTATGATCTCTGGCACTGACCCAAGTCTTGTTTCTAGCCTTTCGAAGCTTCGCCCAACTACGAACCCTCTGTCTGATTTCCCTATCTGAGACTCGGATGTAATCGTCAGATTGTCATCCAGACCATA
This sequence comes from Fusarium chuoi, assembly GCA_022627125.1. Taxonomy (NCBI): domain Eukaryota; kingdom Fungi; phylum Ascomycota; class Sordariomycetes; order Hypocreales; family Nectriaceae; genus Fusarium; species Fusarium chuoi. The sequence goes on along the minus strand of JAJALE010000839.1, from coordinate 263,462 downwards.
TATGGATAGTGCGCAGAGTAGCTGGTCGGAAAGGCTTTCTAGCCAGGTGAATCCAGTGTTGTTGATAGTTGAGCCAAGGTCGTGACTGAGAGCCGATTCTAGGGGCTGTTGGGGCTCGTTCAGACAGCGAAGGATTCGATTCACTTCTGTTTCCCATAGATAATTTTCATATAGGTCAACGATATTATATTGCGAAAGATCGCCAAATCTGGGTCTTCTGGTTGAAGTGTCATTTCCAGAGTCGGATGATTCCTGGCTTGTGGGGAGAGCATTCCGCAAAGACTTTGCAGTTTGTAGAATCCTATTTTGGAGCCTATTATTAGGTCCTGAGCGACTTCCTTCTGTTTGGCTCATATTAGGAATTGCTCTTGAAGGTCCGCCTCCATGGTTGCTTGCGTCGCTTGAGGTTGGTGTTGTCATACTCGTGAGAGATTCCAACTCAACGTCGTGTTGGCGAGACATCGCATCAACTAGTGATGCTGAAGGTCGATTTGAAGACTTACAATGGCCGTATTGATTAGAGGATGTAATGAGTGGTCGATTGACGTGTTGTTAGGTGCGGGGTCTCATGGCTTCTACTACGTGATTATGCAGTCAGCAATAACATGCCACCTCCGGTGTGATGAATAACATAGAGCACCAATCAAATAGAACCACGTCACTTACCCATACACTGATATACATGGGGAAGCACCAGTCTCTGTGTTGGTGGAATAAGACTTATTCCTGGTCTCTTAGTACTGTTCGATACAGGATCACCTTTGTTACGGCTCTTGTCAAGTCAAGGCAGGATCAACCGCAGCTCTTTCTTTGCCGAGAGGAACAATACAGATATCCTGTAGTGGCTCAAATGGCTAGCATAGACAGCCAGTCAAACTTCGAGATATTTCAACATGTCCTCCGTAAAAGCAAGACGAGGTCCTCGGCTGGGAAGGCAGTGCGTTCGCCTCGATCAACAGGTAAATCAATTGGCCCCGTTATAATAAATGGAGATATGGTTTTAGCTGATAAAAACCTTATTAGGAGAACCATCGTATAGCACATCGTCTCAGATGGAAAGAGTAAGCGCATGCAATTCTCAAGAGAAGAAGGATCCTCTCCCCTTTCTTCGACAAACCATTCAATGGGACCGCCAACTTCAACGCAAAGTAGAGCTAACAGAGGTGCCTGATGAAGACTGGGCGGCGTGGGTGAGTGTAGAAGTGAAGACAAAGCCGAGAGTTTGGGTTCGGCAGCAAAGGGAGTTTGATGAGTCGGGAGTCAAGGTCAAAGATCGTCTGGTGTTGTTAGAACCTTCGGAAATCCTATCAAAGACGCTTTGGAACTTTGAAGGAACTGGAATTCGGCGAAAGCGAGGGTCAGGAGTCTCGTTTCGGCAATACTCCGATTCATCTTCTGAAGACGACTATTTGAGTTGCCCTACTCAGCACCGAGAGATATCACTTAGTCACGAGCGCTACAGAGACCTATTCTTCGAAGTCGTGGAATCCAGAAATATTCAACCGTCTGATTTATCAATATCAGCGAACAGAACGTTGGAGGTCCTAGAAAAATTCATTGACTACGTCTTCCCCGGGGCTAGAAAGACGTTTGAGGAAGCAAACCAGGGTATCCAGATATCGTATCCCCACGTATGGACACTTTTTCAGCCCGGGACAATTGTTTACGAGAAACGGCTAATCCCCCCGTTCAATGAATTTTACGAGCAATGTTTTCGAGTGAGAAGCACCGAGGACATTGTTGGTCATTGTGATGGAACCAACATCTTTCGACTGCTGTTGGAAGAAATCGTTTATACGCAGGGCAGCGGAGTTCGCCCAGGCACCATGATCATTTCGACCAGTCGGCACATTCGGGAATATGATGGCTTGAGAAATATAACGCCGGAAGATCTAGGTGTCGTTCTTTGAGCGTGATCCCGAAGGAAAGGCAAGGAGAGATTTGTACTGCAATCACACAGAGAAGCCGCGAATTTCTCCGTCTCTCAGCTATACCGTTCAGTATCTGGAACTATAAAGGCCCCGTGGAGCTCTTAAATGTAACAGGGATGGCATGTCATGACACATTGGGAGATACAAAGATATCACAGACGGAGAGGGCATGTCAAGTATGTTACATTCCCAAAGCTCATCTCCAAGGCTAATAACGGTGCTAGAGGTACACTCATGAGAACGTGGTTATAGATCTACGATCCTCTATAACTTACTTTGACCATCGATTCCCGACATGGCTGCATAGCGTCCAAGACGTGGATAATGCCGTACAAAATACAGAAGCGATCCAGATATCAGACACCGGACACACCAAGGAGCCTGATTCGGAGGATGGAAACTATACAGATAATTTTCTTTTAATATGCCGTGGATACCTGCCAGCATACCTGATATCCTCAAGGGCATATGCAGTCAATATCCTGGTTAGTCAGCTGAGCCCGCCTGTTTGGGATCAGCAGCATCATTGGGGGTCCGCGGCCTTGTCTCTTACTGATGAATCACATTGGTATACGCTTTTACAAGCTTATTTCGAAGAGGGGGGAGACATTGAGATGAAACTCGGTAGACGCCAAACGAGAGGTGCTGGTCTGGTGCTGGCATTGCAAGGGTCGAAGATCTTAACAAGAATAATGGCAAACAGTAAGTTAAGCTACCAATAAAAAGCAATTAAAAAAAAAGAACACATATCTAACATCAATATGAAGATATATCTGCCAAATTGAAAAGGCCACTGGTCTCTTCAAGTTTGGTAGAGGGAGGCAAGCGGCTTTCAGAGGCTTCAAAAGACGCGCTCACCTGGGGTGGAATTCTCCACGTAGACCATTACGGGGTTTCAAACAACCAACGGGACGCTGGAGGTAAGCCTTAGACACTATCTCTGACTGATGATGCAAGCTACTAAAGAACGTCTTTATGGACTTAGAGCTGGCCAACCACTTTTCATTCTATCCCAGTGTTGTGCTGGTGACATGCAACGATGTAACTGAGCTAGGGACCGCTTGTGAAAGCGAGATCGATGGTGTTATCGCGTGTAACACATCTTCAGGTAACCCAATACTAGAAGTGTGGAAGACACATCTGGTTACAGAACTATCAGAACTCACTGCTCTGATCTCGGAACAGCGTCTTAATGATGCTTGTCGAATCTTGGCGCAGCTCGAGCCTAAGGAGAGCCGTATGGGAAAAGTTCTGAAGACGGCTAAAAGAATAGCCATAGCCGAGAGGAGTGTGGTCAGTTTTGGTCATGTTTTTGCTGTGATTCGGTCTTCCCTGCCTTTAACCAGACTTGAAGACTTCAGGAATATCCTGGCGGCCGGTGATGAACTAGGAGACCAATCAAATAGTATAGTTGAGTAAGTAACAGTCAGAGTGTCACTCTTTCTGTTAAGTACTTAACATAAAAGAACTAGGTGAGCAGCTGACTCCCATAGATGACTTAAACTAGGAGGAGTCGACTGAGGCCTATTCATCATCTTCCGGCACAAAGTTGGCCTCTAGTTCACGATGAATACTGTGGGCGTCGAAACCTTCAAGCTCATCACCTCTGATAGACCACCCACAGGCTTCAATAAAAGCTTGTACTTCTCCTTGCAACTCCTCAACGTCCTCATACTCAAACCTCCAGCACTTGCGAACAATCTTTCCCATAAACCTATCCTCCAAATCAGCCATCCAGTCCTCTTCGACAATCAGGCGTCGTGTCTCGCGTGAATCCTTAAGACCTGGCATACGACAAGTCATAAACTCGTATACTAAGCTACCAAAATAGAACATGTCCGTTTTCAATGTTGGCACTTTCACGGCCCTATCGAGAGGGAGTTTGTCTGGCGCATAGTCCGTGTGGATAAAGAACCAGCCAGGAAGGTTGTAGCGAGTGCTTGGATCATGGAATTCAGAGCCCACGAAACCAGCCAGAGAGATTGATAGAGAGCCTGCGGTAATCCAGCAGTTATCCTCGTTGATCTCTCCGTAAGCGATCCCATGAGAGTGGATCAAAGAGAGGGCTGAGAGCAATTGCAAGCTCCATTGGTAGGCCAGAGGGCGAAACTCTGGCTTCATACGGGTAGTGGGAGGCGAACAATCTTCTTGAGCAGCGTAGGTTTGAGACCGATAGTTTCCGAGGAAGTTACCCAAAGAGCCGTATGTCGGTTTCTCAAGGATGGGGAGACCTGTCCAGGCGTCCTGACCTATGACACTGGTAGCTGTCGTTAGCCAGATAAGAGGCACCAATAGTATATGGAAGACATACGGCACGATCCTAGGGTGCTCCTGGCCAATCATGTTGTAAGCATAAGAGGTCTTGAAGCAGACGAAACCTCCAGGCTCCTTACGCCAGTCAGCATCTGGGTCATCGTCCTCCGAGCTATCAGTCCAAAATCTGCATTCAGGTATAAAGATGACAGAATTGGCGTCTCTGGAATAGACGCTGGTGCCTCCAATGTCAATCGGAAATCGGAGACGGTGACCTTTGGGGTCGGTCAAAGGAACAGTACGACGGCCCGTCGCGGTTCGGTAAGTCGTTGCCAGACTTGGCTTGTTTTGGTAAGATCGGGCCATATTTGACAGATCCGAAAGAGCCTTTGGTCTAAGTAGCTTTCAACGGATGTAGAACTATAGTTGTTGATGAGTTGGGGTAGTATTTCCATCCATTTCAGGCAGCAGGTTTTTCAGAGCACACCACTTCGCTGCCTTGGATCTTCCGAGTGCTTTGGCCACTAAGAGTTCATTACATCCCCTGTAAGGATACTCAAAAGTCGAACGCCAAGGAATCTCCATCCTCAGCGCCGCGGCAGCACATCGGCATGTCCTTTTGTTTATCAGTGCAAGGTGCAAGGGGATGTTCCCACGAATGAAATGCGCTATTAATACAATATTATGTACAGTGGCAACATAGAAAAGTTCACATCTCCCCAAATGACTCTCTCGACCTTGATGAAGTCGGTGGTCGTTCTAGTGATTGCATCTCCATATCAACAGTCACATAGATCTTTCGGCTTGAAGATGCATCATCCAACTGCTCCCACGTCCCTTCTGCCTTGGAAGTGGACAACATACCCTTGTTTCGTCGCCCCGTGGAAGTCGCTGTTGCTTTGCCTGTCACTGCTGATGTTCCCTGTCCTGTGAAGGGCCCAGTCTGTCTAAGGGACTGGTCATGGGAAGAGTCGAAATGGATCCAGTTCTTGAGAAGCCGTCGTAGAGAGGGGAGTGAGCCGGCTATAATACCAGCGCCTGACTCAAAGGCGGACCAGAGCGTAATATTTCCCACGTTATCTATACTCTTTGTCAGATTTCAGAATGATTCGACCTGGCATAATACTTACAAACGTAATCTTGGGGATAAGCATAGTATTTGATGTATGGGAGTCGTATGATAGTGGCGATTGAAGCGCTTTCCAATGCGAGTCAGCAATGATGCAGCTTATTAACGGTTTCAGAGGCAACTCACAGAACACCCAATCCAAGAATGATACTGATAGAAACCTTGGTGGCCGTCTTCATCTGAGTTTTATACAGCATGAATCCAGGTAAGATAGCGCAGACCCAATCCGTTGCAACAGCTGCAGCTGAGACAAGATAACTAAGGCTGGTAATGACAGTCGGAGGCGAGCAATTTCCAGCCGATTTATCCCAATTCGCTTGAATAGGGCGGCACATAGTAAAAAGTCCCATAATGACAATGATGGTGGAGATACACGATGCCACGAGTGTTATCCACACAATAAGCCTGTGGGACTTCTTGACAGCTATTCGGAGAAGGGTGACGCAGATGGATGCTTTGATAAATATAAGCGAACAGCAGTAAAATGTTTGGAACAACCATATATGCTATTCATCAGGGTCAGCAGCCGGCCGTAGTCAGCAGGGTCCCGAGGTTAGTCTCACCATTTTACTTTTTTCAATCAGATAATCATTTAGTCTTGCATCCTTGGCGCCGAGACCGTAGTAAGTTCCTTTCGAGACACCACCGACAACGACCATAAACAACATCTTGGATACGTCAATTAGCTCAGCTCATCATCAGCAGTCGCAAGAGAAATATGTGCTTACCCATCCGATTAGCATCAGAGTATCATCTGTCCCAAAGACATGATGTTTTGCCCGAATTCCGCATCGTAGAGCAATAATAATAGTGGTCGGAGGGGCAAAGAAGAGAGTGACAGATAAAAGCACGAGGCCCAGTCCTTCTGGGCGGATAGAGGTTACATCTGCATTGGCTTCCATGTTGTAACGCGACCCCTTGACTTAGATACTGTATTTACATACCTAAGGTTGCCAAAGTGGGGAGAAAAGAATATTAAGACGAGATAAGAGAAAAATTATCCAGGATTCGGTTCTTGGATCATTCTTTAACATTCTTCCCTGCACTCATTGGACTCTCCTGGGACAGATCCGAACGCGTGGGTGCTCGGTCCCTCTGATGGTGCAGTGAGCTTGTCAGCACTAATGAACCTTAAGTTTCTGAGTCATGGAGAGCCCCCTGTTTCGGTGACAGTGCGCGCGTTAAAGCCACAAAGTCTTGGGTAAGAAGAGACAGCGCTGCATGTGAAAATAGTACACAACATTCTGGACTGGGAAAGCCGGCCTCCTTTGGGAGAATAATTTGAGCTTAAGATTAATAATTTTCTAGTTCCCTTACTACAGAAGCCGCCTTCCTTTAGGAGGCTGAAGAATTTCTCTGCCTGCGACCTTACATGGTGTTGTCTTGGTGCGGTCTGTAGGTTTTAAGGTTTTCCCCACAGGTTCTTAGTGAGGGCCGTAGGCTTCATTATACCCTTAAGACCGTGGCTAACGTGCTTTCCAGAAACAGGGCATGATGATACAAGATGTAGAATTATCTGCACACCAAAGCCCGGTTTCTAAAGGACTTAGCTGTGAAGCCACATCGGCCTCGAAGGGAATGGACTACCTCACTAATCAAGCCATGCAGGCTGGCCCAAGCGACGATCGTAGGAGCCGATCGGCCGATTCCTCTCCAGCGACGATCGCCTAAGTGACTTGACCAAGTGGGTAGTCTGGAGATTTCATCCGATCTGGAATTAGCTACATTTTCAAGCCCGTGTTGAAATGGCCTCTAGCAGGGCAGTGGTATTGCCTAGCTCTAAGTCGCTTCTTTGCATTGATCTCCCCTCTTAGTCCTATTGGGTAGTGCTGACAGGCGTTTGTTGAGCGAGACCTAGAGCTAATGCTGGAGGCGAAAGCTTAACGTTGCCTGATAATCGCGCCTGGACGTATAAGGCGACAGCAAACGTGGCAACTGCGCCCTCTAAAGTCTAGACCATGTTTTAGAGTCTTAATGGCAGAAGTATCCTTGTTATAGTGGTGGCTTGCGCCAAAATGGATACCAGCGGTGCACTAATATCTTTAGCTAAATTATTCCAGACATGGTATTTTTCACTCTCCTTTCTATTTTATTTATCCAGTTAGTGAGACGTCTACGGGTTCTGATCGCGCCTGTACAGAACGTCTGTGCAGGCTAGACAGGACCGTCTTTATACATGAAACGAGGAGATATGCAGCCTCTGAATAAGTGTGTTCTAGGGCTGGACATGGCATCAGGCGAGCTGCTATCTCGTTCAGACTAAACCCTGGAAAAGAAATACTACTATGATGGGAAGCTTGAATAAACAGATCGCATGACTTAATGGGCCCCTGTAATCGTAGGGCCGCACCCTCAGTTCAGAAGCGAAGTTGAGGCTGAGGAGGAATCGATCCCTGTATGTTTAGATCGAATGCGAGAACTCCACCCTACTCGGCATCTTGCTGTCGGATTCTGAATCCTGGGGCAAGCCTTTCGAATTCGCAGCGAGTGCGCTAATTTCAGAGTCGCAAAGCGTGTAAGAAAAAAGGATTTGTCGAGGCAGGTATGAGATACCAAATGGTTATCTTGAGAGCAGGCTTAGTTCTTAGCCATAGCCTTCTGCTTCTATGATCTGCCCTTTAAACATCAAGCTCTCCTAAATAATTGCTAAAATTGAATAAATTATCAGCTTGTTTCTTTTCCAAACTTTTCAAATCTGGAACATGAGCTGCATGTACATGGTAAACTTGATCAAGGGACACGGGACTCCACCTTACCCTAGAGCTATTGCAGAGTCCTAGACTGACCAATTAAACCCTTCGGACCCCTGTACTTGTCGGTTAGCATTTAGTTCCCTCGTAGCACGGAACGGAATGGGCGGGGGAACCAACATCCAATTTCGGAGACTTCTCCAAGCCACGGTCCGAATCATCCAAAGGCTCAATATAGTGGCATATCGCCATGGCATTCTCCCCAGTATACGCGGCCTTAGAGCCTTATGTCGACATTCCATTCAACGTATCCCTCAGCGGGATCCTCTTCCTCGCTTATCGCTGCCTCATCTCTAAACCCGGCCTTCTCCTCACCATCGTCTTCACCACCAGCGCCATCATCGTCCTCTTTGATCGAACCTCCACCAAAAAAGAAATGGCCAAAACCATGGCCGAACTGCCCCTGGGCCTCGGGTCCGTCCTCTGGTTCATCGTCTCTGGCAGATCGACCAAAGCGCAATGGCTCCACGCGTTCACCATTTACGTCAACTTTGCTGTCTACGGCAATATTCTCATGATGGTCGCGACACCTTCTGGAGGGACCTTTCGTGGCACTAGCTGCAAAGTCGCTTGCATCTCCCTCTCTGCTTGGATTATCCTGCAAGGGTACCAAGTGCAGTGGAAAACTATCATGCTACACGATAACCTCTTTGTCTTCACCGCTGCTTCCAAGAGCTGGATTTTTGCGCACGCAGTCTATAGATTCATTCTGCTCACGCTGCCATGCTTCGGATCTGGGAGGCGTCACCGGCTCATGGAGGTGTATTCTCTTGGCCTGACGTATTTATTGTCATTGAGTACTGGACTGCCGTTTGAGTACTGCTTCGGTATGGCGGATACAATCGTGGCGCCGGCAGTCACAGCGTGGTCATCCGTCTCCAAGACCTTTAATCTCATTCCACGTGATGCAGGAAACGGTCATTCATCTGCGAGAGGCATCTCGGACACTGGAGACGTATACCTGGGAATCGTTGCACTTGCTGTTGCTGCGTATGCAGGCCTTAACATGCTGTCTCTAGGTCGTCTTGTATTTTAGCCGGTGGAAAAACTGAAATTTGAAGACATAGCTTGCTGGACCGATACTTCAGCGTGATTAAGCATAGACGAATTGCTACGAGGAGCAAAGTTTTAATGAGAACTTGAGCCTGCAGGGTATATGTCAAGACTAAAAAGAATGTAGGGCTGTTAAGGAGAGACGATTAATACGCAAGCGCAATGATAGAAAGTCTTTGAAGATAAACAAACTTCAAGCTGGTGTGAATGGCTTGACAGTCATTGATATCTTGGAGTCCTGAGAGATAGAAGTAGCTCAAACAATGCTCATTCGTGGCCGTGGCAAGGGCGTCTGTTTTCTCTATCTGTAACATGGTTGACCTTAAGAGTACAGCTTGATGTAAAGTGAAAATATCCTGGGCATGCACTAGTCTCGCGGTTCAGCATCTGCTTTTATGTAACCTAATACTCTCCTCCGATGCCTTTGATGTAGTAGTAGTATCCTCCTGCTCGAGGCAAAGTCTTACCCCAACTTCCCCAATCTCCATAACCACTTGTAAGAATGACATCTAGGCATTATTTGAGGGATGCGTTTACCAAAATGGTTGTCAGATAACCTATGAAGGTTCCTACTGCTCAAACTACCACCAACGAGATCGACGACATCCTCGGCGTAAGAGCAAAAGAAAGCTTACACGCTCGTCCAAGCTCAAACCCCTGCAGGTCAAGACCAACTTTCCTTAAGCTTGCAATATTTATCTGTAGCCTCAAACCCTTTACGTACAACAGCATGACTGGTAAGTATCAATGCGGTAAGCCAGTTACTCAGATACGTATATCAGATCAGAAGGGTTAGTGGTATAAGGAGAACTCAGAGATTACCTATTCTTTGTCATAGTCACTCCGCCAAGATTGATGACGATAGTGAGGGGCATCCATCACCGGTTAATCCTCAGACAATGGGGGTCATAGTGAAGACAGTCCGGAGTGAGCAAAGGCTGATTTCACTTGTTGAGACGTCTCTTCCATTGGGTTTGGAGTATAACTGATGCCGTGTGACCCTTGAACTTAAGTTGGTTGATCACGCATGGATGTAAGAGCTGCCGGATCAACGGAAGCGTGAAATCATTCGGTCACCCGGGGTTCAATAGTTGCTGAAATAGAAGGTTGAAATTCCATTAGTGCAATCTCAACTGGGACTATCTATCAAGTTCCGTCAAAAGAACCTTTTGCTCTCCAATGAATACCGCGATCAAGAGCTGCCACAGGTCCAGCAACAAGCAGGCAATCCACACACACCAATGTCCTCATGGGTTTGCGGGTTAGCGCGAAAGATCTACCGTTTTAGCAACTATTCCTTTTACATGAACCAGCTCAATACTATCACGAAGATGGAATGATCATCTGTAGCACATTGTGATGATCGTTTAGCTTTGACACTCTCTAGCTATCTGCACGTCACGGATTCTCCGTGCTTTTCCGTGTTCGTTAGTGTCATTCTTTAATTCCCCCACATATAACCTACTTACAAGGATAGCTGGCCCGGATTCGTCGGAATACCAATTGTTGGCCAATTCCCGGAACTCAGGGTCTCATGTCAGGTCAAGACTTGGCAACATGGTTCACCGACGCGTGCCGCCATAACCTGTGATACCAAATCTCGTTTGCAGCGGCATGTTATGCCGATATTCAGCACAACACTGCCATGTAACGCTATTACATATTTGTTAAAGACTGTCAGCTAAAACATCCATGAACGATCAACCTGCAGCTATCCTTGCTGCAAAAAGTCTAATCACGAACCGAGCGGCCAAAAAGGCTAGGGCCCGAATCACGGATATTTTGAGTTTCTGGGATGTTGAAAAAAGATAAATAGCTCCACATAGCCCCTTCAATTCATGCAATACTGCGCAACCCCATCACCGTATTGGTATATCTTAAGTCGTCACGCAGACCTTCACCATGCATTCTTGGTCATACCTTGGAGCTTCAGCGCTAATGCTCGCAAGTATGGTCTCAAGCCTCAGCATCAAACTCGACGCTAAGACTGGAAAGTCTTGCGAGTATACCGCGCCGTGGCAGACGCTCCCTGAGCTTCCGCCTATGCCGAAGGCCAACTTTAAGGGCACAGCACCAATTGACGGCATTGATCTTTGGTATGCGACATTCGGAAGACCGCTCAAGGAGACTAAGGCGAAAGGCCTTAGCCCTGTTGTTTTCCTCCACGGTGGCTTTGCGAATAGTGATTACTGGGCCAACCAGATCCGCTATTTCAAGAATCACCCCTACACTCTGATCACAATCGATTCTCGGGCCCAGGGTCGTTCGTCAGATGATACAAGCCGTCCTTTGACCTACGATCTCATGACTAAAGATGTCATTGGATTGATGGATCATCTTGGAATTGAAAAGTTCTCAACTGTTGGTTGGTCCGACGGCGCATGTATTTCTTTCGACCTCGCCATGAACTTTACTTCTCGTCTCGACCGTACCTTTGCATTCGGCGGTACTTACAGCCCCGCGAACATCAATTCGACAATTGGAGATAGTCCCCTGTTCACGGAGTATCTGGAGAGAGCTGAGGCGGAGTGGAAGAAGATGTCGCCATCCATGGGCTCGTTCCAGGACTTCTCGGACAGAATGAACGCGATGTGGGCAGCTCTGCCAGACTGGGATGCAAAGTCGTTTGCCACGATTCCTACGCGATACTCTGATCCTAATGCTCCCATCATATGGATTGTCGATGGTGACTCTGAGGAGGCTGTCAATCGCACCGTTCCCGGCGAACTCCATAGCTGGGTAAGTCAACAACTGTTGCTCGCTTCTCTTCTTTTGCTAACGATATTCTAGATCTGGGGTTCTGATCGTCTTATTCTGCCCGGAGTCAGCCACTTTGCGTAAGTCACTGCATCTGTATCTACACGACATCGATTGACCTTTTCACAGTTTCATGCAAGACCCACAGACCTTCAATGCCATGGTTGAACGCTTCCTTGAGATGCCTCGTTTCCCTGGCGAGCTGTAGAGTATCACTGTAGTGCTTCATGGTATTTAGCATACTGGCCTGCAGCTATGATGAGGAGATGACGGACCACCATTCTTTCATTTGACTGAAATCTTCAGATATTTCAATCTAATACTTCTCGGTATACGATTGTGATCAGCCTATCAAGCCCCTCACAGTTTCCCCCACCCAATGACCAATAGCTCTCTTCTCTGTCCAAGCCCACTTCCCAACAGTAATAGAAGCCAAAGGGAGAACTCAGAGTGACGAATCCAACCAGCCATAGATCCCAGTTCTTCGCTTTGAACTTTGACATGTGCATATCAGCTGTCTCCAGATGTATCGGTCGCAGTTCCTTCTCACCATCAAATCGTCCTTCGGTATCATACATGACCTCTTCGATAAGATCAGCACCGAGTTCCTTGTGACGTGATGCAGCTCTGGCGATCTGCTGAATACGTACGCAGTTGCGCTTGTACAATCCATCATGTCCTCTGATAGGAGCTTGATCTTTTGGCAGACTTCTTCTGAAGTGAAGCAGAATTGATTTACAGCTTCAGAGGTTCCGCTTGCGACGAGTGGGGGTACGTTGGAGATCTGATCGAAGAAAAAGGCCATAGCCAGCATTGGTTTCCCGTGGTACAGGCCCTCGTTGGCGCAAATCCATTTTTACTCCTAGTGGCCAATTTACAACAATAGGGACAGAGGAGAGCAAGCTCCGAAAGAGGATTCAAAATCGAGTTTATAAAAGGGTTTCCAGTGCGCATTCACCCAAAATCTATCCAATATTAGATCCTGCTTGGCCAATCACCTAACTACAAAACCAAGAAGCTGACCAGTCTCGGTAGGGTTGCGTCAGAGGACGAATAAGAACTCATCTCGGGCAAAAGATGCCCAGCACCAGTATCATGTCAACCGCTGGCGTCTCGATGAAGTACTGAATATCAAATGATGGAGAGAAGAAAGGGGACAAATACAGGATGGAGGAAAGATGACCATAGATGAAATTAGGGAGGCAATCAACCAAATGATACCGATGCGCAGGTGGTGGCCGAATCGCTGGGAAGTGGTGGACTTGAAGGGCCGGCGCAAAAAGTCGACGGTGTGAAGCATGCGGCAAGATGGAACAAAACACAAGAGCGTGTCAGATAGCCCAGTTTCCATGCCTGTGCAAGACAATGTTGGGTAGTTGATGCGACTAGATATTTTATTGCCTTTTTGTAGCAATTTCGATCTTGGTAACTATAGAAGTTTCACTCGAATTGATTAACAGTTAAACATCTGGGAGACACTATGTTTTGCACTACTGATTATCACAGAGTGTAGGGCAGAAGCATAGACGGCTGATAATATTTGCTGTGCAGGCTAGGACCTAGTATGATGTGATTCATACATTCTATGCAGGTATCTAAATGAAATAAGCGACATGCTAAGCCAATTCTTTTTCGGGAAAACGTACACAGATGAAAGAATTAATATTTGAAGAAAGACCAATGTCGTGTCCACAAGCCGGTGCACCGTTTTCAGACTTGACGAGTTTACTACCTTGAGTGCAGCCCCCGTCGTGGAAGAGCATACACTGAGTACCTGGCTGGACCAAAATGGACAAAGGAACAAAATGCTCGCCGTCGCAAGGGCCATTGTTAGCGCCTTCGTTCGTGAACTTTGTACAGGCTGTACCGGGCATGTCTCTGCCGAAGGTTAGACATCCGCTTTTACCTCCGCCTGAGATAATTCGATATTGTGTGTCACCACCAGCGAAGCAATCAAAGGTTCCGGCGTAAGCGGTGACTATGATTAAATATTAGACCAGTCTAGAAAGCAGAGCTATAACTCACTTTCCCATGCCGCGGCGGGTGTCAAAGTAGCCAAAAATACGGCAACCCAAGAGATTGGAGAGACACGCATGATTTCGTTGTTGTTGTTGTTGTTGTTGTTGTTTGTGATATTGAAGAGATGGAGGACTGTGTAATAGAAGAGAGTAGGAAAGAACTTGGGCAGCGAAAAGAAGCGCTTTTATGGATAGTTCAGGTTGAAGAAATCTGCCTTGCCATGTGACGATACTTTCATCAAATACGAGAACAGTCTTGACCTCTGCGAATTGAGCTTCCTGAAACGTTCTAGATACTCCACGAGGGGCTGTGCATGGACCTATCCAAGTATGGCCAACGAGAGCTAACACAAAGCTTCGTCCCACAAGTTGGACTCTCAAGGATCGGACTATCTATGCTCGGACTTTGGCTTAGATATTGATTTAGCGTCCCAGACATCTTGAGCTAAAATTGATACGTTCGCTTGCAAGTAAATTGGTTTTCTTCAGCAGCCATACATATCTCTTCAAGTCTACTTTTGTCTTGGCCCATCGACGTGTTGATGATCTCGGCTAATACGAAATGATCGCGGCAAGGAGTTGCATCGCTTTATTACATCACATGTTCACTTGCAGATAATCTGCTATGACCTCTGTCATTCTAGGCAGCTGTTAATATCTCACCCATCAAGCTAGCCATATTTAGGCTCTAAACTAAGTTTGTCAATAACTGAGTGCGAGTTTCCCTTGCTGAAAGTCCGAGCCTCGGACTTAGCCCTTGTCTGCTTCATACACTAGCTTAGCCCGCTCCTTGGCTCTCGTGTGGTTTTCAAGGGTCGATAATATTTCATTGGTCGGAGCTGTAGATACACTCAGCACTAGAGGTAATAATCGACGCGGAAGGATGACCGACGCTTCGTAAGGATTTCCTCGAGACCTCTTCGAAGAACTATGCCCTTGAAAGAGTTGCTGTACTCGCACATGTGAAAGTCAACAGGGATCATCTCTTTGAGTGGCACAGAACTGCGGGAAGCTCACGACAGGGGCGTAAGGGCAATTAAAATGAAGCACATGAAATATACTTCTAAACATGCCTAAGTTATTATGTGAGAGAGGTACCAGCAGGTCAGATAGTTACATATCACTACCTCATCAAAACAACATCTCCTATAGAACTCTTCGTGCCTCGCTCGTACTCAGTAATCACCTAATCATCGTGGGGCTCGTGACTTACCGCAGTCTTGTATCACTCAAAAGATGGATCTTTAGTGGCATACCGAAAATGGTGTGCAAATAATTAAAATGATCAGAACGAAAGGGACCTCCAAGCGTACCTGATTTGGCGTGCTATAGGAGTTCTAACAAATCTTATCGTTATAAATCGCTATATTGCATTCTTTGCAACCCGTATCGAGTCTGCTCTGTTATTAATTATAGGGCCTTTACCGGGCTTCCTTTTCTTCAACAGCCACTAGAGGCCAGAACCATTAGATGGGTAAGTTCTTTTGATTTAGCTCAATGAACTGGCACTTTATACCTGATATGTTTAATCCTCCGTTGATAAGCATGGATCACGATCCATCATGATGTACGTGCTGTTTGTTTCTATGTCTGCGGGCGTTGCTGGAATACTTGACTACATTTGGCATAGACCCAGAAAAGCCGGTTTACTAACCTCTAAATTGCCGTATTTAATACTAACTACCCTTACTATACCTTTTTTGTAAGATTTACAGTTTATTAAAGTTTAGCTGTCTTTATTAATAGGCTGGCGTATTTCTCTTATATAATCGGCGCTCTCTGCAGTGATATTCTGGATGTTGAAAAGTTTTCTATCTGATTTTCGTGTCGCTTTCAAGGCGATCCCTCAGTCTGAAACCTCTGTTTCTCATTGTAAGTTAACCATAGCCACTTCTATTTCAATTGCATCACCAACGGTTTAAGTGACTCTGTCTTTGAGTC
Organism: Fusarium chuoi; assembly: GCA_022627125.1. Classification (NCBI taxonomy): domain Eukaryota; kingdom Fungi; phylum Ascomycota; class Sordariomycetes; order Hypocreales; family Nectriaceae; genus Fusarium; species Fusarium chuoi. Next base: position 247,630 of record JAJALE010000839.1, on the reverse strand, counting down.
CGTTGCCAAGAAGGCGCACGATGCGATGCTTTATTCAAATATCATGATGGCAATGTATTTAAGTGATTTACTGACGTTATCTCACTTTGCCAACTATTTAAATTACATATATGGCAACCCTAAATTCATTATCATAGAGCCTCTTGAAGACTTTTACAGTTAGCTACGCTAAAAATGCTCCCTCTATTACTTACTGGCGGCGATAATCTTGTCAGCCATTGCAGGTAGCTTTTCAGCAACCACATTTAGCTCCCCATAGATCTCACAGAGATATTCACCCTCCAACACCATACTGTAGGCAGTCCTAAACCTACAGCACCTCATGTTAGTTACCTCATGCCACAACCGCCACGAAGAGCACCACTTACCCAGCAGACTCTGCCCCAGACACGTCCCGAAGATGCGCAGCAGCGAACCAAGGCTTTTACTCAGAAGTGGAAAGCTTGTTCAATATAGGCCCATAAGCCTCAGGACACAGCTTTGCGCCTCCATTTGTGTCACGGGACAGTAGATTCTCAGCCGGCATGTCTACTCCAGCCTTTGAGAAATATCCCCCCCCCCCCCCCCACGGGAGATATCCCCAGTCGTGAAGCACCAAACAGTGAACCCCGCATCTCGAAGCTTCTGAATGCACTCTGCAGCCCCATCCCTAAGCTTCAACTCCTTGGACTCATTCATCAAGTAGGTAATATCCTTCGTGGTTGCAAAAGAGCGGGGATTCTCAACGTCAGCATAATGAAGACAGCGGTAGAATAGAGCCTCAAAAAGCCCGAGGAACTATACATAATGGACCGTGGAGAGATAAGTATGCGTACCCACGCTCTGCCATTTCTAGCCACCATATGCCGAGGAGTGTGGGCCGAATACCCCGAGGGATGAGCTTATCGCCCAGGCGCTCTTTGATAGCTTCGTAGAGATGCTCGTAGCTCACGAGGGTTCCGACCACGTCGAAGACAACGTTTTTGTTGGGGGCAGTCATTGTCTCAGAGATATCTTGATAAGGATATTGATAGAGTGAAGTAGATCGATAAGGCTGCATCTGGTTCCTGCACAGTGTTTGGCTGTTATTATGACGGGGATTAAGTGGTAGGTTTGTCGTTATCAATCAGAACATGGGGATGTATCTTCCCCGCATTAAAATGCAATACGAAGGCGTTCATGCGACATCAGGGTTCCTTGAAACCTAATCCATCAGCCATTTTATTCCTAAGTTTGTTTCAGTAGCTCAGAGGATCCCGGACCGGTCGTATAATCTTATCATTGATGGCTGAACCGGAAGGCTCTCACAGGGACGATCACTTATGGCCTTTACTCCCTGTTTTTGCCACACAGACGAGTATGACGCCTTCCAAAGACTATCTTCAGATTGGCAACCTGTATGTAATATCTGCAGCTTCTAGTCTTTTGGGACAACGGTTGGGAGGTCTTGAATCCTCACACTCAGCATTCTGACCCATATAGAAGTAGCCACCGTGACTATACCTACCCATTATATGTGATATTGCGATTTTGAATTGACACACTCATGCATGTATATCCCAGTTCATGTGTTCCAGGGCCAACGATGCAGTCAGCGAGAGCTCAACACGATGAATACTGGTGAACGCAGCAATCAGACTCATTTCTAGTGCCACCAGCTGGAACCTTCATATCCTTAAAGTTCAACTGCATGCTGGTTGGCCACTGTGAGACCGGTTATGACAGATGATGATCATTTGCCTCGAACCATTTGCATGGAAGCTTCACAACCTCCTCAGATAACCGTCCCATGTATCAAGCCGGATCGACAACGCCGGTCCTTCTCATCTTATCAGCTTGTAAAAAGAGGGCGCGCTTTTGGCTATAGCACTACTGTAGCAACAGACTCAAGAGCGGGGGAAGAGGTTGAGATATGCGATTGGATAACATTCACCAAGGTGTATTAGGAACTGATGCAACTTACTGGTCTGTTGTGGTCTGTCGATCAAACCCACCGGATCAGAATTACTCCTTCGGGCCTAGCACTGTCATGATGGAGTTGCAAAGGATTTATACGCTAGCTGAGGACCGCTTTGGAAGGGTGCAGACGACGACAAGCAATGAAACCTCGAGGAGTGAAAAGGAATTACCGAACTATCGGATGATTTGACATTCCGGGGTAAAATAGTGATTTCAACAATCGTATTGAGCAACGAGTAGTTCAGTCAGGATCAGGATGTAGTCCTCATGATCGATATGTATCCTATTTACAGACTACTATCTACAGTTTTGCTCCCTCCCTCCTCTGGACTGTCTTCCAAGTGTCCAGTATAGTGTTATTGGGACTATCCAGCCTCTCCTGAGTAGCCTTGTAGAGTTTCGGTATACCTGTCTTCTCATAGCTCAAGCCCTCCATCACCATAGACGCCACGCCTTTCGCTGACAGGAATATCTGCGGCATACCGTGTCCGTTGAAGCCAGCAAGCATATACTGATTCTGTCTTCCGGGAACAGCTCCGACATGAGGTAGGCCATCCGAAGAGTAGCCCATCACTGGTCTAAGTGTCAGTAACTCTCCAGCCAAGAGAGGTATGTCAACTCACCTCCAGTCCAAACCTTGGACGTATAAGCGCCACTGTCTTCCCAGCCGTGGAAGACACGCTGCATATACCCATCAAAGTAGTTCTTCGCTGAGTCAATTAATTGGTCGTCGTTGACGTTGTTGTACCAGCTGTCAAGATCATGGTAGTACATCGATCGCGCGCCTCCAACGACAATGCTTCCGTCAAGCCTCGGGATGAGATACTCGTACTTTGTATCAGACCAGCGGATGATATAAGAGTTTGGCAGCAATGGTGCTGGAGTCTTGCTGGGCTTGATGTGACTGCAGATGCCCCGCACTGGGACGATCTTATCCGCGAACTCGGGTAATATGGATGATGTATAGGCGTTAGTCGCATAGATGATCTTTGCAGCTCGAATTGCGCCTCGAGGAGTCTCTAGTGTCAGATAGCCATTCTCATCAGGCTTTCCAGTGACTGTAGTGACGGGCGTGTTGGTCTGCAGATTCACACCAGCATCAACAGCCTTGGACAGAAGCTGGAGAATGAGCTTGTAAGGCCAGCAGTGGCCCGCCGTGTAGGAAAAGCAGCCTTTGGCTCCCTTTACACCTGATAGCTAAAACGCTGACTGTGAGTACCATTCCAGCTGTCAAATGGAAGTCAGATATTACTTACCCTTTCAGCTTCAGGACCTTGAGCGAAGTAGACATCTTGCATAACAGAAACGCCATTTTGTTTGAGAGCGTCTACTCCCGCTTTTATCTTATCCAGTATGGTATCTGACATAAGCGCATCGACAGCACGGGTGTAGACAAAGTCGCAGTCAACGCCCTCTCGTTCGATGGCTTTTTTAACAGCAGCAAGATTCTTGGCTTCGAACTCTGCAGCCTCTGCTGCTGCTTCTATGCCGTAAGTAGCCAGAAGATTCGCTGGTCTGTTGTACGGATCTGGCTTCAGATGGCCGCCTGTATTGATGATTAACAACGTACAAATTTACACTGACAGTCGAAGATAACATACCATTTCGTCCGGTTGCTCCCGAGCAAGCTTGGCGAGCTTCAAGAATGACAATCTTGGGCACAGGAACGTCTTGGGCCTTGCATTGCTCAAGAATATGATAAACTGTCGCGACGCCTGCGTATCCCGCACCAATAATGGCAATGTCGACTTGGGCAGGGAGCTCAGGTGTTGAGCGATGGTTATCGAGAGGGTGCGGCTCTGACCTCCAAAATGGGGTTGTGGCGTTGTCGACAGGAAGAGGAGAGGGCGACATGGTAGTGATTGTGGCTGGATAAGATATCTTGGTTAAGTTGTTATCTGTCTTTGAAGAAGAAACAAGGTAGTGAGATGTTGAGTAAAATAGGTGTGAGCGATCAGTAGCCCCCACTTTGTGACCCCGTACTACACTTCGTAAACAGGGTGAATGTAACTCGCCGATGCACCTTGAAAGTGAAGAAGAAAGGGAAACTCAATCATTTGCATTTAAAGCCTGATACGTGTTATCATTTGACCGGCCCGGTCGTTTCAGTACCAGAAGCATTTATCTAGAAAGATGTCGATGTAGTACCAATGTCTTGTTTATGTTACCCCAAGATCCTATAATGGAACAAGATTTATGGAGTACGCGCCCAAATAACGCTGGATAATTACCGTATCGAGTAAAACCGGCCCGGTCTAAGCGAAGGGCTAAGCTTGGGGGATTGTCTACCGTTACATACCCTACAGCGCATTGGGTAACGCGGCAATTTAGTGCCACATAGCTGGACCAAATCTGGGCGTTCCCCGTGATGGGCAGTTAAACTGACCAACGCGGGGCAACCCTCCAACTGCTCAATGCTACCCTACGCCATGGGCAGTGAGATCTCCCAAGTTGGTTGGCTGATAACCAATGATATATATGCTATTATGGTCCTTCGCTAAATAACTCCATACGAGTTGAATCGTTCTATGCTCCTCAGACCATTTCTAATCATCCAAACGGAATCACGTTGTATACAACATGGCAACTGTAGTCCCCAAGGACGATACCAAAATCGGTGGACACAATGATCTTGGTCCAACTACCAGTTACATCGACGGCGAAGTCCTCGACGCAGGAATTGACTACGGCTACTTCAATGCTTCAAAGTTCACAAAATTCTACAGGAGTGTTTTGTTCCAAATGATCCTCCTTGGACTGTAAGTTGTCGTGTCGTCTATATCACAGTTCACTAATCCTTGTATACTCTCAGTCTCTCCTGCGTTGGCCCAGCCATGTCCGATGCCATTTCCAACCTTGGAGGCGGCGGTCTCTCCACTCCGTACCTAGCAAACTTAGCGACCTCCCTCAATTACACGGCTGGATGTCTACTCACCCTCTTCGGTGGCCCCTTGATCAACAAGTTCCCATTATGTTAAACCTAAAGTGTATTTTCTAACCTTATAACTAACTTATAAACTTAATACCGCTATAACCTTCTAATTTCCCTAAACCTTTATTTAATTTAACCTTATTTTTAGCTTAATAATATTAATATATATATTATTATAAAACTTTTTATTAAGCTTTTTTTATATATTAATATTTCTTAATAAGTTTAATAGCTATATATTATATTTAAAAGTTCTTTTTAATAAATTACTATTTATACCTTAAATATAAATATAATTTAAGCCTTTTTTCCTTAAATTTAATATCTAACTATTATAATTCTTTATTTATTTTTTAATTTCTTTAAAGTAAATAATACCCTTTTTTTTTACTAAATAATTATTATAATCTTTATAGGAAATTTATTATTAATTACTATATAAATAATAATCTTATAGTTAAAAAAAGTAAGCTTAATAAAGAATTTACTATTAAACTTATAAAAATCCTATATATAAATTAACTTTATAGTAATCCTAAAGTATTTTTTAAGCTTTATATAGTTATTTTAAAGGGTTATTTAGTATATTACTATAACTTAAAGTATAATTATAGCTTTATTAATATAATTATTAATATTTACTATTTAATAAAATTAATATTAATAAAAAATTAATCTTATTAATATAAAAGCTATTATTTTAAAGATTAAAAAAAGGTATTTATAGTATTAAGCTAACTTTCTTTAATTAAAAGATTAAAGGTATCTTTTTATATACCTTTAAGGCTAATTAAAAAGTTATTATTTAGGTTTTTCTTTTATTAGCCTTATATTATAGTAATTAGTTAGATATCTTAATATAATATTTAAGTTATAAGCTAGAAGTGTTATTTACCGCTAAGACCTGTAGCTAAGAGCTTAATCCAGCTAAAAGAACCTAGATCAATAAGTTCGGTATCAAATGGTCCTGCATCATAGCAGCGGTGGGAATGCCTCTTTCGGGTTCTGCATACTATGTATGCGCAAAGTACCGTGTGAATTGGTACCTCATCTTTGCAAAGGTAATCACAGCTCTTTACGTAGCTTGTCATTGCTGACTGGTTTGATAGATCCTCACAGGCTTCACCTATGGCTTTTTATACGTCGCAGAGTCTACAGCCATGCTGTCATATCCCCTCGCAAACGACAGAGGCTTCTATCCAGGTGAGCAATCTGCAAACCCTGTATAAGGAGCTACTGAAAGTTTAGTCAGGCGTATGGTCTGCCATGCGGAACTCGGGCAGCGTCATTGGAGGCGCCATCAACTTTTCCAATAATCACAGTGACTCCAAAGCAGGTGGCGTTGCGTGGTCTACCTACCTCGTCTTTATTGCCTTCGGTAAGTCGCACTCATCAAAGACCATCTGTGAAGCGCCTAACCAGAGTCTACTAGAATGCACTGGCCTGGCTTGGGCCTTTCTGCTATCGCCAACTAAACGCGTCCGACGTCATGACGGTAGCAAAGTTGACATGTCCGAGAGAGCCAGCTGGAAGCAAGAGTTTGTTGCCTTGTGGAAGCACTTGCAGCGCAGAAAGGTGAGGTGATTTGTAATCTTGACTTATGATCACTAGCTGACGTGAGAATAAAGACCTGGCTGATGGCTTTACCTGCATTCTACTCCTTCTTCTGTGGCGGAACGATGGGCACTTATCTGTCATTACACTTCTCTGTGCGGGCGAGAGCATTGTCTTCTCTCCTCCTCCGTAAGTACACAGCCAAATTATGCTGAGTGCAAAATGCTAATCTGGTATCAATCATTAGCAACCCTTTCCATCGTCGAGGTGATGCTCTATGGAAAGCTTCTAGACAGAACTCGCTGGTCCCAGACCAAGCGAGCATGGATCTCCTTTGCCTGCTGGCTGATTCCACAGGCAGCCTGCTTCATCTGGATTGGGATCGAGTATTCCAAGTTTGGCGGCAGCAAACTCGAAAACGCTCTGGACTATGAGACGTATGCTCCTCCTTGGCCTCGTACCCTCTATTGAATCAATTACTAACAGGCTTCTTTTTAAAAGCAACACCAGAAGATGGGTAGAGGCTTACCTCCCATATTTGATAATGCAGTCAACTAGCTACGTATGCCAACTATCTCTATACTGGATCCTCGGCGCCTTCTCTACGGATGCCGGATCTTCTGCCCGATCTGGTGGTCTGCTCAGGGCCTTTGAGACGGCTGGACAGACGGTCTCCTACGCGATCAACTCTCACAGCGGATCCGACGCTAGGATTCCCTTCTATGTCCATGCTGCGATCTTGTGCCTTACTATTCCGTGCATGGTGTTCCTTATTCAGCTTGTACCAGAAGCTCCCGCTGCAACAGATATTGATGTGGAGCCAATAGTCGATTTACCTGTTAACAAACAGGTCGACTAAGAGCTAAGAAATTGAGGACACTAGTGTAAAGTGTTAGAGGGTTGATGAGTAGGAGAGACTTCCAATTATGTATTGTTATCGGGGCATGATTATGAGATTTAGTCCTCCAGAATGTGATGTCAACAGGCTTCTCATGTAGGCCTTGTTGCCTTGATACACAAGCACATCCCCAAGTACTTCATGCGCCTTGCTGCTGAATAAAATAAGATACAAAAGTTTTTAGACTGTTTCTTCCTGTGGAAAATGACTCTGACGAAACATAGGTGTTAGGACTTTCTTAAGAAGACTTTAATTTATGCAAAATAACTCAACTCTCAATGAGGCCAACGTCGACTTTGATAATGCATAACGAGCGTCCTAGACGGCGTATCAATCAGTTCATAACTTGGGTCCACCGTCAACAGTCAAAGTGCCCGTCTTCTGGATGAGGTATTCCTCAATAGCCACATCCTTGCCTGCTTCTTTGCCATAGCCCGACATCTTGATTCCACCAAATGGAGACTCAGCACAAGAGGCATTCCCTATAATTGTTAGTCTTTTACGACAACTCAGTGACAAGAATAACCTTACCAGTATTCATCCCGATAATTCCAGCTTCTAAGCTTTCTAGAAGTCTCCAGGTTCGGGAGACGTCTCTGGTAAAGAAGTAGGATGCCAAGCCCATCGACGTATCATTGGCCTTCTGCACAACCTCATCTTCAGTTTCAAACTTATACAGCCCCAGAATAGGTCCAAAGATTTCTTCTTGAGTTGTGAGCATACCCGAGGTCATGCCCGAGATGATAGTTGGTTCGAAAAAGTACCCATTCAGATTCTCTGGCTGCTTTCCGCCACAGAGAATCTTTCCTCCTTTGCTGACAGCATCTTCGACATGTTTCTTGACTTTATCAACGCCACGAGAAGTAGTCAGCGGTCCCATAGTAGAAGAGGTATCAGCTCCGTGCCCCACGCGGAGTTTACTGGTAGCCTCAACCATCATCTGCGCAAACTTGTCATAAACGCCGCTTTGGACATAGACTCGATTGGCGTGGGTGCATGCTTGGCCTGCGGTTCGCCATTTCAGTATCATAAGAGCTGCGACTGCTTGCTCAAGATTGCCATCATCAAAAATGATGAAAGGACAGTTTCCGCCCAGCTCCATAGTGACCTTCTTAAGTCCATGACTGCAGTGCCTCGCAACGATACTGCCTACAGAAGTACTGCCGGTAAAGGTGACCTTGCGGATGAGTGGATGCTTGCAGAGTGTCTCGCTGACCGATGGGGTATTGGCGTTATCAGTTGAGATGACGTTGAGCACTCCTGGAGGCAGACCCGCGCGAAGGGCCAGGTCTGCCAGAGCCATGACACTGAATGGTGTTTCGGGCGATGGTTTGACGATCATAGAACATCCTGCGGCTAAAGCGGCCGAGACCTTGCGGATGATCATGGCGACAGGGAAGTTCCAGGGGACGAGCGCAACGCACACACCGATCGGCTGCTTGATGACAAAGGTTCGACGGTCAGATATAGAGGGTTGAGCAATAGACCCTCTGATGCGCTCAGCCTCGCCGGCGAACCACCAAGCAAAGCCAAGGGCGTAATCAACTTCGCCGAGGGCTTCTGCCATAGGTTTACCGGTCTCGAAGACGACGATCTTGGCGATGTCTTGTCGTGCATTGGTGATGAGCTCATGCCACTCCAGAAGGATCTTTGCTCGTTGGCGAGGGTTGATGTGGCGATAGCTCTGAAAGGCAGCCTCTGACGACTCAACATATTTGTCAACGTCACAGACTTCGTTAGTGGGACTAGTGGCCCAGATATGGCCAGAGCCAGGATCTACAGAAAATTATATGAGCTTGCGTTCGTTCTTTGCTGTTGGTCTTAGGCTTAGCTTACCTTCAACATCGAACCTTTGTCCGGACTGGGCTTGAACCCATTGGCCGTTTAATAGTGATTCCTCGTGAAGGAGGGACGAATCGTCCAGCTGTAAAGCGGGTGTTAGTATTTATCCAGGATGTATTGAAAGTTAAAGAGGATCGAGACCTTGAAAGGGAAACTTCGTGTCATAGTGCGATGGCAATTAGTGAATAATCGAATACTGAGTCGATGAGTTCATGTACAAGATTATCATGAATACCGAACGGACTTATATAGTCTACCTACTGCCTAAACTGAGACGCTGTCTTGATGATAAAGAATGCGACCGGCCCTGTTGCGATGTACGGTGACAGCCGTCTGTCACAGCCTGTGGACGACCGGGTACGGCAACGGAGTTCAATAGCCCCATGATACTCTTGTCCTCTAACTAAGCCGGTTGTTAGTCAGTGAAATATTTGTCATATTTCGAGTATTCATGGAGTCTATACTTCATGCGAGGTCTATCAACATGCTACGCCCTGAAATGAATTGGCGATCGTCGGATACGGCGGGTCGTTGTAGAGCACCCACGGCACTTCCCCACTTCCCCGAATCGGCAGTTGCCAGCCGGTCCCGGTCCCGGCGCCGCTAGCTTATCAGCCCCCATTCGTTCTCATATCGATGACTGGCGGCGGACTCCCACTCGAGGGCATTCGGGTGCCAGAAATGACCCGGCTTTTGGTCGGACTGCAAGTCGGCACTTCTTTCTGGCTGAGTAATTGACCGCAAGTCTCACTGGTTTTGCCCGGAATCGATAAGCGTGTTCGTATTACGAAGCGCGCAGCGTGCAGCTTGACTTAGGTGGAAATGCATATGTGGCAAGGATTACTGGGGTTATTGATTTGCTACCTAATCGTACGACCGATCTCTAGTAGAGTCCATAGTTACTTGCAGTTTTCAGTATCCTCCCCGAGTATTATTACACGCGCCGACAACTTGGGACAACCTCGCTCCAGTAGACAGGTGAGAAGCCTACAAGGTGCCTAAGCAGCAACGCCGACAGGCTTCTGGCAGAAAGCACCCAGCTCAAGCTACATCAAGGTCAGCCAATCTATTATTCTAGAAAGCAGATAGAGGGAACTTACAATCTCAGAGAGGCCACAGCAGCGAGCCTTCTGACCAGACTCGGCGCAAATCTCCTGGAACTCCTTGGCGCTGTTGGGGGTCTTGGTAGCTATTATCACAATTAGTAACTATCGATCTTGAATACTCAAGAGTTGACTCACGGGCGCGGCAGTCACCAGAGAGGACACCGACGAGGTTGAGACTGCAGCACTGAGGGTTGCCGAAGAGGCCACCGCTGGGGCAAGCCTCGTAGCCGTTGGAGGAGGTGGCGGGCGTGGCGAATGCGGTGCCGGCGAGGAAGAGAGAGACGATAGTGTAGAACTGCATGGTTGCGGTGTTGAAAGGTTGAATTGGGAAAGTTGAAGAGTGATGTGATGAATTGTTTGGATGCTGAATGATGATGGTGAAATATCTGGAAACCTGGCGTAAGATGCAGTCTTTATAGAGAAAGATTCTCAAGAGCTGTAAGACAGGTCATTTCTCTGAGGTATTCTGGATATCATTTCCCAACCTCCCGTTCCTCAACAACTCTGAGCAAATCAAGATGGCTTCTGTTTCCGGCGCTTTTGACGAGGGGGGTCGAAGTTTGGAATGCTCCTCAGCTCAGCATCGTCCTCTTTTGATGCACGAAACTGGACCGTGTCCTCGATAAGGCCAACCGGGTTGTCAAACCCACGACGCTACCTTGATTTATTTGCAGATCATCATGCCCCAATGTCTAAAGAGTGGCCTACCCCAGAGTATTGAATTTCGAGAGAATAATAAACAAGTTTAGTTTAGTAACCTATAGTGGTCCGGCTGATTCAATTCGTGTGATCATTTGAGAATACCAAAATCCTCCATAAATTCGATTCTAAACTACAGTATGTTGGCCAAGTACTACAGTAACTGATTGAAATAGAAGCACAACTACTAGCTAGTACTTGCTTCCCACCAAGAGCACTGTCGTCAACGCTGAGACGGGGTATAGAAATGCAAGGAATCGATCTCATTATTAATAGAAACGAAAAAGGCTACTATAAGGAGTATCCCTGTAATTAAGTTTCGGAACTCGCTATCTCGAATAACTAATTGCCGGAGCTGCGAGGGACTCGTCATGAATCAGCTTTTACTTACTCAATCCAGACTAAAACCATGACTCATGCAACTACCGTGACGATGTCTTAGACAAAACTCAGGAACCAGCCGCCGATCTTATCCCTAAATGTGGAGAATTACCACATAAATAACTGGAGTCACGGAGAATTCTCCACGTCACGATGTTACCGGCAACTCGGCTGACAGCTTCTCCCTTGACGAATGTCTCGGACGTCAGATAATAATTGTTGATCTCTACTTGATTCGATTTGACAGCTACGCATGGATCATTTAGCGAAAGCAAGGAAATGCTAGTTGATGATCACTGCTGTATTCAGGAAGTCATTCGCTGTCATGCTGCACTTAGTGCATACAGAAACTTACCAGCAGAGCTGAATTGATCAATGGAAGTCTGATGCGAGATGCGCTTAGAATTGACAGCATAACAATGCTATCATCATCATTATGATTATTATCGGTATGCATTGCATAGTAGCGTAAGGTCGAGTTCACACACCAAGCAATGCTGACAGAAAACATTTAATGCAACGATTTGATTGCCAAGCTAATACGAAACTATGAATAAGAATGCAATCCTATTAAGTGGCCAAGCTCGGAATTAAACATCCAAGCCCTGGCGGTATGTTTCCGGATATCCATCAACTATTGCAGCTCAACTCAAGAAACTACACTATGAACCTTGCCCTTGCACACAATCTACAGGGGACCTCCCAATAGAATGAATCCAAACCCGACGATACCCAAAAGCCCCAACTCAACATAGGAGGACTTGGCTGCGCCCGCGGTGATAGCAGATGGTTCTCCCGGAGCAAGGCCGGTAGGGCTAGTAGCCGGTTTCTCTCCAGAGGGGCCGGGTACGACAGAAGTTGCCAGGGAGGCAGGGGGTTGCGGAACTTCTCCTCCAGTACCGCAAGTAGTGCAAGCAGCAGGAAGGCTGGGCTGAGCAGGGGGTTGGAACTGCTGTCCAGTTCCGCTGCAAGTGGTACATGAAGGAGAGTTGGGGTGCTCTGGCGTGTCTTGGCCAGGGTTGGTTGGCTTGGGAGGCTGAGGAGGAGCAGCAGATGGAGGCTTAGTATCGCACGTGGCGCAATCTTCTGGCTGAGGGCCCGTAGGGACTGGCTTCGCAGCAGGGGCAGACGGAACAGACTGTGGCTGACCCGTAGGCTTGCCAGATGGTTTACCATGGTCGTGGCATGTCTCGCAGTGCTCAGGCTGCTTGCCAGGGCCCTTGGTAGGAGTAGCCTCAGGGCACGGAACAGTCAGTGTCGCAGTGATGGGCTTCTCACCACAAGAGTTACAAACAGTAACAGTTGAGGTAAAACCCGGCGGAACACCAGTAGTGCGAGGCTGACACTTTTCCTTGTGGCACGCCTCAGTGATGGTGTACGTGTGCAGACGCAGACCCGTGGAGCAGAACTCGTGATACTCAGTGGTATACACGGTATAAGAACCAACACCTGTGCCGTTGCCGGACCAAGTACTGGTCGGCTCGACGATGATGGAAGTGATGGTGGGGAAGGTCTTGGTTGAGGTAACGCAGAAGGTTGTCTCTGCGTTGACTGCAAGACTGGCAGTCAGGAGGAAGGGGATGAGGGACTTGAAGGTTTGCATTTTGAAGCGAGTGACGAAGCGAGTGACAGATGTGTGAACGAGTGAAAATTATCAAAGTAATTGTTTGTCTGCCATTGCGAAAACATCCCTTCGTTCAAGTATTATATATCACCAACCTCCTAGCACCCAAACTCTTTTAAGATTACTTCCACACTTTCATACCTGGCGACATCGTAACACTTCCAACTTTGAGACTAAACATGCACAACACAGCTGAAGTTAAAACTCAATGCATGTTGATCCGTCCAAACGAGGCAATACTGACATCTCTGCCTTGCATAAGAATTCCCACGTCAAAGCTGTTTCGGGAAGGTGATCGGCGGCTAATATCTCCGATGGGGCCTCGCTTAGCGGAGAGAATGTGAGACAGGCAGGAGATAGTGTCGATAGTTGGTATTCAAGAGACAAAGTTTTGCGATGGGAGCTGAAAGGCTTCATCTTTGCGGGGGGAGGTCGGGTCATGGAGGCCGTGTCGGCATTTGTGAACTCAAACATCAGAAATTACCTCAATGCCGTGGGTTGTTGTTCAAGAATCAACATCGGGGTTCACGGTTTGGACGTGTATATACAGCTCGTCCTCAGCTTGATTCCAGTGGCAATCACTTGAATCTCAACGACATCTTCTCCCCAGTTTCTCATTACACTCGTTTCCTTCATATCACTCGCTTATTCTTACCCATCAACACTCGTTAGTCACCATGAAGTCCAAGAGTATCATGGCCGCTTCAGCAGTGATGGAGCTTGCACTTGCCCAAGCCTCTGCTGATCCTCTTTGCTCGACCATCATCAATCTTCAGCCCATTGAATATCAGTTCCAGCAGCCTATCCTCATCGACTCCTACTTCCCTGCCAACACTGACATTGTCCTCGATAATGGCCATGTTGTGCATGTTACCAATGCTCCCACATCTCTGAGCACTGTCCTGACTGATGTCTCGACAAGCTTGACTACGCTTACCAGGTTAGTTCACCATGTCCTTGGCATTTATACTAGACTCCACTAATCATTTCCAAGCAGTGCTACTAACGGCAACGACAACGGCTCTCCTCCAGATACAGGCTATATCACCTTCACTGTTCCTGCGAATCCTGATGATATTGGCAACCATCCTGTCACGAAGACCTATCCCCCGACTGAGCCAGGTCAGCCGGGTGTTGTGATTATCCAGATCCCAACATCCCCTCCTGGAGTTGATGGGGTCCCATCTTCTATCCCGTATGTCACGGTCACTACCACCGGAGACTTTCCTTCTCTCACCGGCAGTGTCATCATTGAGGTCCCCAACACCAATACAGGTTCTCCTTCCGCATCTTATGTCACCGTCACTCCTCCAGGAGACCTTTCTCCCACCGATGACCCTAGCACAAGCACTTTCCCTCCTAGTAACCCTACCGATCCTGGCACTGTTATTGTTGTAGTTCCCAGTTCCGTGGCTCCATCTGCCTCTTCCATCCCGTTTGTCACTATTACCACCACTGGCAGTACCCTCAACCCAACAGACGATCCCATCACGTCGACTATTTCCCCATCTGGGTCAACGGGTTCAGGCACTGTGATTGTGGAGGTCCCGCCTTCCAGTTCTGCTGCTGGCCCCGGCTCATCTTCCACTCCCGCCTCTTTTGTCACCCGCACTGTAACTGGAGACGATGGCAATGGTGAGCCCTCCACCACTACTATCTCTCCCACCGCAAGCTCTGGCCCAGCGACCGTTATTATCGAAGTCCCGCCTGCAACCAACAGCCCGTCATCTACACCCGGAGACGACAGCTCTGGAGGTCCTAGCTCCACTGGACCTAGCAGCCCTGCTACTCAGGGGCCAAGCGATAGCGCCGCTCCATCTAGTAGTACTGGCGATACTGGACCATCATCCTCTGCTACTGAAGCGTCTAGCCCCAGCCAGGCGACTACCGATGATACTGCTTCGAGCACTTCAGCTAGCGCACCAGCAAGTAGTTCAGCTGCGCCCTCCAGTTCTGATGCAGACACGAGCAGCCCTGCCACCTCTCTTGCTTCTTCTTCTTCTTCTTCTTCTGCCCCTTCAAGTAGCGATGCAGAGACCAGCTCTCCTGCCAACCCCACCACCTCCAGCCCTGCTTCGTCAGCGGCTACCTCTCCCCCTGGTTCCTCCACCGAGTCCGCTGCCAGCTCTTCCACCAGCGCAGCAGCCGCCAACTTTGATCCTTGCCCGGATAGTCTCTATGGAAATCCTGAGTGTTGTTCCCTCGATGTTCTTGGTGTTGCAGACGTTGAATGCGACTCACGTGAGTATATCTCTAATTTCACCAGATAAATTGCCACTAACATGATTCATAGCTACTGAATCTCCTACCGATGCCGCCGACTTCCAAGCCATCTGCGCTGCTAGTGGTAAACGAGCTCGATGCTGTGTCCTCCCAGTGGTAAGTTGTACTCTTGAACCGAGAAAGACTATTACTAACGTCTTTCGCACGATAGCTTGGACAAGCTCTTGTTTGCTTGACTCCCGTTGGCGTATCGAACTAAGCTCAGCTTGGCACCTTTTATTGAGAGGTGAGAAGATATTCTGGAGGGACTGGATTGACGGCTTGCGAGTTGCATCTGGGAAGCCAGGGTGGAAATGGACACAGACCTCTAAATATGGAATGTTTTCTATGCTCCAAGGGTACTTTTTCACTTATGCAGTTGTTGTAATACTGATAGCTGACTTGGGTCTTCAATTCTAATGGCTCTAAGCATTACCGTCTTCTTGGTGATCATTGCGTACGTCTTCCCAGTCCATAACCATTAGTTTCGCTGGGTTATGGAGGACATTGAAATGCAGTAATATTGTATCAAGAAACTATACCTACAATCCAATAGATAATTTTGAGGCTGTATGCATAGAGGTCAGACGAGCTGTTAATGATTACGCGCTAAGTCTATTTATGTCCGGGGCTGTAAGCGGCGATATTTCCTCCACGTACTTCGCCTCATGCGCGCCCACTAGCCCCACGATGTTCACGACTTCTCATGGTAATTATTAAGCATAACTCGTTATAAAATATTCCCTTCCGCAGTTAGACTACTTGATCGAGTCACCCATCACTCGTCAAAACTGACCATGCATGCCTCATATTTCTCATACAACCTCAACAGGCCATACCCTTACGTATGGTTTACTCCCGTTGTCCTAGTCGGCGGATTGATCGCGACAGCGCTTATCGCATCTCTGAGTGTCGCGACACAAGGCTACGAGACTATCTCAAAGGCCACTTCTAACCCCAACACTACCAGCGAAAACCGCAACCCTTTCTCAGACTGGCCTTCTTTCCTCACCGCAAACACAAAGTCCCTCTGCTCTATCACAACCATTCCAATCGGCACTGAGTTCTACAGAAACAACACCGCCCTCAAATACACCGTCACCAAGATCTGGCGCGGTGACAATCCAAAAGAACAAGATGCACTGTTAGGATCGTTACCCAATCTCAACGACCCTTTCCAATCCTGTGCAGTGAACGGTATCACGATTGAGTTTGAGGGCATCGACCGGAGTGCGTCTCAGATCGCGCTTCAGTAATGGGGTGCTAAGCTACGAGCTTCGCTATCCTGTGAGGTAGACACGCCTAGCGGCACGACGACTGTGAATATGACTACTACCTACGACGTAAACGGCATCGATAACGATGTAGGCACGGCGTTCCCAGGTCGGAATGAGACAGCCAAAGCAAGTCTATGGCGGGGAGAGTCACTTCTCGCTTGGTACTCAATCGCCTTGACCAACGACATGCACGTTTCCAACGAGAAATTGTTTCGAGAGAATGACACAGATGTCTCTCCGATCTCCAAGGGTCATATTTCCTTCACGAAAAGAAAGATAGTCGTCCCATCGGTGCAGGATATCAAGGCGCTGGACTTTTTCCAAGCCAGTTGTTTCTTCGTCCCTTTCAGTAATAATGGCGTTTCTCCCAACGTTTATTACTGAAGCCGTGAAATGATGAACAACACCCACTTGATCGAGCAGCTCTCAAAAGCGGATGGTAGTGACCAGTTGATGCCGCTGCCTGGTATTTGGATCTCAGCAGATAACATGGCAAAAGAGTTCTATTTCACGATTCTCGCCGATCTTGGACAGAAAGACTCTGGGCCGAATATTCTGGACAACGTTGAGCTTTTGGCGCATTCCACCAAAGGGTATGAACCTATCCGGAATCGCACGCCCATTTGGGATAATAATCTTAGAGTCAACACCACGGAAGGATTGGCTCATCATGCATTCACCTCCAAAGCTAGATCCAGAAATAATTTAGGAATTGAACATTCTGTCATCTCGACTACATTTCTCTGTCAGATCCCTCGTCTCAAAAGGAGACCAACGCTTATTGTGTCTGTAATTATCAACACAATAGTCATACTATCAGCTCTCTGGAGATTATACCAATCCCTCATTGATACAATTCTCTCAAAGAACGATCCCGAAATGATGAATTGCGTTGGCAGCATGGCAACGACGTCAAGGGAAGTAGAGCATGAGGCTATGTATCCGTCGGTTCAATCATCGCAGAACTCCTCAGGAACGCCAAGCGGGAACAAAGCACTTTACTCTTCTGTACGACAAGAGGATAGTCTCTAGGATAAATGTTGGAGCCAAGACCGCCCTTTAGTCTTGGTAAAAGTTCTGGGTCACATGGCCAGAAGCGGGCCTTTATCCCAAATAGGCATCTCCCAAAGGTTGTAGTGGGGTCGTGTGATATACCCGTGAGATATTTATATTAAGCTTAAGATGAATCTGGTAGTTCATCGGCACCAAGGCTTGGCGGCGTCTTGGCCTCGAGTCGCTTGGAAAAACACGAGACGTGACTGGTGGCCTTGAAGATTATCTATGCCTAGCCTATCTATGTGCCTGTTCATCTCAATCCTTGGCCCGATGTTTCTGGGGAACCTTTGCCATAGTCACTAACTCTATATAGATACGATACACATCGTTCCAGGGGTTCTTTGGCATCTTAGTGGTCGGCGATGCTGCATGTTTGATTCCAATCGTCACTGCGAATATTCAGGGTCGTATCGGTGTCCATAACGTCGACTTGGCTCGGACCAAGTCATTGACCTTATCGCATTCTTCTTCGATTGAATAAGCTGCCAAGCACAAAAGGACCAGCTTCCAAGAACAAAAGAACTAGCTTCCAATCCAAGAAATGATCTACAATAGTTTCCCAATGCCAACAAACATACCACATCAAGTATAAAGACTCCCTCCATGCTCTGTGATATCCACTCTGTAGTTTCTCGCTCATCACCTATTGAAACCTCCCCAACCCGTCACCATGAAGGCCAGCATCACATCTCTCCTCCTAGCCACCCTCGCGGGCTCTGCAGTCGCACAGACGCAGAGAATAAACACGGCCAAGTACAATGAGGACTACCTCCGTGCCAAGAGCGCGCCTCATGCCATTGGCATGGGAGAGCTTAAGCAGCGCAAGATGGCTCTTCACGAGAGTGAGGCGGCGGCTGGTGTCTTTGACAAAGATCGTTACAAGGTACTCAGCTCTGGGACGCCTTGTTCGGATGGCAAGGCGGGAGGTTACTCTTGCAACAAGATTGACCTCTTGGGCTTCTTGCGTCACCAGGATATGGGCAGCCGAACCCGTGTTGGCAATGATGTCTGGGGTATGTTCCATAGCTAGTCTTCTGAATACTTCATGTTGCTAACTAACCCTCCTAGGCTGGACACATGCCTCTAGTGGTCGCGAGTTCGCTCTTCTCGGACAATCAGACGGCACAGCCTTTGCAGAGGTTCATCCCGACGGCAGCCTAACCTACATCGGACGCCTCCCAACCCAGACCGTCGCTTCGTCATGGCGCGACATCAAGGTCATCGGCAACTACGCCTACATCGGCTCAGAGGCAGCTGGCCACGGTCTCCAGATCTTCGACCTCACCAAGCTTCTCAACACCGACAAGAAGAACCCCCCAACCTTCAGCATCAGGAGTGACTTGGCAGCGCACTTCAGCGCTTTCGGCAACAGCCACAACATCGTCGCCAACGAGGAGACCGCGCTCATTGCCGCCGTCGGTACAGCCTACGATCTCAAGTGTCGCGCTGGCCTCTGGATGATCGACGTCTCCAACCCAAAGCGCCCTCAGGATGCTGGCTGCGTTGCTTCGGATGGCTATGTCCACGACGCGCAGTGCGTTATCTACCGAGGTCCCCAGAAGGCTTTCCAGGGCCGTGAGATCTGCTTCAACTACAATGAGGATGCGCTCACCATCGTTGACATTTCTCGCCGTACTATGCCACGCCAGCTGTCGCGCACTACATACAATGGCGCAACGTATACTCACCAGGGTTGGTTGACGGAGGATCATAAGTATCTCCTCCTCGACGACGAGCTAGATGAGCAAGAAAAGACTGGTCCTGCAGCTGACCAGCACACCACGACATACATTGTTGATATCCAGGATCTTGAGTACCCTGTCTTCCGTGGTGTTTACAAGAGTCCTGTTCGTTCTATCGATCACAACCAGTATGTTGTTGGCGGGGTGTCATACCAGGCAAACTATGGATCCGGTCTTCGCATGGTGAATGTGTCTTCTATTTCTCAGGATGACACTGGCGCTCTGTTTGAGGAGATTGGCTTCTTTGACGTCCACCCTGAGGATGATGCAGTTGGTGGCGAGGCCCAGTTCTATGGTGCTTGGTCTGTTTACCCTTACTTCCAGAGCGGCAACATTTTGGTTAGCTCCATTGAGCGGGGTCTGTTTTCACTGCGATATACCGGTTAATTTAATAGCCTAGCGCAACCGTGAAGCATTATCCTGTTATGACTTCAACTTGCTAATGTCAAAGCAAGCTAAAGTTTATTACAAGGACTTCTTTCTATTTTATAGCAAGCTCTAACAGAAATATAGGCGCAAGATCGCTATGTTTCTATTATAGGTAGAATATTATTTATGTAAATACTTTATATTACTCTCTTGAATACTTAACTACCCTGTGTTTTATTATTAACCCTTTTGGATGCAGTAAAAACTACCGAATTCTTGTGGGTCCCCGTAAGTCCAGATTGGTAAGGTCCTGACATACTATGGCCCTACCCTACATCGTGTCGCGATACAACCATATGGCCTCTATCCATACCTGTGAGTCATTTGTTGATGTTTTAATAAATCTTTATTTATTGTAAGATACATTTTACTTGAAAAGACTTCTATTGAGTTAGCTAGTTAATGCGTCACCACAAATACAAAATCTTACAACATCAATTAATAGAACGAATGAGCTCAGTCACCTGCTCCCAAGCATCGACACTTCAGTCAGTGGCAAGGCCATACTACACAAATGTCTCATCAACGTTAGGAGCTCTCAGTGGCCTCGTCACTAGACTTCTCTTATTTATTTATCCCCTTTAAGCTCTCTGAGCCTGTCACAATGACTAGCCCATGCCCACGTTCATGAGCCAATCGATCAGGGGCAATTTCCCCCAATTCCACCACAGCTGATCACAAGTCCAAAGCGGATGGGGAAGCTTAGCGTTGGGGATAAACTCTGGGGAACGGGTCTAGATACCGTAGTCTAGGTCACTGCGATCAATACCGGCAAACAAGCATGACCGACGCTGCAATGCACCCGCTGAGGAACGCGGTCGGCTACCGAAGCCCCCTGACCTCTCCAGATCCTTTCCCTTTTCTCCACAGTCGCGCTTCAGTATGGGGTACTTGTTTTGAGATCCATACCTGTCACCTGTTCCTTTCGTTCCCCTTGATGAAGTCGCGTGGCGGACATGGGCCTCGTTCCAGTTGGCCGGGTCCACCATCAGCTTTGCAGTCGCACGCAGCTTTGGATCAATCCTATTGAACATCTTTTCATCCGAGGTAACACAAGGAACTGTTCCGACTTCTGAGTATATCGGCATCACATTAGATTGGTAAACACTTGGCACTTGGCTGTTGGGACTTATCCAAGGAGCAGAATGGCATCGAGGGATCAACACTTACCCCCGAGCTTGCGACGAATCTATTAAATCAGCAGACGCGTGGGGATGATTACTTACCCCACTAGTTTAATTCCATGCGGGGTCCCCAGAATCTGGTATCGAACCCCAGAACTTCCAGATGTAGGCAAACGACGACTCCAAACCGTCTCAAGACTGAATACGGAAATTATGCGTCACCGCAGGGGGGTAAACGCTTAGCCATCCACGCTACTCACGATCCCGAGTTCCGGTTAGAGCGAAAAATCTCCCTTGGCGCTACCCCAGCGCATGCGGGGTTTTCTGAATCTCGACCTTTCTAGTCCTACCACGAGCCCTTCTCCGCACATCTCAGTGCACGCGCTAAGACGCGCCAGTGCCAGACTACGACCAGGGACGGGATAAACTTTCAAGCGGTGCTGTAATTGGCTCGTGGCCATTGGACCGGATGCATATTAAAGGGCCGGTTCTCTTCCCCATACTCGAGAATTTTTTCGAAACCCCAGATCTTCATCTCCTCCACAGACAGACAACACAATCTCTCCTCTCTTGTGCTGGCTATCATGGGTCTCTCAATCAACAACATCTTCGCCGTCAATGAGGACAGGCCGACTCCCAAGGCAGTCTACAACTGGCGCGTATATACCTGCGCTGCCATCGCGTCTTTCGCATCATGCATGATCGGCTATGACTCCGCCTTCATCGGCACCACGATCGCGCTGCCGAGCTTCACAGAGGAATTCGACTTTGCCTCGTACGAACCCAATGACCTCGCGCTTCTCAAGTCCAACATCGTCTCCGTCTATCAAGCCGGTGCTTTCTTCGGTAGTTTATTCGCCTACATCACCTCGTATTTCATCGGTCGACGATACTCGCTCATTGCATTCAGCTTTGTTTTCATGCTGGGCGCGGGTATGATGCTTGGCGCTAATGCTGAGCGTGGCTTGGGTCTCATCATCGGCGGTCGTGTTCTCGCTGGTGTTGGTGTTGGCGCTTGTTCGAACATGGTTCCTATCTACTGCTCTGAGCTGTCTCCTCCAGCTATTCGCGGTCGTCTCGTTGGTATCTATGAGCTTGGCTGGCAGATTGGCGGTCTTGTCGGCTTCTGGATCAACTACGGACTTGCTGAGACCATGGCTCCTAGCCACAAGCAGTGGATCATTCCCTTTGCTGTCCAGCTCATCCCCGCGGGCATGCTTCTCTTCGGTTCCTTCTGGATCCCGGAGTCGCCCCGTTGGCTCTTCTCCAGGGGTCGCCGTGAGGAAGCCATGAAGAACCTGTGCTGGTTGCGACAGCTGCCCGCCAGTGACCTTTATCTCGTTGAAGAGGTCAGCTACATCGAACAGGAACGCGAGCGCTACAACAAGGAAGTCGGCCCTGGTTTCTGGAAGCCCTTCACTGCGCTCAAGAGCCGCAAGGTCCAATGGCGTTTCTTCCTCGGCGGCATGATGTTCCTCTGGCAGAACGGTTCCGGCATCAACGCCATCAACTATTACAGCCCTACTGTGTTCAAGAGCATTGGTATCCAGGGAACCAACACCTCCTTCTTGACCACCGGTATCTTCGGTGTCGTCAAAACCGTCATTACCATCATCTTCATCCTCTTCCTGATCGAGACTGTTGGACGCAGAAAGTTGTTGATCATCGGTTCAGTTGGTGGCTCCCTCTGCATGTGGTTCATCGGAGCCTATATCAAGATTGCCGACCCCGCTTCCAAGGTTGCTGCTGCCGCTGCCGACGGAACTGAGGCTCCTAAGATGACGAGCGGTGGAATTGCTGCCGTCTTCTTCTTCTACCTTTGGACTGCCTTCTACTCCCCCACATGGAACCCCATCCCCTGGGTCCTCAACTCTGAGATCTTCAACGAGAACTCCAGGTACGTTTCTTCAGCCATTCATCTATCTAAACAAATTGCTAACATGCTGCAGATCACTCGGTCAAGCTTCCGCTGCTGCCAACAACTGGTTCTGGAACTTCATCGTCTCTCGCTTTACTCCCCAGATGTTCCTTAAGATGGGCTATGGCGTCTACTTCTTCTTCGCGTCGCTCATGATCCTCTCCTCCGTATTCGTCTTCTTCTTCATCCCTGAGACCAAGGGTCTGCCTCTTGACACCATGGATCGCCTCTTCGAGATCAAGCCCGTGTGGAAGGCCCATGCTCAACTTTCTGAGGAGTTGACACTGCAGGAGGAGGAGTTCCGACGCAATGCCGAGGGTGCCGATCTTACTGCTGAGAAGTCTCGGGCTATTGCTGAAGAGAACGAGCAGGTTTGAAGGAGTTTACATCACAGGACTTCATATTCTTAGAGGCTGTAGTCAAACTTAGTTTAATAACTAAACAACGTATTTTCAACTTATGATACAAGGATTTCTTAATTGTCAACTACAATGTGACATGATGTAAGAACTACTTCACTAAGATCTTTCAGGAACACCACCGTCAGTTTGCGATCGCTGGATTGATCAGGGTTGGACCTAAGCAATACGTCAGTACAGGGCAAAAGATATTCCGATCCAGAGAAACTTACCTCCGTCGGGATAAACAATCTGACCATTATAAAACAAGTCCACTTTTCCAGCAAGGAAAAGAATAGTCGCAGCCATATCGGTATCATGACCAGGTCGCCAAGCCGGGTTAGTCATCTTCTTGTCGATGTTGCTCTTGTTGCTCTCATCAGACTCTCCAGTAGTCATCTCACTGGGGAATAATCCTGGCGCAATGACATTGACTCGCACTTTGACGTCCTTGGTGAGAGTAGCTATCATGCGACTGAGGCGGGTGAGAGCAGCCTTGGAGGTGGTGTAAGCTGGGTGTCCCATGGTCGAACCCTTCATAGCTCCCGAGATGGAAGAGATATTGATGATTTGTGAGAAATGACCTGGAGTAGTCTCACGCCCTCTGGCGAGTAGTGGGAGGAATGCCATGGACATGTAGTAAGGCCCAGTCACATTTGTTTTCAGTGTGGCTGCCCACTGCTGTGGCTCAGTCTTGAGGAAGTGCTCCGAAAGAGCCTTAGCGTCAGACGTATCGGGTTCACCAGCCGAGGCTAAAACATCACTTGCATCAGCACGAGGTCCGGTGTGATGGATGAAACAACTTACAGAACTTGGTGTTGTCATTCTCTGCAATGCCAGCGTTGTTCACGAGCGAATGAATGCCATCCGGCTCCTTCTTGCCTACCTCCTCTGCAAGGCGGATAGCCTCGTCCTTCTCGCTGGTATCACCAAGGAGGACATGAATACTTCCAGGACCTGTACCATAGGTCTTCTGCGTTTGCTTCAGGACCTCTTTGCGACGGCCTGTGATGTAAAACTTGGAGTCATTGGACTGCAGAGCCTGGGTGATCATCAACCCGATACCTGTTGCGCTGCCTGTCACGACAGCTGTGATGTGAGATACATCAAATAAGCCAGCGGCCTTGAGAACTTCATTCTTCGCGTGGTCTTGAAGTGTATTAGAATATGTCTTTGGTCTACATAGCCTATCGGTCAGGGTATCGACTCACGAGTAGCTATAGTTCGAATGATTGTCAAAAACCGATGCAATGCCTTGGTCAAAACAGAAGATGAATAAAGTTCAGAGTATAGTTTTTTAATACTGCAACTTTTAAAGATAGAAAAAAAAGGCAGAAGTGATTTAAAAAGCAACATATCAAGCACATAATATTCTGCAAATACAATCATAAGACCTCGTGATTGAATATCTGATGACGTTGAGACAATGTAAATAACGGGGGTCTAACGGTATAGCGCACGTTATCGATATTCGTGACGGCCTTTTGCTGGGCTCTGCCTAAATATTCGAAAGTATTAGCGAAGATTAATTAATCATAATGCGATACTGTAGTAACTAAATCATTTTCCATAGCAGCACCTGCGTTTCCTGCATAAATAAGGCACTTCGTAACTATTTGCTAACCGATCACTATATATAGGTTTTATCTGCAAGGCCCAAAATAATTAAGACATTTTAAGAAGATTTGAAATTGTGTTTAGTATTAAGAGCTAAGTTAAGAACTGTTGAAAGTAGTCTGTCGAAGTGGTCTTCTGAAAGTTGAGAAATGTCAGGGCTACCCTTCCGGTCGTTTCTCATGGATACGTCAAATAACTCAAGGACTCAGCTATAAGAGCCCTTACGCATGATTCCATTGGTCATGTATTACTTCTGCCCAGTGGCCTGGATCCATTTTGCGGGCTACTGGACTGGTCTGCCAAATGAATGAACTGAAAAGACCTATACCAAAGAGATAGTACCCCATTCTGCTGTAGTAAGATGCGGCAGCAATGAACACTCGACCTCTTCATCGCTTATGAAGGGCCCTTCTTCTCCCTCTGTTTCATTCACCTCCTGTTCGGTAGCCCCAGACCCCGGAACACCGGCCTTCTCCTCGAGTTCCCCAATATTTGACTGATGATCAACAACCCTTTTGACAACCCTTATGGGAAATAGCACTTTAGATTCAACATGACCCGCTGCATACTGACCAAGTTTCAAGTCAAAAACGCGCTCGTTTTCCGTCATGTTTCCATCACTAAGGATAGAATTCTTCCCAATGCCTAGTCTGATGATTGTGTTGCTAACTATAGGGCTGAGCTGAGAAGAGAATCGGAAGTCCTCATCCCACATTCCGACCCTACTATACTCTTCGTTACCCTCGCTTAGAACTCTTGCTAACACAAGCCCATAACTACACGGCCGCTGGACATCCGATGTTTTGCGAAGGTACAATGGGAGGAGGAAATATTGTGAAGAAATGTCAATAGGCTTGCTAAAACAGAACCTAAATCTGATGAAACTATCATCAGACAGCTGACATCCTTGAAGCCGGAAACAATCTAGTCCCACTGGGGATAATTCCACATCATATTCGTGACGGAAAACACATCGTTTCTCGTTATTGGGGGGGTTGCCAGCGAATGTTACTGGCAGAAGCAGGCATCGGATCTTCAAAATTGCTCGTTCGAAGAAAGAAAAAGGGTCGCTTGTGGGTGGAATGACAACAGCTTGGCTCAAAAGAGCCAATGGCTGGAATTCATCTGATTTGAATGAGTTAGGCGACACTGTTGAGATCATCGGCCCCTCTCCCCACCACATTGAGTCCACCGACCCGGAAAATCCCACCCAAGACCACGAGGGCGGCACCATGATGAGTTCTACTGGCTTGAGCTTCGAGCTTAGACCCCTTTCTTTCACTGGCTCCCATAAAAGCTCTTGCATCCAAGAGTCTATCCAAATGCCAGCTACATATGTTCCGCCAGTCTTACTTGCGATGAGCTTAGCAAGGCCCGCTATGGCAACAAGCCTATCGCTCTCGAACGTTAGATCGCTTCTGGTGTATTGTGCAAGTATCTCACTCCAGGCGGTATCTTTTTCAGCCCCAGTAAGATCTAGAATCGACTGACGTCCACCCATGGAAAGAATAGAGTCAGGAGAGACTTCACTCCCAGTGCATCCGTCACATTCCCAGTACAGTTGCTCGTTTCCAAGGTAGAGTAGCCGTCTTGAAAGGCACCGTTCCTGTAAGACCCATGCCCGTTGGTTGATGGGTGATTCACCCAAATAGACTCGCGGTTCCTGATATACCTCTTTGGCAAATATCCATCCATCTGAAACCGGTCCACAGACATGTTTTCGATAATAACCAGGAGGCATACATCGAAGTATACTGCGAGGCCGACACTTGCGAAATATTGAAAGACCTGGGAAATCCCAGCAAATCGATAGTGTAAGGAATGCATGTTGATAAATGTTCATCATTAATGGAGCCTCCTTGGAGAATTCACGGCCGTTGTCATCCTGTATAATGCAGAGAGAATCAATCCAGAGATATTGGATAGGGATAGCGCGGCAGATAGAGATAATATCTTGATAATTTTGCGGCAGGGCGCTATCCGGCTGGAAATTACAATAATTCTCGTAATTGCTGCTACGGAGCTCAGGTGTATCAGAAGACCATCGATGAGAGAGCGCAGCGTATGGAACATGTCCTGGATCCTGATAGATACGCCAAACCTTTGAATTGACATCCCCCAGATCCAATAGTCGAGTTGGCATTCTTGCATGTTCTGGTGGAGCATCTTGCTTTGAGCACTGAGAGTGCTTTACTTTGCAAGCCTTGATCCAGCGGTTTGCGACGTCAGCAGCCGACTTCGGTGTGTGCTGCATGGCAAGCGGAAACTCTCTTTCGGCCTCTGATTGACTATGTGTCAGTAGAAACGACAAAGCAGATTCCAAAAGCCATATAGTTTCTTACCTAGGTAGCACTTTTCTGTTGTCTTCCATATGTAGAATAAGAACAATTTAGTCTCTAGGCGGTGGCCCATCACCCTTATATTAGTGGAGTATAGAGATCCAGCGGGGGCGCAAATAATCCGAGTGATATCTGCTTTGAATGCCGTTATTCTCAGATTACTTGGGGCTGTAATCGGAGAGGATCGGATGTTCCGCCAAAGGGTCCAACAAATAGGGCAGTCATGGCTTAGTGATACGACCAGGGACTCCCATGATGTGTGCAGAGGGAAGGGATCCCTCACGATCCAACTCTCAGTAGAATCCGGATGTTGCAATCTACGCCAATTTCCATCGTCTGACAGTATCGCAGATATACTGGCAATTGAGTCTTTGTTGCCCCCTGACGTTGGAATGTTGGGCAAGGCTTTTCGACAAGCTTCGCAAAGACTCATCTTTAAACCGAAAATGGTCGAGGATAATATGCTGATGGTGAACAAGCATTTGTAGGATTGATGAAGGTTGTGTGTCAGATCCGAGCCCTCGATTAACTGATTGTCCGTGTCAAAAGAGGGGTAGTTCGGGAAATGATTAAGATGAGCCGTCTGATGTGCGGCCTTTGTGACATAATATAGAACGCAAAAAGGGTGCAAGTCAGCAAAGAAAAGGGCTTTTGTGTAACCAATAGGCACCACACCTTGCATGACCAATGCAAGAAAATCCAGTTTGGGACCCGTCGCAGGCCTCAGCCCGTTGACGAGCGTCATGTGTTTATCCCTTATTGGTCTTGATCCGAGAAATCATGTAGTATTTCTGCAGCTGGGGTATGGGGCTGAGAGCACCCTAATAACCCGGGATAGCTGACCAAAAAAAGTTATCATTGACCTATTTACCTTGAATTCGCGAACCGGAGAAATGGTTATCAGTATCAATATGGTTTGACTCGGTTTAAAACGAGAAATAAGTGTCACTCCAGCCAAGATTATTCGTATTAATGCTCATAGTCCTAAGTCCCATCATGCCCAGAGGAGAATACACGCTGTCTGACTCTTCCATAACGAATTTTAAGATCGTTAAGCTTATCGATCCAAATGTCACACCTCTCGGCATGCGCCTTCTCCAGAGCCTCATCTATATCCGCCCCTGCATTTGCCAACACTTCAGCACCGCCCCAATGACATATCCGAATGGCGAGCAACAAAGCAGAATCACCACCAAGATCATAAGCATCCAGTAACGCCTTGTCAGCCCCACTACACAGATTCTTGAGTTTCCCGGGGTGTAACGCACGAACTGCCTGGTGCAGAACTGTATCGCCATATGCATTCCTAGCTATATCGTCCACCACGAAAGATTCAGTACGTGAGGATAAAGCTTCATGGAGGGTCTTCTCAATCTTCTTCTGTCGTAATTTCCGCGCCGTAAATAGTGCTTTTCTCTGATTGTATAAGTCATCGGGGTATGCAGCCAAGACCTTTGCAACCATGCCTTCGTCTCCAGCTTTGGCAGCTGCGATGATGTCTTGAGGCTGAAATTCCACTTGACGGTCGCTTAGAATAGCTCTTATTCTCGTCAGGTTAAGGACTGTTGCAACTGCGAATGGCGTTTCTCCCGTGTCGCGGTGCGGTACGTTCAACTGTGCCCCGTGTTCGAGAAGCACTTTTACCATCTTTTCATCTCCCTGCTGCACAGCCACATGAAGGGGTGTCGCCCCTGATGAACCTGTCGATGAGATGTTACTCATGTGTTTGATCAATAGCACCGCAGCCTCGTCTGATTGCTTGCGAATAGCAGTACACAGTGCATCAGTGAAAGCCGTCAGCCGCCTACTTTGATATTCATCCATATGCGTCTTAACCAACAACTCGGCAGCCTTTTCAGCTTCCACAAGCTTGGTCAAGCTCGTGATGTCAGAGAGCTCAATGGCCTGTATGAGGGGCGTCTCAAAGCTTGTACTCGGCGTGGCCAGAAACTCAACCAGGGTCTCTGGCGCAGTCTGAAGAATCCTATCGAGCAGGCACTGCAAGTTCTCATATTTCCGATACCTCACAGCCACAGTGATTGGAGTATCATCTCTTGATGTCGGGGCAGCCAGTACAGCGTTGTTCTCCAACGCCCACTTCAAGAACGCAGTGTCGTCTCTACCAGCTGCTGCGTGGCAAACACTGAGTTTAGATCCATCTAGGCTATTGGCATCAGCGCCCTTTTCGAGAAGCAGATTCAGGATCGCGAGAATCTCAGGACTGATCTCTTTTTCTTGTGTTGGAGCAACGTCGATGAGACCGTGGAGAGCACTAGACAGTATCACCTTGCTAAATGGCAGATTATCAATCATGAAGGTAGTAGCGGGCCAGTTGAAATGATCAATTGCCGTATGCAAAAGTGTCTCCTCGCCGTTATCAACATAAGAGGTATTGGCCCCTCCATCTATCAGGCGCTTCAACAATCGTAGGTCCTGGTGATTTCCAATCTGTATCGCGAGCTTGAGTATGTTGTCCGGAAGTGAAGTGGCTTGGACAGGCCAGGTATCCAGTATCATATGCGGAACCTCAAGAGTCAGCCTGCCGTCAGACAAAGCCTCTGGTAGAAGCTGTTGGTATGCAAATGCACTGTCCAACCTTTGCGTTAAGACATCCATAAACGCTCCGCCCTTCTCAAGACAATCAGGGAGAACAGCCAGTATGCTCTTTGCCGTTGAGGCTGGAACGAGCTTCTTGAAGATGGTTGTTTCAGCTTGCACCATCGACGCTTTCAGGCACTCGCCATCTTCTTCCAGCAAGCCTATTTCTTTTCGACCGTAGGTATCCGCATGTCGAAGGAGCAATTCAACCCCACTCTTGAAGTTACTCGTAACTGCCAGAAGTAATGGAGACAAGACTGTTGTTGTATGGCGTTCGGGTGACGGTTCTAGTACCCAGCCACGAGATCTTCCACTCGGGCCACCACTGGTTGCCGTAGCGGACAGCGTTGACCTGTATGCCTCACCATATTTCCCCGTCATCTGAGGGTCAGGCTCTTCCATTCTTCTAACAAACTCTTCTGGTCTATATTCCGAGAAAGGCAATTTCGGGACATTGGATATCAGTAACTCTGTGGTGCAGTCCAGATTCTGCTGCTTAATAGCGGCATGCAGAGGCGTCCATCCGTTCTTGTCACCGGCCTCTATACAGTTGATATTTGACAACAGAAGCTTGACGACATCCAAATGACCCCTATCAACAGCATACAGTAGGGGGCTCCAGCCACGAATATCAGGTTTGTTTATGGCCCTTGGAGGGAATGCGAGCATTAGACATTTCAGCCACGTCACGCTTCCAGTCTGTGCTGCAAGGTGCAGTGGCCCACGTCCATCCGGCATGGCCGTGTGCCGGCTCGCCATCTCTGCAAGCTGTGTTGCCAGACCATCCCAGTTATTCTCGATGGCGATGAAGAGGGGCGTTCGTCCATCAGCTTCGCAGTGGTTCACATTTGCACCAGCCGAAATAAGCTTAGTGACAGCTTCTTCGTTTGCACACTCGATAGCTAGATGAAGAGGGGTTCTGCCTCTTTCGTCTGTTGAGTTGATAAGATCAAGTCCCAGAAGCACATCGATCACGGAATTCTGGCCGTTCTCGATAGCCATGTGCAGCGGTGTCCTGCTCCCCACTTTGGCTTTCGATATCTGCCAGGTTGCTTTGCTGAGATGGCTATCTTCCAAAAGAATTCTTGCCAGACTTGGCAACCCATGGGCAGCAGCGACATGTAAGGGTGTGATTCCGTGGGGATACTTGTAGTATCCATGAAGATAACGCGCCTTGCGTACCCAGAACTTAAAGTAGTTCGAACTAGGCTCGAAGAACGGAAGTAAGACGGAGCTCCAGATGTCCTTTAGCTCGGCGCCTGAGAGGTTGGAAGTATAAGCCGGCCAGTTGCTAACAGCATGCTGGAGGAACGGTGTATTTTCAAACACTTCGGGGCTGATGTACAGATCATCATCCTCTAGTGCAGCCTCTACCTCTTCGGCGATTCCGCCAGCCGAAACGCTCTCCATGGTCAAATACCGGATGCAAGCCGTGAGAAGCTCGATGTTTCCATGGGACTTGTCAAGATAAAGTTCGTTTTCTCTGTCGCCCTCGATTTTGGGAGACTGAAGAAACTGATACACAGAGTAATGTGCCAGATCGATCTTGGATGTCGCCTGCGATTCTCGAACAAGACTTCCACAGAGTTCGAAGACGTAGCTCTTCTCACGCAATGAGTTGGCTTGCACATCGTCGAGTGTCTTTGTATCTGATGTAATGGCGATACCCTCAACTAATTCTGACAAATCGAGTGGTTTGTTGGAGAACATGACAAACTGTAAGATGCGCTTAGCAAGCTTCTTCTCTTCTTCGTCTTCGAGTGTTTGAAAGGCCTGTTCAAAGGTCTTCTCGAGGTTCCGAGGTAGAGCCTGCACAAGCTTTGGACTAAGAGCTGTTCGGACGCGGGAAAGATGGTCAATTTGACATATGACCCAGATAAACCTGTTGAGGCGGACCGTCAGCGGGTGGCTGTGAGATTTGGTGGTTACTTACATTCCATCAGCGCGAAGAATCAGCTCTTTGATGACAGCCTCAACTTCAGACCCGCGAAATCGGCGCTTATTGAGTTTCTTGCGGACCAAGCTCTCAATATCGGATGCAACATCCGTCGATGTGATCGTAATTTTGAAGCAAGATGAAAAGGCATCGTCGAGGCCCATTCCAGCTCTACTGGCTATCAAAACCTTGAACTCCGTATCTGACTCGGGTAGAGTCTCCAAGAAGTCCAAGATTTCCCAGTGGCCACTCATTTCGTCCAAGCCATCGATGACAAGGAGAACTCTTTCGAAATAATTAGAGACATCATTGAATAGAGATTGAAGGTCTTGGAGACTTGGGTGAGCTGATCGTTTGCGATATTTTTCGTAGATATTGTTCACAACTTCTAAGAGGACGCTTGGGTTGGAGGATTGTTTGAGAAGCTGGCCTATGAGCGACCCGACTAGATTTGTAGGCGAGAGGCTGGATGGGTTGGTGAAGCGACAGTAGTGGTAAACGACGGCGTTACTCCCAGGCTCAAGTGTAGACTCTTGAAGCGATTCGACAACCTTGGAGCTATACACCTGTCAGGAGCCATATCTTCCAGATGATATTGTTTTGAGAGACTCACACGACAACCGACTTTCCCGAGCCCTCTGAGATAATGCTTAGCATAGGCAGCAAGAGAGTCAAGGCACTTACGTGTTCCGTTAAGGCATAGCAATGCTGAACCCGGACTAGACAGCCAGCTGTTGTATTCCTGCCTTTTCAAAATCCACTCTGCTGAGGATGCATCGCGTTGCTTGCATAGATCATCGTGTTCATCCTCCGTCGGTGTACCAAGCCACTTGATGATCTTTTCCTGTTGCTGGACTGCACAGTCTTTCTTGAGCGCCACTTTCACGTGGAGAGGAAAAGTACTTACTTTGACCAGCGTCTACCAACTTACCAACTGCCTTCTCAACGCCCTTCTGAGTTTCGTCTAGTGACTTCAGCTGAGCCACAATGCCCTCCATCTGGATCTGGAGGGTTTCGGATTGAGAGCTTGCGGTCTGTCAGTATCTTCCTCCTCTTAGTAGACCAGCGGAGTCTCCTACCTCTGCTCAAGTTGAAAGCACAGAACAAAAAACATCTTGTACTGCTCAATACGTCGGAGCAGCTTGACGGCCTGCTCTTCCCGTCCTCCAGCCTTGATCAACATCTCAATGCGATTTGACTTTGAGAGCTTGGCCAATAACTCATCGATAAGCTTTATCGTAAGCTTACTGTCTTCGATTGTATTATGAAGAGCCTTTAAATCGACATCCAGAGACTGGAATGACTCTAGGTGTGCCTTGACACCTAGCAAGATGCCTGAGAAGTTGGCTGTCTCGGTAACTAGCGTCTTGGTATCGCTCGTATCCTCATTCAACTTGGAGTTCAGTTTGTAACCGGCTGATATAACAGCGCCCACGAGGCTCACGAGGCCAGCGATACTGGCAGCGAGCGATAACGGATCCATGATTGCGCTGTGAAAGAAAGATTGAAGAATTGTGTTGAAGCTTGTGCGGGGAATTCAGCCGCACGATATTCCAGTAAGCAGAGTGGTACAAGCCCACATCAACTACAGAGCTTCTTACTGGCCAGGAAATGCAGCCCATCTTATCACATAGACTAGCCCCTTCTATCATTGGTCAAGTAACGGTGGGATTCCGTGTGGAAACGGAAAGCGACCCTAGCCCCACGCGACGTTGTTTTTCACAAATTGAGCAGGATATGGTGACTCCATATAGTTCATTAAGCATGAGGCACAAACCGTAACATATTGTAAAGAAGCAATTCTCAAAACTGTTATTATTGCCAGGGTATATACAACTAACACATAACATAACCTGAGGTTTTCATTCTGGATTACTGAATCATAATCTATCTACTCTTTTCCCCTATAACCAGCTTAGACAGTGAAGTTGCGGTGGGCAAGCTCATAAACAAAGCCAGCAGTAACCTTAGCATGTTCAATGACATGACCAAAATCAATATGCGCAATAGTGTCGTTAGGAGTGTGGATGTAAGGGTTATGGTTTCCGAAAGGTGTCTCGAAGAGGAATGACGAGGGGAAGCCGTTGCGGTTAGCCGAGGCGTGGTCAGAGCAAGCATAACCGCAAGTAGACTCCTCATAGGGAATATCTGCGTATTCCTCAATGAGGAGCTTAAGGAAGTCATTTTGTGTAGGGCTGGTGTTGTCGGTAATAAGACCGAAGCGCTCGACTCCGTCTCGGCCCTTGTAGCCAACCATATCCTGGTTGAGCATTGCCTCGACCTGAATACCAAGTCGAGCATAGGTGTTAAAGATATCCTGAGAGCCGAGAAGGCCAGTCTCTTCAGCTGAGTACCAGTGGAACTCGACAGTGTTGAGATGATCACCCTTGGCAATTCGGGGATCTTCCAGGAAGGCGGAGAGAAGGTTCAGAAGCATGATAGATGCAGAGCCGTTGTCGTCAGCGCCAGGAGCACGACCAGCTCCACGATCATTGGAGATAACCGAGTCAAGGTGAGATCCCGTTACAACAGTCTTGAGACGAACCTGTCCAGGAATCGAGACAATGATCGAAGGCTGCGACCAAGCCTGGTGCTGGACCAGTCGGACTGAGGCATAAGGATGCTTGCTCTTCTTGATAGCCTTCTGGATCTCTTTGTGTAGCCACTCGGCCGCTTCAACTCCAAAGGCAGAGTTGAAGTAGCGGTTGTGGAATGAGGAGAACTTCTTGAGCTGCTTCTCAATGTTTTTGACATTGACTTTCTTGACGATATTCTTGACGTTGGTTTGGTGAGCGAGCTTCTCAGGGAATCTGCTTGTTGTGCTGGCGAGGCGAGCACCTGAGGGGGCGGCGCTGTGGTCCTTCCACTCTGTAATGTCAAAGAAGTGGATGTGATCCTACAAGCAGTCAGCAATCAAGTCTTCACACGTTCGAGTTTGTTACATGGGAACTTACATCAATCATCTGAAACTTCTCATCCTCAGTAACCTCGACGGTCTCACCAGGTGCAGTCTCCAGTGTATAGAGCTTCTGCGTGCGCTTTCCGGCTCCAATTGGTGCAGTAGCTGTAGCCGAGGCAGCCAGCGCCGCCATGAGAGGGACTGTGTAACGCATGATGTCTATTTGAACGATGCAGGGTGAGAGGAATAAGGTCGGCGCAAGAGCTGAGGAGAGAGGATTGGCGAAGCAGGCCTTGCAAGGTTAGGCCAAAGGCAATGTGGACAAACCATCATCTTTATATACCTGGTGATCCTATGCAGAATCCGGTCGCCTCGGATCTCAATACCACCAAGCCTCGTGATATCTATATCCCCTGTAAACAAAAATTGGCAATGGACGGTCAATGCGACTTTTGGCAAGCGATTCGTCTGCATCTCTGGTTGCCAAGTCACTGGGTGGTATTGCCTACTCCACGTTGGGAAGCTCATGAGGGGAATTGCAAAAGAGCCAAGAGGTCGGATCGAAGGGCATTGGTTAATTAGTGGAAAATCGCAAAAAGGTCAGAGATAAACATGACGCGGGTCAGCATTTGTTCCTGGGTAGCATGCAAGGAACGCTGGGCACTTGGCGTTTCCCCGCATCTTGAGACTGGACGATACTGGTTCAATTGAGGGCAAATATCCCAGCATAAGTCAAAAGGCACCTAGTTATAGAGTATCCTCTCTAGAGAATAAAATTAATCGGGGCTTTGCGCCAGCTTGAAGGGTAAAATTTAAGCTTAATTAAACCATGTCTCCCTCGATATTCACCGCTCCGCATCTTCTTAGCCCGCGCTTCAAAAGTTCTTAGAGAGGGGTAATTGGGCTCGGCATTACAGGAACATGCCCTTCTAGGCAGGTCATTTGGAGATCATCCCACCTTAACCCATGATTGGAAGGTGACGAGAATGCTTGGAAGTTCATCGTCTTGCTGAATAATCCAATGACTGAGCTTTACCTCAACACATTCGTCTCTAGAAAAGGCCTGACGGTCCAGTCGATTTCTATTTGCCTACCCAGTTCCAAATGCGATATCCTGCTGAGTTCGACGCAGCGTTATGCCCAGTCCTTGAGTCCCTATGGACAACTAAATCTTTAGCTTTGGTTGCCGAATCTGCACTTTTTGGTTTATTGGCTATAAATGATATTTCTAGAACAGAAGATTAAAGAATTACAAGACAACTTACTCCTCTCTGACACTGGTGAACCGGTGTAAGCTAGATCCTATCCAATAGTCACTGACTGTTCCCCATTCTTGTGTGGGATGAACTCATCAATGCAAACACCGGCAACCTTATAAGGATCCAAGCGATGCTTTCTAGACAAGAGCAAGTTTCCAGACCCCCTAGTATGCACATACCCATAATCCTTCATTATATCCATAGCGGCATGAGTAAAGTCCTCCCGCACGAGCGCCCTGCCACTAGGGAGAGGCACTTCGTGAACAATTCTCACGTTCTCCTTGTTCTTCCTGCAGGCGGCAGCATACAACTTGTGGGCCTGTATATCACCCGAGAATGCTACTACGTCGAAGGCTTTGCCAACATCACCAACCTGTACAAGTCCTAATCCATCTTGTAGCACTATCTTGTCATCACTGTCTGCTTCTGCAGCCGTGTCACCGAGGGAGCTTCCTTGGACTGCAGTTATGGCCTCGAAGATGAGTGCAAACGGGGCGACGATAGTACATCCGCAGTTGATACTGACGTGGCAGGTGATGCTTGCTGTGCTCCCATTTGCAAGGCGCGAGCCGCACCTTTTCATTGAGATCATACGGTAGTTCATGGAGAAATTATGCACCCGGAAGCCAATAGCGTCTGGATGTTCCAAGCCTGTGCCGCTCACAGATCGGTCTTCCCAACCTACGGGCTTTGCACTGGGATCTGTAGTCTCCCACATTGGTTGCAGCTTCTCGAGTAATTTCCTCCGATATTGAACCAGGTCGTCGCATCCCGGGTCCATGATGGCTCCTAAGATGGTAGCGCATTGGACTAGGGTCCTACCAGTCTCGTCCTTGACCCCGTCTCTTGGCTGGTAATACGTGGGTATGAGTTCCCTGTTGATGCGGCCAGTCTTGATCTTCTTGCCACAATTACAGCCCTTGAAGATGAACTGAAAATCTCCTTTTCCTTGGCTCAGTCTGATCTTCATGAACTTGCGTGGGGTTCCAATGAGACCTGTCATGGCCAATGCTTTCCCCCGCCCTTCCTTCTTCAGCCTCCCGAGGTTGAGTACCCCCGCGAAGCAATCGGTAGACGCGACCTGGTTATCGCTTTCTACGAGAGGGATCCAGTTCCATCCACCTTCCCTTGCCTTGCTGGCTACCCCAAGCTTGGTCCTTGCCAGTCCGGTCTCAGCAGACAGTTTCTAGAAGAAATCGAATGAGATGGATGTGATGTCTTTTCCTGACAGCTCCGTTTTCACTTCATCGTCGGTGAACAGTCCGCTAAAGATGCCCAAGAGGCCCCTGAAGATGTCCGCTGTGTCTCTGCATTTGCGTGGCCTTAGGGAGATGGCAGAAAATATGTTACTTATCCCTTCATAGTTCTCCCGCCACCAGTAGGAACCGCCGTTGATGATGTCAGTCCTCGCACTATTAATGCCTTTCACTTGAGTCCGCAGGCTGACGAGAGATAAGATATCCTCTCCAATGACCCTCAGTATGGCGTTGGCTGCTGCTGTCTTGAAAAACCTGCCATTCTCTATCCAATCGTGCAGTTTGACCGCCTTGTCAGCGCACTCGATTGCCAAATCCATCCTGGTATGGAGTTGGCCGATGTAGAAGATACTTTCGGGGTTTACCACCCAAATCGTGATATTCTTGCCGATGATCATCTCTTGGAATGTCCAGACACGAGTAGAGTAGTCATTGTCGAAGAGTGATGTGACACGTTTAATGCAGGTCGAGTAACAGTTTAAAACGCACATGTCGATTGCTGCAGACCTCACGCTCGACTGGGCTATGTCAAACTTTTAGCACAATGCCTTATTGCTCTTTTTATTAAATTGAAAAAGGTCAAACCTTTTTTATATCCACAACCCCCCTAAATCCCACTTTCCCTAGTCCATCTAGCTGGTAAGTAGGCAGCAATATGCTCAGAGATACCGTCGAATTATCCTCTATTAGCTAATGAGGTCTCTCATTATCGGAAAGCAGTTCTTGTTCTTTTTTAAATCTGTCAATCAGTCAGTTTAAGCCATTGTTAGCGTGACAGCTATATCTTAATCCCTCTCCTGGGTCCATATCCTTCTGCCCCACGGGGCGCAATGACGTAGCATTGAATCCTTCTGATCCTTCGACATGCTATCCCAGAGCTAAAACAAACTACCCTTCCTCAAACTGGGGATAATCGACAAAAGTATGGGGAGTAAGCTTATGGGATATAAGTTTTTCCAGATTAACTAGCCCATGCATTGACTAAATTGGAAGACTTAACGAGATCATAGCCTCACTGATCCACTAAGGCTGTGCGACAACACCAGCCAAGAGCCACGATACGTCATTCTATGCCTCTATAATGATGATCATTTCAGGCAACATTTTTTAATCTTGTTAGACAATACATAGATCATCAGAATGTTTTATTTACATGCCGGCAGGCCAAGTCTTGGCAAACTCACAGCAGTTATATAAGGGCATTGATGTCAGCTCGACTTCCTCCATCATCAGCAGCTCACAAGCCTCAACTTACTACACCACTATACTTATTACCCTTACCCAACTATTTCTTCCTCACAATGCATTCTACTTTTCGCTTTCGCGTCGCTACCTTGATGGCCTTGATTAGTTACGTTCAAGCAGATTTCGCAGTCGGCACTTCTGCATCTCAAAGTATGCAATTATCTCCTCCTTTGCTCCCCTTTTTGTCTCTAACCTCAACTTAGTGGGAATCGGAGAGATTGTTCCTGATACTGGAGGTGACATCTACAACACTGATGCAGTTGCTGTATCATACCCGGGCGGCTGCCTTGATAACGTCCAGCAATTCGAGGTATATTCAGACCCCAGATAGTTCAAATTTCCTTGTATTAATGCTTCCCTAGTGTGTTTCCGAGAGGTGCCTCATCGAAGGATTCTTTGAAATCCGAGGGCTGAAGACCGAGGATCAATACGGCTTTAACTGGAATGGCGAAGGATGGGAGTTCTCCCAGAACAGCGAGATCTTGGGCTTTTGCACCAAGAAAGATGATGAAGGATGCACTAAGACGGGAGTAAACTACTCACTTGGGTTCTTCTCACACATGCTTTGTACCGGTTCTATCAACTCTGGGTTCTAGAATGTACTATAAATAGGATTTAATTACTTCAGCCGTACTTAACCCAAAAGACTTTCTGCAGTACGCCATTTATCCCACTTCTCATCAGCCCAACTGCACATACGAGCTAGGCTACAAGTTGCACTCCTGATGGGGCCTGAAGATAAGGCAATGTCATCCCTCGAATTCGATCCAATGGAAGAATTGTTAAGGAGGAGCCGAGTCGGGCTACGGGAGCTTGAAAGCCGCTTATCTCACTTCAGTTAAAATCTGCAAGCACATCACTTCCTATCACTCAAATGCAATCTCCCTTGCAGATTCTTGAAACAATAGCTTACCCCGTAAAATGTTATCCGAGTTCTCAAAAACATGCGATCCATTGTCAGACTCGGGAGAGCGGGCGGGTAACCCGGGCGGTCCGGGCGCTACAGTTAGTGCGTGTTAGCCATACCTTTGATTCGCTCAGCAACTAATCCTTGTTTCAGCTCATTTCTCGCGTGCCTTAGCTACCCCATCTAGGCAGGTCGTTTGGAGACTCAGAAGCACGACAAAGGAGGCACAATGAGTTAATGATCTGTTACGAGTCTCTCTTGAATTGTTTAATTGCTATGGAGTATAACAAAATTCAATCGATTCTAGTTAGTTGTTTAATACCTGGAATTTTAATTGCTGTAACTCGTTCAGACATGTTCGCGCCTTTGCTCTCCAGTTCATTTACAGATACGACCGGGGAGGGACACTGTTGTGCACCTGAATGATACTCCGTATACCTACGCAGAGTCACCGAAAAGGGTGTTGCGCAGCACTAAGGCTGACCAGTAGGTAGGCATCCTGCGACGCCACTAAGCAAGGATATAAATATGTCAACCAACAGATGTAACCTTGTGGTGCATATATTCGCGATAAGAACCCAATAACGGGTACCTTTGACTATTGATACTCTCAATTTCTCTGAATCAAACATTGCAACTTTCCCTCTACTCAGCATGTCTTGGAAACGTTCCTCTTTGGCCGATACCGGCTTCTTCTATGATGAAGACCTTCGGGACCAGCGCATAGCACCTTTCCCGACCCACGTTAAAAGTCTCGAACAGTCAATGCTTGACTTTACATGCCAGGACTTTGAACCTACTACCAAAGAGGACCTAACTATCCAGAATGAAGCAAAGAGGCTTGTCAAGGGAGGGTTCAAAGAAGATCGATGGGATGATTTCTATCGAGACTATTTCTTAGACCCATTGATGGCGCGTGCCTCCATCACTGGAAAGAGACCTCGCATGTCAGTATACAACTCCACCCAAGAGCTTTCCACTTATAGTTATTCTTCGTCGCAGATCCTCACGATGTCAATACTACTATGACTCCATCGTGCTGTAAGTAGCTTCCAATCGATGACTTAAGGCATAAACTTACCAACTTACAATACAGCGATACAGATGCTTTATGGACAACGTTTAATAAAAGAAATGAAGAACACCGGCCATTCAAAGCTCCAAAGCCCGATCTCGTCTTCTTACTTCCGATGTATCACCCTGACTCCCAAATACCTACAGTAACTCGTCACGGGGCGCGAGAATGGCACAAAGAGTCAACACCATCCCTTGTGGAGCCATTCCTATGGTCCAGCTTGAGAGAATTACATCGGCATGGCTTAAAGCCGACGCCCTTCAACGTTCTCAATAAGAAGAACCCTCTAGAATCAGATTTGGCTTCTTATCCTTGGCTTGTTGTCGAATACAAGAGAGCAAATGGCACGGCAAGGAGCAACACTGCTTCCTCCACGCGACTGGAAGAGGTCGTTTACTGTCAAGCAGCGAATGCAAGTGGGTGTGCTGTCAAGCTGAACCAGAATGCCGCAAAGTTTGCTACCCAGATGGCTGGTGACGCACAGATCCCTCCTGTCCCAACTATCACTACAGTCGGGCCCCAAGTCAAGGTGTGGATAACCTTTTTTGCTAGAGATTTCATGGCATATCGCTTCATAGATAAGGATATTCAGCAGTACCATAAATACAAAGAGGGCTATGTGAGTGCAGATTGCGATTCAGACATGAATCTATGCTAATGCTCTCGCCAGATAATGCAATGTATTTGGGCAGGTGA
Organism: Fusarium chuoi; assembly: GCA_022627125.1. Taxonomy (NCBI): domain Eukaryota; kingdom Fungi; phylum Ascomycota; class Sordariomycetes; order Hypocreales; family Nectriaceae; genus Fusarium; species Fusarium chuoi. The sequence continues at coordinate 206,623 of JAJALE010000839.1, read as the reverse complement.
TATGACCAAGGCTCATGATATTTTGAAATTCCGACTTATACTGGAAAACACATATACCTGGGCAATTCGGGTGTTCAAGCCATTGGTGGCGACATATATTGATCAATGGAGGTTTGCTTACTCTGCCGATGACCCAAGCTTGGCGGGTATAACCCGGGCTCGTGAACAAGATAGGTTGGAGCTCACACGGAGCACAGTTCGGCCGATTCATCGTGCACTAAATCCTGAGCTGAACCCCAAAGCTGGGAAGGATTGGCACCGTGGTGTTTCGATGAGGCTGAGAGAGCTCTGCGAGGCCTTCGTCCAAGACGTAGATCGGATGATTGAGGAGGAGCTCGAGTCCTCACGCAGAAGTACACGTGTAGCTAGCAAACAATCTCGGGGACCAAAGCAGGCCTCAGGATTCAACAGCAATGGTCCAAGAAACGCTGAACACGAGAACCAACAACCCCAATCTGGCAATCTTGATCCTGCAAAAATGCCTTTTATCCAAAATAATGCCCCAGTCGAAGCGTTCTCGTCATATCTCAAAGCAGGCATGGCAATTTGGAGCAGCTGGGGCACCCAAGAGACGAGAGGGCCGGAGTCCCCAGCTCACGCCACTGATTGAGATGGATCGAGTAGCTGTCGAACCTCCTCTGGATGAGCAGGGTCTCTATAACTAAAGGGTTTATGGGCAGTCCTGTATCAGACAGAGATGTATAGTAAGTTGGTATGCATTGACTGCTTGGCGAGGCATGTATGAGTGTTTGTTTTAGGCGAATAGTTTTCGTCATTGCTTGACATATAGTTGCAGAAGGATATTTTTGTACTGTATTATTGGCTAAGCCTCTATTCATCTATAGACAAATCTTAAGCGAGAATTGTCCATTTCTCACTATATTTCTCACCTGTTCTCTCGCCTGCAGAAAGAAAGGCTGCATGTCCTTCGTATTGACTGGTGATGTGCGGCAATTGAGCCGAATGCAGCTATACATTTTGTCGCATTACATTCCCATGTTGGCCATTGTGTCAGCAGCAATCATGGTCTGACATTAATCGGAAATACAAGCTTGACTATTGATTGGTGTCACTGCAGTCAGAACCTGCAAGTTACTAGGGTCTCTCGGCTGGATTAAGCTCTCAGACATGAGTCTCAGCGGCAAATAACACTTCTAGCTCACGCGCACGATCAACAACTAACGCATCAGGCCACCTTAAGACAAAAATCCCGAAAATCGCGTCTGTCAGCTCCAGGCAACAATTAAATTGCCAATGATAGATATGAGATGCAATTCAATTTCTAAATATGGCATTTCTAATCGCTTTCCCTCTGCTGCATTAAGCTTATCTGTTACTCGATGTAATGGCACCTAACCTACACCAAACTGCCGAGGTGTCTTCAGTAACCCCTCCTCGGCTTTTTCAATTCTGTCATTATCATCAGGTATTAAACAGTACCTATAACTTCACTCAAGCCACGATACCTAAATCAGTTGATACTCTGTCTACATGAAACTCAATTTTAACACAAAGACTCTAACTCAGGACCGACCTCCCTTGCCATTAACGTTTGCTCGTTTCATCCATTCCTGAAAGCCATGTCTCGCTTACTCGTGTCTCTTGCTGAGCCAAGAAACGCAAGCTTTTACATATCAATTCTGTTTACCAGCGTGAGTGAAATATTCTCAAACATCCATATTTCGCTTTGCACAAGTATTTCAACTAACGTGAGTCGATGGCGACTAGCTTGTATTATATCTCGTCGGGAAGATAATATACAATATCTTCTTCCACCCCCTTCGCAAATTCCCCGGCCCAATACTATGGGCCATGACACAGATACCATTCTCTTTGGCCTGGACTTCTGGTGCCGGACACAAGAAGATATACGACCTGCACCAAATCTACGGCGACATCGTTCGAGTCGCCCCCAACGAACTTAGTTTCGGGTACCCTGAAGCTTGGGAAGACGTCATGGGCCATCGTAAGCGTGGACAGGCCGAGAATAGTAAGGACCCTGACTTTTGGAGAGGCAACGACATTTACACTCTGGTGGGATCGGATCGAGAGAGGCACAGCAGGCTCCGAAAGATCCTGTCCCATGGATTTTCCGCGCAGGCAATGATGGAGCAACAGCCAGTCTTCCAACGCTACGTGAACACAATGATGAAGAAACTGAGGGAAGTTTCGTCGGGAGGTCAATCTGTCGAGATGACGCAGTGGCTCAACTGGGCTACTTTCGACATGGCGGGAGATCTTATCTTTGGCGAGTCCTTCGATTGCCTTAAAAAGGCGCAGTACCACCCGTGGGTGAAACTCCTCTACAAACACATCGAAGGGTTCGCCGTTTCAACTGCTCTAATTCGATATCCCTTTTCCGACACTATCATCAAGCTTATGACACCCAAACATGTCGCGCAAGACATAAAGGCCCATAGTGACTTTACCAAGGCACAAGTTGGAAAGCGCATGGCGTATGAAAATCCTCGGCCAGACTTTATGGAGTCCATGATAAGAGCCTACGAGAAAGGTGTACGTTAATGTCTTTCACGGTAACACTGACAAGTATACTGACGCTCGTCTATAGCAAGTCAATCATGCAGAGCTCCTCGCTAATGCACACAACCTGATCATCGGCGGCTCGGAGACAACTGCGACCACTCTGGCCGGCACTATATACCTATTGGCGACACACAGACCGATTCTGAAGAAGCTATATGTAGAAATAAAGGAACGGTTCCAGAGCGAGGAGGAAATTGATCTTCTCAGCGTGCAGAAGCTCGAGTACATGTTTGCAGTCTTGCATGAGGGGCTCCGTGTCTACCCAGCAGTGCCAGCTGCGATTCCTCGCAAGACAAGCGAAGGGGGCATGATTGGCAATCACTATGTCCCGGCCAATGTAAGTAAATTACTCTGAGTTTCATGCGGCATCTACAGTTGCTCACACAAGAATTAGACTATAGTTTCCATTTGGCCGTGGCCTATCTTTCACAACCCAAAGTTCTTCAAAGATGCTGAGTCCTTTGTACCAGAGAGATGGCTTGGGGATCCCAAGTATGAGAACGATAAAAGAGTTGCTGTGCAGCCTTTTTCTGTTGGACCTCGTAACTGCATTGGTAAAAAGTGAGTCCCCCCACCCGGATATCCGTACACTACTACCTCGGATAGTGCTAATGTGTTTCAGTCTGGCCTATGCCGAGATGCGTTTAATTCTGGCTAAATTGATATGGAACTTTGACATCGATATTGATCCCCGGAGTGAGGAATGGCTGGAAAAGAACACTGCCTTCCTACTGTGGGAAAAGCCAGATCTCTGGGTCCGCCTCACTCCCCGGTCCGATCTCTAGGTAGATAGATACGCCAACTATCGACCTTGGGACTTTGGCCGGGACTGGCATCGGATGACACCGAGGATCAAGTCTGTAGACGAGTTGCCAGTACCCGAGGGAGATTGACAGAGTCTAGCGTGCTTAGGCGGGTCCGAGGTTCTATTCGAATAGTATAGGCAATTGCAAGGCATGTTTCTTAATGGAGCCGTGAAATTGACATAGCTGACGCCTGATTGTTGCACCCACGTAGTTTGCCTTGGAGATATGAAGCCGGTTACTATTCTGTGAAAATTGACAAAATAAATTACTTTGAGATCTAGGCTGACTACCCGAAGTTGATATGTGAGGGATTTGTCGCATTTGCAGCCCACACTCGCGTCTCAAAGTCCGTATTTTACACTGAATTTCGTTGCACTGCCATTTCACAAGACCAGCAATACGGGACGAAGACCCGTGCTACCACTTCAATGGAATACCAACTAGTCTAAAGCACATATAATTGGATACAAATACCATTATTCACGGTTTCCATTGCCTTGTGATTATGGACATGCATACCAGTATAACATTAAGTGCGGGAGAAGAAAAATGCAAACTTATTGTTTAAGTCGAGTGAGTTTCAATCGCGGGCTTGATGAGTGGGATACCATATGGTTTGGTGCAGCCTTCTCGTCTTCCTGATCCCTATTACAACTTTGGCGCGTGGAGTGCCTTCGTCTTTGACTGATACGCCTTAACGAGCTGACGAATAGCCAAATCAAACATGACGTCCTCCGTGCCCCCAGGGATCCTCGCAGCCGGCACCTCTCTATAGATCTTTTCCACCAGCTCTCCCTGACCGGTCCGGGTGTATCCATTGCCGCCAAAGAGCAGAACAGCACAGCGAGCACACTCGTCAATGACGAGCCCGGCTTTGGCCTTGGCTAAAGCCAGTAGACCTCCCAAAACCTGGCGCATATCTGGGCCCTCGAGGTTGGACAGCTGATAGACAAGCTGCTCCGTCCAAGCTGAGATTGATTCGAGCTCTGCGCCTGCCCTGGCTAGACGGTTACGAACGACTGGCTGGTCCATGAGCGGCCTTCCAAAGGCTTCGCGCTTGAGAACATATGCAAAGGCTGCCGAGAGGACTGTTCTAGCTGAGGAGACAACACCAATCGAGATTGCAAGTCTTTCGTGGTTGAAGTTCCGCGTAATCATCTTCATGCCTTGGCCCTCCTATACCGCGAACTTATTAGTGGTGGGTTATAATGGAAGGTTGGTGTAGACGCACCGGACCGATCAAATTCTCGACTGGGACTTTGACATCCTCCAGGTCGATAAAGGTTGTGCCGCTTGTCGTGCCACCGCTTGTTTTCATTCGGCGCATGGTGACGCCTGGATAGTCCAATAGTGGAACCACAAGAAGCGATAGACCTGAAGCACCGGAGCCTCCTGTACGAACGGCCATGGTAGCGTAATGCGACCAGATACCATTGGTGATCCTATTTTTGGCAACCAATACGTTAGGCGAGCATGGGTCAAGAGGCATTGGAAAACTAACCACTTCTTCTCTCCGTTCACAACGTAGAACTTGCCGCAGGGACTCTTCTCAGCCGTCGTGGTAATGTTCGCCACGTCACTACCAGCGTCAGGTTCAGTGATGGCAATGCAGATCCTCTTCTTGCCCCGTATCAGATCAGGAAGTAGCCTGTTCTGCAACTCGGCGCTGCCATATGTGATAATTGGGGGCATACCGTAGGCCATACCAGTCGACAAGGAAGAAGCTGGACCGCCAATACCAATTCTGCGCATTTCAGTGATGTAGATGGAAAAGTGCATGTAATCGAACTCTTCAATGCTGAGATCCCCTGCGAGCTTAGTGATACCGAGCCTCTTTAGCATCTCGATTGGCAGTGGAGCGGGCAAATTGGGGATGAGCATGTTGTGCTTGGAGAAGGTCTCAAAGACGTGATCAGGGACGCTTCCCTCGGTCTCCCATTGTAGCGCATGCGGAGCCAAGTGCTCTGAGATAAAGTCGCGACATGCTTTCTGCCATCTCCTGTGGGATTCGTTGTAATAGGGTGATGGCAGACCCGTGAGCCATGGAGGTTCAGAGAAGGGCACTGTTGATGCCGCGGAGCTCATGGTGGCGTAATTGACTTGTCATGAAAGGAAAGATTAGGCACTGGCCCATAAATGAGGAACGAAGAACTACTGGTACGCAAAGTAGTATTTGAACCTAACCTGCAAGCTTCTTCACGCAAAAACATAGAGGAACAACAGTAATTCCCACAGTAGATGAAGGCTGTCGGGCTGCGTGATATCAGATTAGGCCGGTAACTGCCACGGCCTTGGTTACCGAGGCCCGACGACCAACTCCCGAGATGGAGGATGTAAGCAAACAGTCTATATTGGTATGTATACCTAGGAGAAGATAATATTTACGACTTCACGTGCGTTAAGCGCCGACCTTTTCATTGCCATCTCTCCAACAAACCCTTGCTTCTCTGTCCAGACCACTACACTATAAGTCCCACGCCACGTTACAACCTGAAGAAGCATTATATGGGTTGTACAGTAGCTAAATGCCAATACAAACGCGACAAACAGCACCAAAATGGCATCTAATGGCATAAAAGCTGCACGATCCTTTAGTTCTGCTGCTGCATTACGAGCACGGCTTGGCATTAGCAGCAAGACCACCATGAGGGCCGTAGTCATCGAGGGTGACCAGGCCCGACTCGATCGTGCCCGGGCAATGCCAAAACAATTAGATGACATGCTTCTGGTCCGACCAGTATCCGTCGCACTAAACCCTACAGACTGGAGACACATTCGGGGCCGTAGAGCCAAGGACGGCTGTATCGTGGGCTGCGACTACGCTGGCATTGTCGAGTCAGTCGGATCGGCCGTCACCAAGAAATGGAAGCCCGGTGATAGGATCTTTGGCGTTGCTCATGGAGCCAATCTTGTCAATCCTGATGACGGAGCCTTTGCCGAGGTGATCTCCGTTATTGGGGATCTGCAGATGAGAATGCCGGATTCACTGAGTTTCCAACAAGCTGCTACGTTGGGTCTGGGAACAGGAACTGTTGGCCAGGGCTTGTTTCAGAAAAGCCTCAAGCTGAGGTTACCCAGTGCAGCAGTATCAGATGTGACTAGGCATGATGAGCCTGTTCTGATATATGGAGGGGGTTCTGCAACTGGAGCCTTGGGGATACAATTCGCAAAAGAGTGAGTCTTTAATCCATTTCAATGTTCCACAACAGAGCTATAATAACCAATCATTCAATATGATAGAGCTGGATATACAGTCATCACCGTATGCACACCCGATCACTTCGGCTACGCCAAGAGTCTAGGCGCGCATTTCGTTCTCGACTACAAAGATCTCGATGCAGGTCGCAAGATCCGAGAATATACAAGAAATAAGCTGCGGCTCGCATGGGACACTATCAGCATACCAGACTTGGCGCGCATATGCGCTGAAGCTCTCACTAGTTCTTCATCAGAAAACCCTGTATATGGCAGTCTTTTGCCGACCAAGAACCCACGCGCAGACGTGACCTCGATCGCGACGGTGTTTCATACAACGTTTGGTCGAACTTTTGATTTTGGAGGACAGAATATGCCAGCTAGCAAGGACGACTACGAGTTTGGAAAGTCGTTTTATGGTCTTGCGGAACAGTTGATAGCGCAGGTTCGTTATGCTCCATTATTTGAGAAATGATTCATGCTGACGAGGTCTCCCTACCTAGGCTCGGATTCAACCGCATCCGGGCCGCGTTGGAGGGGGCGGCTTGAGAGGCGTGATAGATGGCTTGGCAGAACTGGAGGCCGGAAAGGTACAGGGTGAGAAACTCGTCTACAATGTCGCGGATACACCTTGAAGAAGTCTACTTGTTAGAGATAGTTTTATAGAGAATGCAGACAGAACGAATGTTGTGACATTAATTTGGATGGGTATCCACGTTAGATGTAGTGAGTCTTTACACATTGGCCTTTAAATGAAGCTTGAAACTCCTAGTTTGGCATTTGGGTTCTCAACATCTCCTAGTCTGTCCACGTTCCTCCCCAATGCAAAACCCCCAACTCAAAAGCTTGTGCATGCCGCAAGTCGGTTGGCGAAAGCCCTCTTCACCACAGCAGAAGTAGGTGCAAACCGCTGAAAAGCGTGCGGAACACCCTGATAGATGTGAAGCTCAGTAGGAATACCAGCCTCGATAAACCGTTGAGCATAAGCAACGTCCTCTCGGAGAAACATGTCGAGCCCACCACAGTCCAGGTACAGAGGAGCAAGGCCGTCAAAAACCTCCAGACGCGCTGGTGCAGCAACTGGCGGTACTTTGTCGGTTTTATAAAGATCTCCCAAGTATGACATCCAGCCCGTCAAGACGTCTTGGTACCCAAAGATCGCAAGGCCGCCGGTCAGATCCTTGTCAGTACGATCATCAAGCATAGGATAGATGAGAATCTGTTTGGCTAGGGGAGGAGATAACTGTCTGTCCCTGGCGAGGATGGCGATGGCTGCAGCAAGACCACCACCTGCGCTTTCACCCATGATAGCGATGCGGTGCGGGTCAAGGCCGAGTGCAGCGGCATTTGCTTGAGCGTGGAGTAAAGCAGACCAGCAATCCTCCAGCGGCACGGGAAACGGGTGTTCAGGAGCGAGTCGGTATTCAACTGAAAGCATGGGGACTCCCGTGGCAGAGACGTAGGCTGCTAGTGTTGACGAATAGTCACTTGCACTGGAGCCTGTATATCCTCCCCCATGAATGTGCACGATGCCAGGACCGTGTTGTTCACCGAAGCTGTCCTTTTGTCGGAAGTGCAGGATATTCACTTTGAATCCATCTGAGGCCTCAGCCGAATGAACCAGCATTTCGACGTTGTCTGGTAGTGGCTGTCGACCGTCTGGGCCACGGATGAAATCCTCAATTTGCTTTCTTCTACTTTCCACGTCACCCACCGGGAAGAAGTGTCTCTGCGCTTCAATCCTGGTAGCACCTAGTTTATAAAACTCGGGGTCGTACTGAAGACGAGACATGATGAATCAAGTGTTTGTTGAATGATCCTTTGGCTCTCTCTCAGCTTCTCTGGCGACAGGCCAGATTGGATATTCTTTTGCAGAGCAGATACAGATTTCTACCAAAGACTGGATTTTTTCCCTTTTGGTGAGCTGAGTGGGGCTTCTTCTTCCAGGGATCACTCCTCGCCAGCTGTGCGGCAAATGTGTTGATAGCCTCGGGTCCCCACGCAAGGTGATGGGTCTGAGTACCCTCGGGCAAAGACAAAGACTTGAATTCACTCTGCAACTGGTCGATATCTTGAAAATGGATGTTAGCTAGGCCCATGAACTGGATGAAAGATAATACCCAACTTTCTCTATTCTGAAGTCTCAAAGTCACCCTATAATCTCTCCAGCAAAACTAACTTCCAAAGATCTTTACTGTACGACGCTGAGCTTCGAGTTTTGTGAATTGTTCAATCTAGACGATGAACTTACGATACGATGGACAGGTAGTGGTCGTCACTGGGGCTGGCTCTGGGCTGGGTAAAGCCTATGCCAAGTTCTTTGCCAACAGAGGCGCCAGTGTCGTCGTGAACGACCTGGGAACATCTTTGAGAGGCGACGGACAGGGCTCTAAGGTAACATGAACATTGTTCCTCTCGAGACGTTCTGTTGCTAATCTACACATGATACAGAGCGCAGATGCAGTCGTTAGTGAGATTATCGCCGAAGGTGGCAAAGCGGTGGCGGATCATCACTCAGTCGAAGATGGAGCGACTATCGTTCAAACAGCGATTTCATCTTTTGGCCGTATTGATATTCTCATCAACAACGCTGGAATCCTGCGGGACGTGAGTTTCAAAAACATGACAGATGCCGACTGGGACTCGGTCCAAAACATCCATATGAGAGGTGTATACAAGACGACACAGGCCGCATGGATTCACTTCCGCAGACAAAAGTTTGGCAGAGTCATCTTGACCTCATCTGCTGCTGGTCTGTATGGAAACTTTGGTCAGTGCAACTACGCTGCTGCCAAGTCCGGCTTGGTCGGGCTCGGTGAGACTCTGGCCAAGGAGGGACAGAAATACAACATCTTGACAAATATCGTTGCTCCCGTCGCCGCTAGTCGCATGACAGCCACGGTGATGCCGCCGGATCTACTTCAGCATCTGACGCCAGAGTGGGTAGTGCCACTGGTCGCAATCCTAACTCACCACAGCAACACATCCGAGAATGGTTCCATTTTTGAGGTCGGTGCAGGGCATGTTTCAAAAATCCGATGGGAGAGGTCGAAAGGATCTATTCTTCGGTGTGATGAGACCTTGACTCCTGCAGCTGTTCTTGGAAAATGGGACCAGATCAACAACTTTGCAACTCCTGACTATCCATCCACTACTGCCAACTTGGTTGAACTTCTGAAGCATTCACAGAAGCTTCCACCTAATGAGCAACAGGATGAGGTCCGATTTGATGGAAGAGTTGCTGTTGTCACTGGTGGAGGCGCTGGGTAAGCTTCGCCATCTTATTATCCACGACAAGCAAATACTTACTAAAATATGTTCTCTGGTAGACTCGGTAGAGCCTATTGCATCGGACTAGCCAAACTCGGGGCTTCTGTGGTCGTAAATGATTGGAAAGACCCCCACAGAGTTGTGAATGAAATCATGTCGTTCGGAGGAGTGGCTGTCCCAGACAATCACTCTGTGGAAGACGGTGACGCTGTAATCGATACAGCGATCCGTGCTTTTGGTAGAGTCGACATATTGATCAACAACGCGGGTATCCTGCGAGACAAATCGTTCCAAAATATGACCGACAAGATGTGGGACGATGTGAACAATATCCATCTCCGCGCGACCTACAAGTGCGCTCAAGCAGCATACCCCTACATGGTTAAGCAGAAATACGGCCGATTCGTGAACACAACGAGTACGAGTGGAACCTACGCGAATTATGGACAGGCAAACTATGCCGCAGCAGTATGTTGATACTTCCCTTTTCACATTTCGCAACTTTGAGCAGATACTTATCAAGGGCTAGAAAACAGCAATTGTAGGCTTCTCCAGAGCCCTGGCCATCGAAGGTCAAAAGAACAATATTGTCGTAAACTGTATATCACCATCAGCGGGTACCGATCTCACCAAGGGGGTTCTTCCAGAGGAGGTAGTAAGATCTCGCAAGCCAGAATATGTAGCGGCGATTGTGCTGCTCCTTTCATCAGACAAGGTTCCTAGCGACGCCAGTGGCAAGATATTCGAGGCTGGCTGTGGCTGGCACGCAGTGACGAGATATCAGCGATCAGATGGCTACGACTTCCCAATTGACTCGCCTCTTACACCGGAGCTTGTGCTTGAGAAGTGGAGCGAAATTGTCTCATTCACTCCTGGCAAGGCATCTACACCTACTGATGCTGGGGATACTCGCCGGCGTATCTTGGCAAACATTGCTAGATTGGGAAAGGCTTCACCGAACAACCAGAAGTGGCTTGATGCTATCAAACTGGCCAAGAAAGCGAAGCCTCAGCCAACTGAGATGAGCTTTACTGACAGAGACATCATTCTGTACAACATTTCCATTGGCGCCAGCGTATCACAGCTACCCTGGGTATTCGAAAAGCATCCTGGCTTCGAGGCCATCCCTTCTTTCGGTGTGATTCCAGGCACAACCGCAGCCAGACCATTCGATTTGAAGGATCTCGTACCCAACTTCTCATACAAGAAGCTGTTACATGGGGAGCACTATCTTGAAATCCACAAGTCTCCGATTCCTACCGCAGGGACCTTTGTATCGGAGAGCAGGCTCATTGACATTCTGGACAAGGGCAAAGCTGCGGTAGCTGTTATCGGCACCACAACTCGCGACAAGGCTACAGGGGAAAAGATATTTTACAACGAGCTGACTCTCTTCCTACGTGGTGCCGGTGGTTTTGGTGGTGTAGCCACTAGAGGCGTTACAGGCAGGGCTGCAGGTGTACATGTCACTCCTGAGGGTGAGCCTGATCAGGTAGTAGAGGAGAAGACGTCACGCGATCAAGCAGCTTTATACCGTCTGAACGGAGACAGGAACCCTCTGCACATCGACCCAAATGCCAGCGCGGCAGGGGGTTTCAAAGTGCCCATTCTTCACGGCCTCTGCTCATTTGGAATCGCCACTAAGCATCTGGTCTCAACCTACGGGCCAATCTTCAGTATCAAGGTTCGATTCGCGGGGACTGTAGACCCTGGGCAGACTCTGCGGACTAAAATGTGGCTGCAGGACAAGCATGTTATCTTTCACACCGAGGTCAAGGAGACCGGCAAGTTTTGTCTTGGCGGAGGAGTTGCGGTTCTTCGTAGCCCAGCCAAAACTCACTTGTAATCAGTTTTGATAGCATGTTGGCTTGGTATGGGGTCTTTACTGTTATGACAAAATGTAGTTGGAATATGTAAGCTTTGGTTGCCTTGCAGCGTTGCTTGAAGTCAATAGACTGCAGGTCATGCTTGTTCGCGCGCTTTATCTAACCTTGCAAAGTCTTGTGATTATGCAAATAGTTATATAACCCCCTCTGTTAAACAAAGATACCATCTTGACCAACCATCGATCTAGAAGCGTGATCCGTCATTTTAGGTTTGCAGAATTTCTCGTTCGCGTTTGAATGGCTCATATCCCTACTTTGGCTACAAATTTTTCATGGATGATACGACTTGGAACAGCCAACCACAGAATTAATATATCTTAGGTTCAACTAAAATTTATCACGCTCAGCACATTCTATTCTCTTTCAGGATAGATCACCAAGCTATTATTGCCCGGCTCAGTGACTAAGCAAAAATGTCCACTATAGGGTAATCTAGCAGGTAAATGCTCGCGCTGTCATTGAAGAAGCTTGGCTATGCACCATGGAGACGCAAGCCGAGAAAGCCGAGGCGAGGTTGTACCCCTCTATCATCTACCCCTACTAACCTTTTGTCCAGCGAACCGTCGTGTAAAATCAGCTGACCAGTCCAACATCCCAGTTTCATTGTTCCCTCGTTCTTAGCTGCTGTATCTCTCTAGATGAATAGATAAACAAGTTTTTACCAGCGTTGGGAATCATCAAAATCATCTACACATTGTCATATATCCTACCATACTGAACTTTCTGCCGGCACCATGATCTTTGAACTACCTTCAGACATACAGAGTTTCTTGTCTCGTCTTGACTCATTTATCCATGAAACGATTCTACCCTTACAGAAAAAGGACGACAACGATCGATTCTTCGATTATCGCCGGGAGGCTTCACGAACTCAATGGCAGAACCAAGGCCTGCCAACGGAAGAATGGGAGCGCTTGCTGCAACATACCAAGAAGCTTGCGGAAAAGGCAGGCTTCTACCGCTTTGCATCTCCTCAGGAGTTTGGTGGCTCCGGAGAGCGATCGCTGAACCTGTACATGTGCGCTACGCGGTACCATCTCTCATCCAATCCCGTGTACGGCGGCGGTGTGAGCCTGGCAAACGACTTGCAGAGCGAGCACAGCGTTGTTGGAAACATGCCGTTTGTCATCTTGATCTATCACTACGGCACTGAGCAGCAGAAGCAAGATCTGATTCCTGCTAGCATCAACGGAGAGATGCGAGCTACTTTCGGGTTGACTGAGATCAACCATGGGTCAGATGCAACACATATGGAGACAACAGCTGAAGCCGTCATTCTTCCCTCGGGCCAACCAGGCTATAAGATCAACGGAAACAAGAAGTGGCAGACGGGTATGCACCATGCAAACTACTGTGTTGTCTTCGCTAGAACGTCTGGCAAAGTGGGAGATGCTAGGGGTATCACAGCATTCTTGGTACCTCGGAACTCACCCGGCGTCACAGTCGCATCGTATGAGTGGACTCTCAACATGCCAACCGACCACGCCACGGTTCTCTTTAAGGACGTCTTAGTCCCAGCTTCAGCCATCCTCGGCCCTCGCGATCACGGCCTCGCTATCGCCCAAACCTTCACGCACGAGAACAGAATCAGACAGGCTGCTTCAAGCTGCGGTGCCGCACGATATTGCATCCAAAAAAGCGTCGAATACGCCAACAACCGTAAGGTCTTTGGAAAGCCTCTCTCTATTAACCAAGCTATACAATGGCCCCTCGTCGAGCTCTCAACTCAAGAGGAGATGCTCAGACTGCTCATCTTGCGCACAGCAACCGAGATGGATCAAGTTACGACTGAAGCTAAGGCAGACGGCAAGGCTCCTTGGGTTGTAATTGAGAAGAAGTTAGGGCATAAGATAGGTATGTGTAATTACTACGCAAATCGATTGGCTTGTGAGGCAGCGGACCGCGCGATGCAGATCCACGGAGGAGATGGGTACTCCAGGCATTATCCTTTTGAACACATATGGCGTCACTTTAGGCGATATCGTATTACAGAGGGGAGCGAAGAGGTACAGATGCGGAAGATTGCTGCTTATTTGTTTGGATATAAGAACACTGGCGAGCCGGTGGAAAAGAATGACGGGCCAAAGCTGTGAAATGACAAAGGATAGTGAATATCCAGAGCTCTGAGTGGTAGATCCACCGCGGTGGGTTGCTGTCATAGTTAGCTAATACATTGTTCCATTCTATGTCTCAGTGCGATCCTAGATTAAGATGTCTTCACCACATTCCTCTCCGTGGCAGGTAGCTGAACGCCTTGGTCTTCGTGTTGATATTATTAGTTGTGTTATATAGTCCCGACTGCATGAAGACCCGAACAAGAAGAAGCAAAGATAACTAAGAACCTCGTTGCCAACCCATAGAAAGATCTGAATCATGTAGCATAAGTTTAGCGTGAAAGCCTTTTGCTTGACGCCCCTTATCAGGGTCCGATACTTTCTTACTCCCCGAGGCTTACCTCGGCCTCTTCTTTGGGAGCATAATTCACCACAAGCTTTGAAATGGTTAATGGGGAGCGAGTCAAGTCATAACAACCGAAAAGGCTGCCACTCTTCAAGTATCTGTCTTCCTCAAGTTAGAGATTGTTATCAGCCACGTCATCACACTAATAGTTGTCGTTAGAAGCCAAACGCGCCGTCACGTTTTGAATCCGTACGGGCTAGAGTAGCCAAACATATCATCACTATCATTTTATCAGAACCATGCCGCAACCCAATTTAAGAATGTTTCCATCCAATAGCGGCCAGACGAAAGCCATGATCCGCACCATATATCAGTTCCCCTTGCCTCAAATGACGAAACGCAATGTCAAAAGGCGGCGAGCCTCGATAGCTTGTCTTCCATGCAGGAAGCGGAAAGTAAGGTGCGATGTGACTGAGAGCGGAGGCGCGTGCCGAAATTGCCGGTTAGACGGTCAGAAGTGCGTGGTTGCATCCAAGAGGTCTGGTGGGTAAGTGAACTCCTCTGAGATATTAGGAGGATCTTCTGATATCTGGACGAAGGCCGAACAGGGCGATGCGCCTAGGGATGAGGGACGAAGACGAACACTCTGCTAAAACCTATCGACCCATTTCGCCGTCATATTGCCTGGACCCTGACCAACCTGACGATGAAGGTACTACGAGGTGTCCCGCCCTGTCGATAGTAGATGCGTACGCTACGCCAGAGACAGAGCCAGAACTCGGTGTTTCTCCCCGTGGCTGTAGCAGCATATCATACTTTCTACAAAAGGATGACTCGTCCAATCCGCCGGAACGCATCCCGAGACTATCGACCGATGATGAATGCGAACTATGGAGACGCAGGCATGTTACAATTCCATCCCGAACCAGGGCCTGCAACGCAGAATGCAGCCTTCCCTGGACCACAGGAGGCTTTGTTCTCTTCCCATTCTATCACTTTATTCGCCCTCCGTCACTGAGGGAGGCAGATACGGAGGTGGCCAAGCTGCTAGAACAGCGAGGGTGCCTTCACGTGCCTGCCAAACCTCTACTAGATGAGTTCATGGAGAAATACTTTTCGTATTTCCATCCACTGGTTCCTATGCTAGATGAGGAAAGGTTCTGGGTGTCGTACGGTGAGCGTAACGAGACCAACAGGAATCAGTCTCTTTTTGTGCTGCAGGCGATGCTCTTTGTCTCCAGTCCGGTATGACTTCATGAAATGCTTGTGTTCATCTCTGGCTTGCACTGACTGGTTATCAAGTATGTCCCTGTGAAAACTCTCATCGCTCTTGGTTTCCGAACTGTCCAAGAAGCCCAGGAAGAGTTCTACATAAGAGCCACGGTACTCAGCCCCTGTCAACGTCTTATGAGTACAGCATGGCTGACAATCTGGCTCACAGACACTATTCGACCTTCAATCTACCCTGGGTGACCAAGATAGAGCCCAGGGAGCCATGATGCTGACATACCGGACAATAACCTTCATGGACAAGAAGCCGTTGTACTGGCTCAGTATCGCTATCCACTATGCCAAGAGTGCCGGTGCTCATCGACATCATGAGAATCAAGATATTCGTGAGGTAAGGCTGCTCAAACGTCTGTGGTGGTGCTGTATCCTTCGCGATCAAATCTTGGCTTTGGCGCTTCACCAGCCACCGCTCGTGAATCGGAGTGCACTCGAGACCAGCTGCCCTGCGCTGTCAGTTGCCGACTTTACTCATGAGATTAGGACATCTCGAGTGTATGAACATGTCGACAAGAAAATTATAGTGCAGATTGCCATCGTTCTTTGCGAATTCAGCGATATACTCGGTGATATACTTCTGTTATCTCCTTTGGTAGAAGGGCGTGGGCTCTGCCGTGAAGAAATTGAGGATCATACTTTGAAGCTTGATGCCTGGTACGATGAGACGTATGCCACCTTCCGGTTGCCAACACTCATGACTGGAGCTCACGAATCACTGACCCTGTTTTCAAACATTCTTTGCACTTACTACCAGTGGGTTATTCCCCGATGCTTCTGTGTGGCACTCAGTAGGCAGCTGACAAGCATTGTATTACAGCGCTGCGAAGGCGTTGATCTACAGCCACACGATACTGAGCACAGGTCTGCTCGACGGGAACCTACCTGACGATCTCCCAGATACAAGGTCTATGGCACACACGAATCTCGGCTGCTGCTTTCGGAGTATCACAGAGAACATAACAGAACTGAAGGATTTAGGATTAGTCCAATACCTACCAATTACCTTGTAAGTAGCAACATGATACTTGATGTATGAGGCTCGGCACTAATCGCACTTGCACCACAGTATCAGCTTTTCGGCGGCTCCATTGATCTGGTACTTGCTACAATCGCATCTACATAATTCAGATAGTGAGACGCAGCGAGACCTGGATGCGCAATTCGATGTCATGTCCCAATTCAGCTGTCTTTACAGGAACGCCGAGAGCACTATAAACTACATCAAGAGCATTGTAGAGCATATCAAGATCAGTCTACCGCCACCAACTAATGATATCTATTCCGATCGTGCAGACGAAGATGGAGGCTGGTATAGCACGCTATCTAGTGAATCTTGGAGCAGCAAGACATGGACAGAAATGCTCCTCAAAGATCCTCAGAGGTACCTGCGTATTGCGTTGGCGGTAGAATTCTCGCTTGCTCGCGGTCGATGCCCAGCCGAAGACGACTTCCCGCCATGGCTTAGGGACCATCAACAACACAAAGATGAACCATGCTTACATTCCTGTTCATCTCGAAGAGGCTCGGATTTAGACTCGATCTTCTTCAGCGAAGCCGTTGGTGACTTTGCATACGGCGATCAGGAAGCGTCGGTCTCGTGATGCACGATGGAGCCCACGAAACGTCATTTCAGCCATCGAGCTAGCTAAAGGGGATCGCTGCCGGTAGTTGCATCTCCAGCTAGATATCCGAGCGTTCCAATTGCTTCACATGACCCCAGCTTTGTTTTGTTTTGTTTGTTCGGCCCTCGGCTACTAAAAATCTCCCATGGTCAGGAGTGAGGGGTTACAATGATTTGACTTAGCTAGGCCCTGTTCTAGACCAAGTGGTAAACAGAAGAGGCAAGATCAACAATTAGTCCCTATGCCGTTCCGGGGTCTAATTACAGTGGCTTTCTTAGTGGTCACTTTGGTAACAAGGATGTCTTTTGTTGTCTCTGAAGTAAACATATTTTTGCGTCTTATTGTGGTGCATACCAACCACTTGACTGTTCCAAGGTGGATCGAAACCCACCTTGATCAAGAAAATAGCAACCGCTTACACCGAAGAATTATTGCTGGCTTGCCTGGCTGTTGCTGTCTGTTAGGGGGACAGAGAAGCTGTCTTGAACGCGGGGAAAATGGGCCATCGCTATTCCTCTTGAAGCTAGAAACGCGGGGCCCCGCGTATCAGAGGGTTTGTGCTAAATTAGGGCGATTAGCATGGCAGCTCCAACTTCCAAGAACCAGGTCCAAGGATGGTCGCCTGTTATCCAATCATGGCAGGGTTATCATAAGCTTATAGGTGCTCCCCTTCAGAATCAAGCCCCTGGAGTCCCCTCTCCGATTTCTGATGTCCACTTTGCTCCGAACTCATCACACGCAGCTAAGCTTTTTTGCATGAACCTGCCTAGAATTATTACCAGTATACCTTCTTGTCGCCGTCGCATAGATGCATTCCCAGTCTCCTCCGTCTCATCCCAATGGTGACCCGTCCAACCGGGCAACAGCATCGTCAGCCAAGCGAAGCGCCCTTGGCGACGGCCAGCGCCCATGGAAGCGACGCTCCTCCAAGGCCTGCCTATCATGCCGAAACCGCAAAGTCCGATGCGACGTCACCGATGGAGGCATTCCATGTACGAATTGCCGCCTTGATAGCATCAACTGTGTCCTCAAAGAGTCCAATCGGGGTCGAAGACCTGCTGCTGCCTCTTCTCAACGTCGCCGCAACTTCAATCCGCCCGCTGCTACAGACCGCTCCTCTGGCTCACCTCGACCGACATTTACTACTTCGCGTTTAGCGGCAGCGGTTACTGAGTCCCTTGAGCCAGAAGAGTTTTCCGAGCCCGACGAACAGGATGATCCCGAAGCTGAGCCAGCAAATGAGCAAGTGAATGAGGATATCCGGCCTCATCCCCAACAACAAGTCAATCCCGCCCAAATTACTGAGCTGGGTATGTTTTCTTGTGTATATCTCTTCATTTCTATAGACTAAACTAACTGATCGGCCCAAGATCAGCAACAACAGCAACAACAGCAAACCGATGGAGAGCTCATGGATGAAATTCACGTTCAAATACAAGTCGACCAGCCGTTAAACAGCCGACCCCCAGCGCCTATGGAAGCTGTCAACCTCGACGCTCCCTTCGAATATGTAGACGAAATTGGAACGTCTAGCGAACCTCTTCCGCCGATGCAGCCAGATAGAGTCACAACATGTTTACCAGCCTTTATCCGACCCCCTCCTCAGCACCTAGATAGTAGAGATATGTACTATTTATCACATAAACTGTGTTTGTCGATTCCAGATCCACAATTCAGGGATGAACTCCTCCGTGTTTAAGCCACAGTGGTTCATTCTTTTTTACCCATTTTCGACATCGAAGAATATGCTGGCTCCATCCTTCATAACAATGGCCGTAACCCCATCAGCCTTCTGCTATTCCAAGCAGTTAACTTTGTCAGCGTCACTTTCGTGGATATAAAGATGTTGAACTCAAGAGGTTATGCTTCTCGGATAGCCGCTAGAAGAGACTTTTACGACCGTGTGAGGATTCTCTACAATTTGAACTATGAATCAGATCGGTTGACCTTGATTCAATCCCTTCTGCTTTTGAGCCATTGGTATGACGGACCAGACGACGACAAGGATACATGGCATTGGATGGGTATCGCCTTGACAAACGCCCAGGTTGGGGGGCTCCATAGAGATCCTGAGCATCTGAAGATATCGCAGGAGGAGAAGAAGCTTCGTCGAAGGTTATGGTGGTGCTGCTTGATGAGGGATCGCTTACTGGCCCTTGGAATACGGAACCCGCCGCGTCTAAGAGACGATGAGTATAATGTCAAGCCACTCACCTTGGACGACTTTGACTTGAGCTCGCCATCTACAAACCTGGATGCGCTCTTCCACCGGTCAAAGTCCCCATACCCAAACTCAGAAAAGCGACAAAGTCTTGCTGCGATGTGCATCGAGCTAAGTAATTTATGTGTTTACATTGGCCGCACTCTCAACACCCTGTACACAGTCATGGGTAATTACCTCGGAGGTGTCGAGTATAGTCAGCAATCGACTACTTGGCCTCATAGATCCGAAGAGCAGGCGAAGTCACTTGCTGAACGCAGTACCGAGCTCAAAACTTGGTTGGAGAATCAGAACGTTCACTCTCGATACACAGCCAAGTCTGCATCTCAGCCATCTGAGACTAATACGGCAAATGCCTTACAAGTTGATGAGATACTGCGGCTTCACCAAGCCCAGCTTCGCTTGGTTTACCTAACCGCACTGGGTGCTCTCCACCGCCCTCAAGTCTTCTGTTACGGCCCCAACAGTAACGGCAGTGCCGTTTCTAGAGGAAATGTGACCGACACGGCAGTCGAGATGACGAAATTGGCCTTCAACCTACAGCGAGATAACCAACTACGCTTCCTACCGACCCTTGCAGTTCCAGCCTATCTTGCTGTCACCCTCGTGCATCTTTTCAACACCTGCTCCGACGAAGAAGAGGCGCGAAGTCTGAGTCTAGGACGCCTCTACCAATGCGTAAGCGTTCTTCAACAGTTGCAAGAAATGTACACGTCTGCAGACTATGCGATGCAGTTTCTCAACACGATACTAAAGAACACCGGGCTTCACGTCCCTTGGACTTTACCGACTGGCGGGGGCAGGTTTGGAGAACGTGACAGCACGGCTTGTAAGCCTCGGCTAGACATGGGACCTAGCGCCGTCGCGGCAAGCTGTATGTATCCAAGCCCGAGTACCTCGGGTAACTGGAACCAAGACTCTGCGTCGGATGAACTAGCCGCAGGTGATGATAGTACTCAAGCGGTTGCTGTGGTCCAGGAGCCACGAGCGCCGTTCGCCTTTCCAAATTTGGTGATGGAAAGCTGGAATGCTACCGATATGAGCGACCTTTTGGCCGGGTCGCCATTTCCAGGGTCTTGGTGTGACGTTGAGACACTGCTACCCTCTCTGCTCAACACTGAAGGAGATACAGAGGGCTTAATGACTGCGCACTTGTCGGGTTCAATGTAACATGTTGTTTCTTTATTAATAATATTGGCCTATGTGTAAACGTTATGTTCATGGCTCATTGAACTTGTAGACTGGTAAGTGAACCCAACTCAAAGCTTGGAACTCACTACACGGAAGAAGCATTTTTCTTGATCGACCGTATAGTCTCTTCCTTTCTCCCAACCCACCCAGGCCTTCAATATCTCCTCTGCGCCGTGACCTGCACTTAAACGTTTTCCTGTCCACTGCGCGTCCACGGGTCTGGCTGGCGAAGCACTCAGATGTACTATTGGTCGCTGTTCGTAGCCTGCCTGTTCCATCTCCTTGTGCTCCAGAACGGGAGCGACACACGCATCCAAGCTGCCGAATATCTGCTCCCATTCCTTGCGTGTTTTCTCCCTGAACTTGCTGGCAAATGACTCTCGCATGCGTGGCCACAAACGTTTATCCTCGCGCCGCTGACCAGGACCGAGAATGTCGTCACTTGTCAGCTCCAGACCTCGGAGAAGGTTTGAGAAGAACTGAGGTTCCAGCGCGCCCACCGACATATACTTTCCTCGATCTTTACACTCGTAACATTGGTAGTAAGGGCAGCCTCCATCAAGAAGGTTAGTTCCCCTTTCCCCGCTCCAGGCAGGTTCTTTAGACCTCAGGCGTGGAATAGTCCCGATATATGAGGCACCGTCAACCATACTCGCATCCACTACCTGACCTTTTCCCGTAGAGGCTCGGTGATAAAGGGCCATGAGAACGCCTGCAAAAGCCACAAGCCCTCCGCCTGCGTAGTCTGCCAGCAGGTTTCCAGGTGGCGATGGTGGTAGCTCACTGCTCCCGAGCATACTCAACAACCCTGAGACAGCCAGGTAGTTGATGTCATGCCCAGCCATGTCCTTATACGGGCCATCGCGATGGAAACCAGTGATGCGCACCACGATGAGACGGGGGTTGGAAACGAGGAGAACAGAACCGGGACATAAGCCCAGTCTTTCGAGAACCCCAGGTCGAAATGGATCAATCAAAATGTCGGCCTTATCGAGAAGGCATTTGAGGAGGCTGATGCAATCGCGGTTCTTGAGATCTAAGACAATAGAGGACTTATAGGATGTCAGAATATCCTGGTTTTCGGAGACACCTGCGCGATCCACTCGTAGAACCGAGGCTCCGTATGAGGAGAGACGCTGCCCACAGAAGGGAACTAGAGGGAAACACGTATTCAGTCAGTATCAACCGCAGGTTTGTTGATATTTGAGATGCGCGGAAGCTGAACGGCCACTACTTACCTGGAGCAAGGCCTGCAAGTTCCACGACTCGTAGGTCTGTCAGAGGCGGCGCAGACTTCATATGAACAGCGTTGCGTTTGACTACGTGCAAGTAAAAGAGGTTCTTGGTTATGTTGGGCTGCAATATTCGTATTTCTATTTCTTCAATGTAACGCTTCGTAAGTACATCCGATTAGAAAATTTAAGTGCAAAATTTGTCCACCGACGGTGAAGAACGAGCAGTGTTAACCGTAATACGTGTGAACACTAGTTGACTGGCTCAGGATGCACTCCAAGCCGTTGCGTTATCTGCAGTCTTCCAAAATGCAAGAGGTTCTATCGCTTCGTTGGCGACTATGTTGCGGTCGTCGATCATTGGATATAGTAGGATCTGTTTCGCGAGACCCGGGTTCAATCTTTTATCTCGAGCCATAAGCGCAACACCAGCAGCAATGCCACCACCTGCGCTCTCACCGATTACACCGATTCTTCTTGGGTCGATATTGAATTGCTTTGCTTTGCTATGTAGCCAGAGCAGAGCTGCATAGCCGTCCTGGACGGGAATAGTTCCCTTGAACTCTGGGGCCAGCCGATAGTTAACGCTGAACACAGGCACCGCTGTCATGCTGACCAACTGTGCTAGCGGTTTTGCCTGAATCTCGGCTGATCCTAGGATCATTCCTCCTCCATGGAAGTGAAGTAGACATGGCCCTGGATCGGCTCGAGCAACGCTTGGCGTTAGAGCAAGAACGGATATAATGTAACCATCGGGAGTTTCAACTTGATAAGACCTTTGATCCACGTCTGGAAAGGTATCCAACCTTTCAAAGAATACCCTCATGCCAGCTTCTCGTGCCTCCCTTCCAGCCTTGATGTTATCCAGCCAAAGAGGCTCCCGTTTGGACAGTGTGTGAGCGAGGGGCTTCAAGACGGACCAAAATTCAGGGTCATATTGAAGAGCCATTGAATGTAAAATTAATTGTGAGTTTATCTTGAATTCTAAAGAATTGCGATGCTTTTTGGATGAGATGCTTTCAAACGGGGGGGATATGTGACTTGTAGTCGGTTATTGGAAGCAAGACTGTACTACAGAATCCGTACCATTTTGTCAGCATGTTGGCGTAAGGTTGCCGAGGTGTTTCCTGGACTTAAATCAGTTCACAGCAAATAGCCTTCCCATCACTTGTTTCAATCTATTCCGGCTTCTAGAACTTGATTATCAAGAGATCTTCAATAGATCTTCAAAAATTGAGGCTCTCTTGATGGAATCTTAGGCTTGGAAAGCGCTATGTAATATTCTAAAGCTTGGTTTGTCCTGTTTGCTGATCCTTCAGCGACTTTATACGGCGCAGAGCTGCCTCAATCGCCTGTCTTGTCTTGGAGAAGTACAGATGGCTAAAACTACTGCTCGACTGTCCACTAATAGCCCTAGCTTGAATTCCGTGGGCAATACTGGCTCCCCGAAGGTGGTGAAAGATTATCGCAGTGTCCCAATCTTCACCTCGGTTATCTTGCCGCATGTCGAACCCCACAATTTCTGCATAGCGGGCCAGAAGTTCATCTGGGTCGGGCATACCCGACTCTGCTCGATTCTCTGGCTTGTATGGGGAGTCCTGGAGAGAAAGAGATGATTTCCCACTTTTGGTATAGTCGGGAAAGAATGGACTGATGCAGAAGACGAGGTCCATGAGAGGATGGCCAATGGTAGAGAGTTCCCAATCGAGGATCGCAATGACTCTTGGCTCATCCGGGTGAAGTATCTATAGGAGGGCGCCGTCAGCAGTCCGTCTGTTTAGCTTTCGTGCAAGTCGATTCATACCAAGTTGTCAAATTTGAAGTCTCCGTGGACAATGGCGTGTCGGTCTAGAGGTAGATTCTCCTTTACATATCTCACCACCTCATCATACCTCTCATGGGCTCGACCCAAAGGCTTTCCGGTTTCCGCATCCTTAACGGCGGCTTGCTGCGCCTCAATACGGCTCCAAGTAGCGCAGTGCCTAGCATAGAACCCCGTTTTCTTACCGTAACCCTCGAGCCCAATCTTGTCAGGATCAAGGGGGTGTAACCAAGCCAAAGTCTCAATGGCAGAAAACCATCTGATATGCCATTAGCTGAATCTCATACATTCGAATTCATTAGTGGCACCATAACATACGCCTGTCGTCTTTCATCTGGAGGAAGCTCTTTCATGTCCGTATCTGTGATGATCCTTCCCTTGACAAATTCCATTACCTGAACAACTGCGTCAGAGGACAAAGTCAACACTCGGGCTTAAAATACCTACATAGAACGGGGTGCCAATGATAGAGCTGTCATTGCATAATGTGAAAACCCTGGGAACTGGAAACCCTTCAACGGATCCCAAAGCTTTTAATACGCGGAACTCGCGATCTATCTGGTGGGCGACCGGGCTGATGGACTTCCCTATGGGCTTTTTTCTCAAAATGTAGCGTGTTCCACTATGGTCTATTTGTTAGACGGTGATTGAGATATTTCACATAGAGGGTCATAAGCAAAGAACTCACGCCGCATCATCCAGGTAGTAGGTTGGATTACTTTGGCCATATCCAATCTTGGATGTCGTCACTGGCAGTTCCAGGGTCGGGATTTCTCGTGTTGAGAGCAAATAGCTTCCCAGGGCTTCGTTGTTAAGGTCATGACGGCTACCCATCTTGGTGTCTTGATGTGATCCCATGATGGCCTAAAGTCCAGTGCAAATGGTTAGAATGAATTCTAGAGTCGGTACAGATATTCTATGTCTGTTTATTATAAGGTGAGCAGATATAGGGTCGGGAGCATAAGTGTGAACTTTTAACATCTAGATGAGATGCTCAATCACCCCGAGGCTGGACGTGGAGTAATTGATTATTGGCCCATTACGTATTCTTGTTCTACGAAATATAGAAGGGCTCCAAGACCGTGTGATCTAGCAAGGTAATTGGAAGGTTCGTACTCATTAACCCGAGGCGTTCAAATTCCAGAACGCCACGTCACCTCGGGCTAGAGGTATGGACAATTCTACTGAGCCTTGTGAAATTTTCATCTATAGAGAATTATGAGCTTTTTACTCAGCAACGACGACTGGTTTTAAATCTGATCCTTAAGTATACTTCCAAGGACACCGTTTTGTGCATCAAACAAACACAGCTTTCACATCACCTCAATTTCACATCAAAGTTGCCCAATCTAATCCCGCGGACGCCAAAGCCATGACGAGTGAAACTCAATCCAGCAAGGCGTACGTCCTTGGCGTCGGCATGACAAAGTTCATCAGGCCCCGTGGTCTACGCCAGTATCCAGACTTGGGCTACGAAGCTGGCATCAAAGCCATGCTAGACGCCCAGATCAACTACGACGACGTTGAGCACGGCGTGGCCTGTTTTGCCTACGGTGATTCAACCTCGGGTCAGCGCGTGTTCTACCAATTTGGCATGTCATCCATCCCCATCATCAACACCAGCAATGCATGCGCCACTGGGTCCGTCGGCTTGTATCTTGCTCGTACCCTGGTTCAGAGCGGAAAGGCCGACTGTGTGCTCGTGGTGGGATTCGAGAAGATGAATCCCGGGAGCCTCAAGAGCGTTTGGAGTGATAGACCCAGTTCTAGTGGTCGCTTTGCCGCCAAGATGCAAGAGTTGGCTGAGCCTTCAAATTCTCCGCTGACGGTGCAGTATTTTGCCAATGCCGGGCGAGAATACATGGCAAAGTAAGTTGCGCCAATTCACAAAGACTGTTCTTTTTACATGAAGGCGAACTAACAAATATTTGTATCAGGCACGGGGCAAAGGAAGAGGACTTTGCGGAAATTGCGCGTCTTTCACACGAACATTCGCAACGCAATCCCTATGCTCAATTCCAGCAGGAATATAGCCTCAAGGAAATTCAGGACTCGCCAACCATCCACTCGCCTCTGACCAAGCTGCAATGCAGCCCAACCAGCGACGGGGCGGCAGCGGCAGTCACAGTGTCGGAAAGGTTCCTCGCCGCCCGGTCACACCTTAAAGGACAGGCTATTCTTATGGCCGGGCAAGCATTCTGCACCGACTCCCCCAAGACCTTCAGCAACAGCGCAATGGAGCTAGTCGGGTTTGACATGTCACAGCGGGCTGCCAAAGCAGCTTTGGCCGAAGCGGGCGTCACAGTGGATGATATTCGGGTCTGCGAATTGCACGACTGCTTCTCGGCAAACGAGCTGCTACTGCTTGATGCCCTCGGGTTCAGCAAGCCAGGAAAGGCGCACGAGATGGTCCGAAGAGGGGATATCACATATGGAGGCAAGATGGTGATCAATCCGTCTGGTGGTCTCATTTCTAAAGGTCATCCTATTGGAGCTACGGGGTTGGCTCAATGTGCTGAGATGACATGGCAGCTTCGCGGGTGGGCCAATACGCGACTTGCTGGTGAAACACGCGTGGCGCTGCAGCATAATCTCGGCCTCGGAGGCGCGGTAGTTGTCAATGTCTATAAGCGTGCCGATGGAGATGTGAGCACCAAGGTTAGCAATGGTGAGGTGGCTAAACATAGCTGGCTCGGCTATAACCCTGCGGTAGAAGCCCGAGGGATAACCTCTGATGACGCCGAAAAGGTGAGGAGCAAGAAATACAGGAATGATTTTGCTCTTGGGGAAACAGTTGATCGAATCCAAGCTGCTGCGAAGCTATGAGAGAAGGACACGTGGGCTGTCAGTAGAGGAATTAAGTAATGTATTTACCCAGATTTTATCATCAATAGAGATACAGATACAGATACAGAGAGGGGTCTTGACCTGCAGAGTACATGCTCGTGGAATGAGAATGAACAAGCCTGCAACTTAAATTGGCACTTTTCTACTTTGGGCTATCAACTTGGGGGAAATGTCCACTACTGCAGGGATCCTCCATGTACCCCGGATTCCTGGGTCAGGCACGTATTCCTGTCTGTCGAGACCAAGCCACATTGGGACTTGTCTGTCACCGAGGAGACACGAATGTCCCCTCGGGTATCAAGATACAGCATGAAAAATCATCGTGAAGCCTAATTGAGATTGCGGGGTAAATCAGGTCTAGAATACCCCTGGTTGAGCTATAAATCAGCGACCCATCTGTGATACTACCCGCTTGATGCATTGACATCTTTGTCGACTTTGTTGCTCACCGACTGGCTATTCTTCGTCCTCAACATCTTTTTCTCCATCAACGTCTACACCATGAAGACATTTTTCGCTTCCATCCTGCCAGTCTTGCCCCTGGCCACAGCCATGGCTATCAACGCCGATTATGGACCTCAGATGTTGAAGCGCGCCAACGGCATTGTTGAGTACGCCAGAGCACCGCTCCTCTCCACACCCTGCGAGACAGAGTTCCACCCTGACCATATGGATATCGCTTGGGTGGAGCTCATCGCGGGAAACGCGATTCTGAGAGTCAATGTCACAAGCGGAGAGAAGAAGAAGTTTCCCCTCAAGAACCCCGTCGGCCTCCCCAGTGGTATGGAGTTTATGCCAGACGGCTATCTCTGGTTCTCCGAGGTAGCTGGGAACAGCATGGTACGCTTGGATCCCAAAGACGGCAGCATGACCGAGTACCCATTCCCTTGGACCAATATCGCCGCCGTGAATAATCTCCCAGTTGGTATTCGCGTCACGATCGATGTCTCGGGAAATCGTGATCGTGGAGCTTGGTTCACTGCTGCTGGTCTGAATGCCATTGGCCGCATCGACATCGACACGTTTGAGTTCAGCCTCTATCCACTACCAAATCCCCTCTCGGTCCCGCTCATCATCCAGCCCGGTCCAGGTTCCACCATGGTCTTCTCAGAGATCGTTGGCAATCGAGTTGGCACAATTGACGTTCACACCAAGGAGATCAAAGAGTACGAAATCCCTACACCTCTATCTCTGGTCCAGGGCGTCGCCACTGATGAAGATGGGCTGATATGGTGGACGGGTACCCTCGGCGGGAACTTTGGAACGGTCGATGTCAAGACAGGAAAGGTGACCGAGATATTCATCAATGACATTCGTGCAGCAGGGAACGCTACCGTTGTTGGTAGTCCTTTTAGCATTGGCTCCTCTGCTGCACTGTCTTTGCCTGGGCCAGTCAGAGTTGGCACTGACGGCAAGGTCTACTTTGTGGAGGGAAACTTGGTCTTTTTGGGCAATCGTGTTGGGCAATACGATCCCAAGACGAAGAAACTGGTTGAGTACTTGACCCCAACAAGCTTGAGCGGTCCGTGTGATCTGAACAGCCAGCATGGAGATGCTATCTTCTTTGCCGAATTTACAGGCAATGGCTTAGGCCGTCTCCAATATTAGTAGTTTGATGAGGTCGACCTTCCCTTCACAATAGCTCCGGTTACTTTAGCAGCTAATTAGTGGATAATACTTGTTTTTCTTCAATGTGACACTCTCTTTTCTACAAACACTATTCTCTATGACGCAGAAATCTTGATTATGGAATCGCCTGTAATGATGTTGCTTTCAACAATCGGTAGTAGAAGATCGAATGACCCCTGGCAGTGTGAGACTCCATTTCGACTCACAACAGTGCGAACACGTCTTTATCATAAGCTGGCAGAGCTACATGCACTCGATTATCTGAGCCGAGTAACTATAATCTACTTGGATGAGGAGGTTGCGCTAGCCTAACAAGACCTTCCTGAAAACACGTAGCAGCCAATGTTCCATCGTGGCTCCAGATACGTGAAACCACCAGTCCTCTTTCATCACCCGCCCAAGGGCTTTCCATCTCTACCAACATCCAGTCGTCGGTCCGCAGTTGATGCAGGTTGTGGAAGTACACAGTATGATCCATCGAAGCCGCCATAGTCACATGTCCTCCATCTTCAGAAGCTCCCTCATTGTCCTCTAGCTCCTCTGATGCCAAAGCGTGCAATATTCTTTCAGCGCTATCCAACTCATTCGCCCGATGCCCTATAGTGGATGAACCGAGGTGATCAGACGTCGGATTGGAGAACCGAGAGGCGTTATGAGCTCTAAAGCAGGTGGCGAGAAAATAGTTGTCTGACATGTAAAGCAATGCCGCTGCATGGGCGTGTTGATTGCTATAATTCTGGTCATTTTTAACATCCGCCGTGTCCTCTGAGATGTTCCCCAAGCTTCGGCTATTGTACGAGCGTCCATCCTCGTTTTCGGCTGCCTTCAGTGGAGACATGGCAATACATCCTCTAGCTCTGACCCATTGATAAAATCGTTTGTCACTCGGTGAAGCAGAGTGATTCGTCCTACTGGCCAACCTCACACAATCACAAGGCTGATCCGGGCCAGCTTGACCTGCAGCTGATTGAACCAGAGGGCTCGACGGGGACTTCTCACCCTGAGGGTAAGACGCGGAATGCCGAAGGACAGATTTGTCCTGTTGCAACACATGGCTCTTTGCAAAGCTCGCTGTCGAATGAAATACGAGAATATCCCCCTGCATAGCACGAATCATGCGAGTAACAAAGCTTCTGGTATCGCGGACTCGCTCCACCCGGTAAATGACAGAAATATCCGGTTGAGCCGCTTTCAAGAAGTGGCCGTGGATGCTATGCACCGCGAACTCAGTTGTCACGGTCTCATAACCGGCCAGTAATGCTTGGGCCATGATTTGACCTCCGTACACGCCACGAGCCCATGGTGGGCAGTTCAAATTACTTCCGCTGGTGAAACAATCATGTTCCGTTGAGGGCTGTATCGCAATAACTTGCTCAATTTGAGATCTGCGGCGTTGGGGCCCTCCATTTTCGCTGCTATTGGGGGTTTTTCCAGACATTCTGATGGTAGGTATATTATGTTTGGTAGCAAGATAAGATATATGTGAATTTATGGTAGCATGAAATAACTATGACAAGTTCTCCCCATCTTTCACATCAACTTCATACCGCCATAAATTATACGATTAGCATACAATACTTGGTGTCTTGATTACCGTAGAAAATCGGTACTGAGTAAAACCCGAGGTAATGTTAACGAAGCTAAGAGAAGATGTGGACAAGGGAGAAGCGTCGAGGGTTTCCAAGCAAAGCACCGAGGAAATGAGCAAGGCATAGCTGTCCGACTTTTCCAGTTCAGAAACTTTTGATATCTTCATAACGGCACATGGAGTTTCGCGATTTCAGTTTAGTCAGTGTTTGCTATCAGGCTGTAGCACGAGCATTACCAGAATGAAGCCTGACTTATATCACAGAAAGGCAAAATGCAAGTAATAAAACCAAAAATAAGAATTTCAGAAGTCGAACCGAATATCTATAACCATATGAGTGCACAGTCTCTTAGAACACTGAAATGGATAACATCCATAGGCTCTCTGCCCCAAAGAACCATCTGTCCAGATGACACGCTTCAAAGCGGGACGCCCTCGGGGCGAGGCTCTTGTCCAGCAGCCGTGCTAGGAGGTCCAAGCGGCTTATTCCCATACGGCGTAACGTCGATCCCCAACTCCTCCGCCTTGATACGAAGAGCAAGTCGTGCCGAGTGGAAGCGGCAAAAGGCAAATTGATGAAACATGGCATACAGGCCCTTTTGGGGCAGCGGGCAGTAGTTGATGATGGAGTCTCCTTCTGGTCCCAGAAAGAAGGCATTTCCCTTTTCCCAGCGCTCGTGACATTTCTTAGCCATTTCATCACCTAGAAGGGCTTGAATCGCGCTCTTGGAGTTCATGTATCCTGTAGCAAAGACGACTATGTCAGCCTTTTGGGTTGAGCCGTCTTTGTACTTCACACCGTCCTTTGTGAAATGCTCGATTTCCGAGTGTACGAGCTTGATCTTTCCATCTGCGATGAGCTTGCAGCATCCTGTATCCCAGTAGAAGCCGCCTTGATCAAAAGGAAACATTGAGTATGCGCCTCCGCCATGATAGCCGTCGTGGAGGCGGTAGCCAACATTTCTTAGCGACTGCAGTAGATCTGCGTCGATTTCCCGCGCTATCTCCTGCCCCCGCGGCATGACCTCGTACTCTACGGGGTATGAGTGCTTCAGAAAGTTGGCCTGGTCGAGGATATCGATGTCTTGACCTTCTCGTCTGCCTGTCTTCTCGCGGCTCTTCCAGAGGTGTCGCACACTCTTCTCGACAGACATGACGTGCGTTGCGCTCCTCTGGATCATGGTGACATCGCAGCCATTTTCGGTCAGCTCGAACGAGATATCATGACCGGATGTTGCGGCACCCACGACGAGGGCTCGCTTTCCTTTCCACTGAGGGTCCGTCCGATGATTTGATGAATGGGTCACTAACCCGCCGTTCTGGCGAAATTCGTCCATGCCGGGCACCTCGGGGATGTTTGGCAGGGTTCCAGAGATACCTGTGGCAATCATCAAATGCCGTGGGTGAAGAGTGTGCTTAGTCCCATCTTGTCGCGTAACAGTCAAAGTCCATCTGCCCTCCTTTTCGTCGTACACGGCAGACTTTCCGTCAAGACTTGAATTTGCCCAGATATTCAGGTCCATGATATTCGCGTAATTCTTTAGGAACTTGGCCAGCTGCTGTGCCGGTAGAAACACGGGGAACCAGTGCGGAAATGGCAAACATGGCAGATGGTTGGTAAATGTTGGGCCATGCAAGGACAGCGACGCGTAACGACTTGCCCAGCTACACCCTGGGCCATCACCCTTTTCAATGATGAGATGCGGTATCCCCAAGACTTTGCAGCGAGCCGCCATAGACATTCCAGTGTGTCCAGCGCCGATGATAACCACAGTCGGCTGGAATCCCTCTTTACCAGCCGTCTCATCGTCTCTCATCTGTTGGTAGGTCCGGCCTCTCCCTGATGGGTCTTTATACTTGCCAGGCTGATACCTCTCCTTGTCTCCATACTCTGCATCCCAACCATGAACTGTCTCTATGGCGGTGCCTACACTGTAAATCATCCATGATTTGACATCAGCCAGATCAGTAGCCGTGCCTGTATTGGCCTTGAACGGGCTAAGACGGGCTACGCCGATGCCGGTGCCGTGAGTAAAGTCGAATTCGAAATGAAGAAGGATAAATGAGAGATCTGGTCCGAGTGTCTCCACCTTTGCAGGAGCGTAAGGATTCAGTCGAATACGAGTGATACCAGTCTTTGATAACCGCTCTTTCAGCATGGCGCCGATTTTCTCATGTCCTTGTAGAGTTCTGATATCCCATGTGAGAAGTTCGACATCTTTCCAGTAGCCATTTTCATGGATAACTGAGAGTATGCCATCCACGTCTTGGGCTTCTATGGCCTTTGCGAAGCCATGAATGAACTGCTGTGCGATCTTGGCGGGATCAACAGAACCGTAGTCTGGAGTGAACCCAAGTTCTGAGTCCGTTGGAAGCACTGCGCGCTTTATGTGACCGTAGTATCCACAGGTTTGAGACAAAGGCACCCCAGCCCAGCCAATTCTGGTATCAGCATCGGGCGGCCGTATAGCTTCATCGTTATAGTCCTTGGTGTTTGTATGAGGCATGATTGCTGATATGGACATCTGTCTTCGGTGAGCTGCTCAGTGATAAAAGTTGCATTGACTCTGGGTTGTGTCATATATCAGTATTCATGAGTTTTGTATGTGATAGACGCGACTCTCAGACTCGTATCGTTGTATGGTTCTACAGGCGTCGAGGCCGGTGCCTCGGGCCGAGTCTGTGGATCGATGCAATGTCAAAGGCTCTCCGTGGTTCCAGCGCTGCTTTGCAGAGTATTTCAGACCAGTCGGGTTTCGCACTCAGAGCATATCGCGGTAACATGGCAGAATTGCTTCGCGGCTTCGTGAGTTGAACCAATATCTTCTATGACT
Source organism: Fusarium chuoi (assembly GCA_022627125.1). Lineage (NCBI taxonomy): Eukaryota > Fungi > Ascomycota > Sordariomycetes > Hypocreales > Nectriaceae > Fusarium > Fusarium chuoi. Next base: position 174,249 of record JAJALE010000839.1, on the reverse strand, counting down.
CGGGTCGAAGCATCATCTCCACTGCAGACCTTGTTCATATGGGTGGTTTGACAAATAGACTTGGAAAGGTCAATTGATGCTCTTGGCAGAACAGCAAGGAGTACATTGTCCATATGTGCTAATTTGCGATCTTGACCTTGTTGTTGGCTGAAGCCTCTTTTAAACCCCAAACCTTGTCACAGCTCTTGATAGCAATATGTTACTCAAAATATGGTTCACTCAGAGTGAGCAAAACCGGATAGCTACAGCAGAATACTCGGCACGATCTGTGAATAAAATGTAGCCATTTCAGCAGCTAAATTTGAACAGTACGTATTCTAGGACCTTGGCTCGTTGGTTTTGAGCTCTTGAGCCTTGAATGCATTATACGTCCTTTCCTCGACCATCTCACAACTCACTTTGCACTTCTCGTTACTGTACTCCGGCCGTTCCTTGATCTTGGACCCACCATCGCCAGGCAAAATCTCAATAGCTTCACCGGATGTTTCACAGTCCCCCAGCAAGCTCTCGAACGCTTGCACTAGACTCTCGATGGTGATTAAAAGGCCCTTTGCGTCGGCCTTGTCGTAGAAATCACCAGTTGAGATACCGGTTTTGACAATTGTAGGACAAATTGCATTGAGCGTGATAGCTTCCTCAGGTAGTAGCTTTCCGTGCGTCCGTACGAATCCAACTATTGCACTGCTAGTGTTAATATTTTTTTCCCCTTGCGGGCCAATTTTGTGGTGGCCTTACTGCTTCGCTGCGGTATAAATGGGCAGACTGGGAATGCAGTAGAAGCCGCAAGCTGAGGATACAACAACAACTGCATATTGTGAGATTTCAAGTCCGGTTCTGGGATAGATGAAGCTTACTCTTTCCACGGAAACCATACTTGCCAGAATCTTGCGTTCTGAACTGTTGAATCGCAAGAGAGCACGTATACAGCGCCCCAGAAGCATTAACATCCAGAACAGCCAAATTCGGCTTAACAAAGCCAGACCCACTGGGTTGCTCCGGGTTCCAGGGTCGTTCAGTTATGCCCGCAATGGGGAAGACGTAATCCACCCTGCCAAGCCTCTCCACGGCGATCTCAAAGGCTTGCTTCTGAGACTCCCAGTCACCAACATCGGCCTCAACAGCCCACGCTACTTGGCCTTTTGTGTTGAACTCTTGGCAGGCTTCCTCGGCCCCTTTGAGATTTCGATCGGCTATGACGACTTTCATGCTACAGGAATTAACTTAGCAGCGTGTTTGGCAGGGGTTGAAAAATCGGCTTGTATATATTCACCCTTTGCCGACGAGCGTCGCAGCGAGAAACCTAGCGATTCCGCTGGCACCACCTAGTGACAAAAGTTTAGTGCCTGAGATAATGTTCATTTGCGCGTTCCAGTAGTTAGCTGATACTTACCCGTGATGTAAGCCGTCTCTGAGCTGTATGACACTGTCAATTTTGCATAAAGGTAATGTAAAACAATAGCTTCTCTAACGTGAAATGATTTATTAAAAATTAACTTTATATAAAGCTTTCCAGGTTCAGTATACAGATCAGGGGCATAAACTGAATACATATATCGATGCTTTAGTCGTGATAGTTGCCGAGGCTTAAGAGAATAGGGTAGGCAGAATCGCCTGAAGTTTAACAGACACCTCGGTAATACAGTAATTGCGATATTACGATTAATGTAATATATAAGTCACTGTAGCGGCCATAATTATGTCATGAGAATACATAGATGTATATCCTCAATATCTTAATGCCGGATTCGCCATTCTAACAGGAGCATTGTTAAAAGCGTGGAACTGTGTTATGCTTGTCCCACCAAATGCAATTACAGTACAATGCCGTAAAATGACGTAACTCGGTAGTGCCTGTGGATACGTCCTAGAAAGGCCCACTTCAGTCTTTTGACCAATAGTGAACGCTTTTTTGCAAAATGTCAGATTCGGACCTTACCAATCAGACGACTATGATAAGCCTAGCGTGTACCCATGCGACCCACTGAATCTTCTTCGGTCTCGGCTTCGACTGAGTCATTGAGATCGACGACGGAATCATAATATTCCGGCACCGCTCCATTCAATAAGAGAGCCGAGAATAGTGGAAAATTTAAACCTTGGCTGAAAGAGAGAATTAATTCTCACCCAAAAAAGGGCCAGCTACTCCCAATGCATACAGTAACCTCCTAAATCCCTAAAGTCTAGCCGAGGAAGAAACATCCTTAACCACCACTCGTCCCGAATTCTTCCCATGAGTGTTTCGCAGTAATCGCCTCAAGATCTTGCCACTCGGCCCTTTCGGAATCTCATCCACAAACTCAACCTCCTTGACCCATTTGTACCGCACACGCTTCTCCTTGACATGCTGCATGAGCTCATGACCAGCCGCAGCACTCGGCCTGACGTGGCTCTTCAAAACGACGAAGGCCTTTGGCTTCTCGCTGCTGTAGGCATCGGGTATCCCCAAGACAGCACAGTCTGCCACATGTGGATGGCCCAGGAGGACTTGCTCCAGGTCAGCGGGAGCAACTTGTTGGCCTTTGACTTTGATCATCTCCTTGATTCGGTCGACGATGTGAATGAACCCTTCGCTGTCAATCTTCCCAATGTCCCCTGTACGTAGGAACCCATCGGCGCCAAAGGTCTCGGCCGTTTCCTTTGCATTGTTCAAGTATCCTATCGCGATTTGAGGACCTTTGGCGAGGATCTCGCCCGTCTCGTTTGGCCCAAGCTCTCTACCAGTGTCCACATCAACGATTTTCACGACAGTAGAAGCCAATAACTTTCCTGCATTGTTTCCATACTTGTAGTCGTAAAGCTCAGGTGGGTGGGTGCTTAAGCAGCAACAGGACTCCGTCATGCCATAACTCTGCCTGAATCCGGTCCATGGCATCTTGTCGTGAAGACGTTGGATAACTTCACTCCCCACGGGAGCGGCGCCGCATGCAATTACCTTTACGCTTGTCAAGTCGTACTTGTCGACGATGGGATCATTTATGAGCCTGATGACAATTGCGGGCACCAGGGTTAAGTCAGTTATCCGATATTTGACAATGGCCTCCAGCACGTTCTCCATAGTGAAATGCGGCAGCATTACGCACTCATCGTTGCTAGCGATTGGCCAGTGAAGAAACCTCACGAGACCGCTGACTGTCGCATTGTTAGCTCAATCGGTTACCCATCGGGGTACAGTGTGTCTGACTGTGAAATAGCGGTAGACAAGCAAGAAAGCACTTCTTCTTGGGGCCTGCGACATCTGCGAGTTGAAGGCATTGGGAGATGATGTTCCTGTGAGATAGCATCACCTGGTTCTGTCAGCCCACTCATCAGCCATGGTAGGACCGACATCTTACAGCTTTTGGAAGTCCAGTTGTGCCACTGCTGAAATTCAGGTATCCACAGACGTCGTTCGACTGGCCTGTCGGGATCGAATAAAATGGGACTTGTCTTCCAAGGCCGTAATTTCTCCCAACTTCTGAGAGCTGTTGGATTGACTTGTAGTCTTCGAGGTTCCCATCCATCAACAGGATTCTCTCAGAAGGGATACCGACTTCCTTAGCAGCTGCGCTCGTCATTTTGATAGCGCTCTTCACCGTCATGATATACTTGGTCCCAGCCGTTTTGAGAGCATTCACCATTTCCCCAATCGTGTAAGATGGAGACGCCCCGTTGACTCTGCCACCTAGAACACGTGTCAGCCTCTGCATTCAATAAACCGGGGCCTGCGACATTTAGAAGAGTCTCATACCGTTTCTCAGAACTGCAAACATTGTTACCGGATACCATATCGTGTTGTGTCCAAAAAGCGAGGCGGTGTCTCCCACCTCCATCCCCAGTTCGTTGACCAGAGCTGACGACACATAGGTTGCATGCTCTTTAACCTGTCCAAAGTCTAGGCGTTCGCCCGTAGTGGCGTCTGTTAAGCCTGCGATTTCGCTAGGCGGGTGTTTGAATAAAGGGGAGTATCTCTTGTCTTCAAAAGCCCATTCCCATACCGTCAAGTCTGTCGGGCCTATTTTGTCCAGTGTCCGTTAGCTACGATCTGTTGAGAAGCGAAGGGAATAACTGCAACCCTGTCTTACACTGAATATCTGGGTATTGGGATCGGAAAAGCATTTTGCCTCTTGGCTATGCAATGCAGTAGAATTGATTGATGCTAGGCCACCCAAATTTGCTCAGATATCGGATTGTTCGTTTTTTATCGTTTCTCAAGGTCGCTTCTCACTTCCTTCTTGCTCAGTTGATAATATTAATAGGTCTTTCTTAGCACCAAAATAGCCTCGGACCTCGGAATGTGCTTTTAATATTTGAGTATGGCGAGCCTCATTATAAGGTGAACATGATAAAGAAGATATTAAGTTGTACCAATGCCAGACACAAATAACTCTGATTCTTGCGAAGTGTTCGTTACCTAGAAGTTTAACGTCTATATGTCCAGAAACCCGGCTCGAGATTGAGATAAAACTATCGGATAATATTCCAAGCTTCAACCTCATCAATATTATCTATGTCTGCAGCTGCAGTCGAAATGGCTAGAGATGCCATTGCCCACGACACCCGCGCCGTCAACGGGAATCTCAGCGCCAACGCATCCGTTGATAATGACTTTATTCGGAAGGCCATCGACAAGTCTAATCTGAATGCCCTTCGACTTGCTCTGCTCCAAGTCACGGGCGATTCACGACTAGCCAAGATGAGCACTCGCCGCCGCGCGATCCGTGGGGGCGCCATGTATTCTCACGTTCTATGCGATGAAGATACACCACTGCTCAAGGAGATTGCTTTCGACTATCTATCCAAGCGCAAGTCTGACGATGTTGTTCCACCGCCTCCTTCCAAAGAAGAGACTAGAAAGCTCTTGGACCTATTCGGGGACGAGCCAATTCAAGACGTCGAGTTCAACTACAACTACGAAGAATTAGCCTTTGAGGAGTTCCCTAGGAATGCCCAATGGAGCGACAAAAAGCCCCCGGCCGATAAAATTGCAGACTTCAAGATTGTCATCATTGGAGGTGGTATCAGCGGCCTCGCTGCCGCGGTTCAGTTCAAGAACCTCGGTCTCAACTTTGAAGTTCTCGAGCGTCAGCAAGGCATTGGTGGCACATGGCTTTTGAACAGTTACCCAGATGCACGGGTTGATACGTCAAGCTATCTCTTCCAGTTCAAGTTTCTCAAGAACTATCCGTGGTCGGAATACTTTGCGAGAGCAGGAGAGACGCGAGGGTATCTCGAGTACGTTGCCGAAAAGTACAATGTCAAGGATCGTTTCCAGTTTAACCGAGAAGTTATCAACGCGGTCTGGGACGAAGATGCGAGAAAGTGGGACCTCACTGTAAAAAATTCAAACGGCGAGGTCGAGAACATGACCTGCAACGCTATTGTCAGTGGCAGCGGCCTGTTTGCTACCCCTAACCTGCCCAACTTTCCCGGTCTGAAGGACTTCAAGGGCCCCGTCTTTCATACCGCCAAGTGGGATCATAGCGTGGATTACCGCAACAAGCGAGTCGCTCTGATCGGCACTGGCTCGACTGGTACCCAACTTGCTTCTAGGGTTGCTTCTGAAGCCAAACAATTCACCGTCTTCCAACGTACGCCCAACTGGATCATGCACATGGACGGCTACGGCGCCAAGATAGACGACGAGGTACGCTTCATCTTCGACAAGATGCCGTATTACTGGAACTGGTTCTGTTATTCAGCCCATGTTGCATCTCAGCAACTGCAGTACATGCAGACCCATGATCCAGAATGGAGAGCCAAGGGCGGTATCGTCAACGAGAGAAATGACCTTGCCCGCAAGAATCTCACAGAGTACATCAAGTCCAAATCTGAGGGAATACCAGGTCTGTTGGAGAAGATCCTGCCCGATTATCCTCCGTTGGTTCGCCGGTTCGTGGTAGACAATGGGTTCTACGATATGCTTCGTCGCGACAACACGAAGCTCGTCGCCGAGGACATCAACCGGTTCACCGAAAATGGTATAGTGTCCTCAAGCGGTGAAGAGCACGAGTTTGACGTGGTGATTCTTGGAACTGGCTTCAAAGTGTCGGATTACTTCTGGCCTTGCAAGTATATCGGCCGCGATGGAACTACTCTGGAGGATCTCTGGAGTAAGGACGGTCCACGCTCATATCTTGGACTCACCATGCCCGGCTTCCCCAACTTCTTCTCCCTCTACGGTCCAAACCACCAACCCCGCTCAGGAGGTTTCTATTCATGGGGAGAGATCTGGTCGCGATACGTGGCTAGCTCCATTGTCCATCTACTGGAGAATGGTAAGAAGTCGATCGAGTGCCGAAAAGAAGTCTTCGATGAGTATAACGCGAAGCTTGATGAGAAGGCCAAGGAGCTCATATGGGAGATGGAAGGAAGTGGATATTATGTCAACAGCTTTGGTAGGCAAAGTGTGAATGCTCCGTGGTTTACGTACGATTACCACAGCATGGTTTTAGCGCCCAACTTCAATGATTTTGAGGTCAGGTAGAACCCTAGATTAGTGAAAGTAGTGATGGAATTGACAGTGCATTAACACAAGCCAGCTCCAACCACAACTCTAAATAGACCAAGGATTTCATCTGAGCCGTTACTTGTTTCCACGAGACAATCAATTACCAAGTATCTAGAATAATCCCATTTTAAATGGTCCATATTAGTAATTGCACAGTATTAAAGTGTACACCACGGCATTGCTTTACGTATAAGGCAGAAATATCAGGAGAGACTTTAAGTCCCGTCACAGGGGCGAGAGAACCTCAACAATAACATATTTACTCCTACGAAACAAGTCTCTAGGTTTCTTATATTAAATGTTCTCAGTAGATGGACTTCTCCAGTGGGCTCTTGTTTCCCCAAAACTCCTTCCAACTGAACGATTTGTTCTTCTTTTGGAACTGTCCAATCCCGTGCTCTCCCTCCGATCCAGAAACCATCATGTTGGCAAATGTCTTCTTGACCAGACCCGCTTGCTTCTCACTATCCGGAGACAGCCACGCCATCCTTGTGAGTTCCTTGTTGATGGCTGCGGATCGAGGAGCACATTTTGCTAGTTGATCCAGATAGTTATCGAGCAGCGTCGTCAGCGATGTCTCATTGCTGCTCATCCCATGAACTGCGCCTATCCGAGTGAGTTCTTCGGGACTCATCTCTCTCCCAGACAGCATGCCTTCACGAGCCACAGAGACGCCCCATTCCCGGACGAGGTACTTGGAAATCACAGCTGGACTAACCCCGATCTTGATCTCGCTGAGTGTCCAGCGCGCTTTGGGGGATACAAGCCTTACATCGCATGTGAACGCTAGTCCAACACCACCACCGTAACATGGCCCGTCAACGACGGCGATGGTGGTTTGGGGAACGTGATCTAATGCTTCATACAGTGCAGCAACTTTGGCATAGTAGCTGTCATCGTCGGAGCCATTGGCTGTGTCAGTGTTTCCGCTAAGGTCCATACCTGTACAGAAGAACTTGCCCTCTGACTCAATCACGAGGTGATATACGGATTGATCTTGAGGAAGCTTCTTGAAGAGGGCAGTCAGGCCTTCAAGCATGTAATCAGTCAAAGCGTTCCCATTTTTAGGTCGTGTCAGGGTGACTTTCAAGGCGGTACCCGATCGAGAGACACGATACTCGCCAGTATCCTCCACAGTCTTCCATACCCGTGGCTCTTTAGGAGGTGTAGCCTTTGACGTGGTTGGGCAGGAGATAGCCTTGCCTCTCTTGGCAGCCAAAGCGGCACCGGCTCTGCTCCCATATGGAATACCGATCTCCCCGGAAATCCATTGGCCGACATGGCAAAGCTTATCCAAATCCACACCAGTGCTGACTCCCGAGTTCTCCAGGGTGTAGATGACATCCTCGGTCGAAACATTGCCTCGGGCCCCAGGCGCATAAGGGCAGCCACCGAGGCCGGCAACGCTGCTGTCGAACTTTCTGATACCCATCTCGTAGGCACGGACAATATTGGCGATTCCTTGGCCATAGGTGTCGTGGAAGTGACCAGCAAGTCGATTGGGAGATATCTCCAGAAGTAGCCTGTCAAGAACATCCTGGACATTCTTCGGAGTACCGACACCCAGCGTATCTCCGAGGCCAACTTCGTAGCAACCCATATCTAGTAGCCTTTTTACAACAGGTAGAACAGCGTCTGGGGGCGTAGGGCCTGTGAAAGGGTCTGAAAACATGCAAGAAATGACCCTATAGTGATAATAAGTGGTCAGTTTCTGATCAGCCTAATGTTCACCGGATAGACGTACCCACGAACTCTTATACCGAGGCTCAGCGCCTTTTTGGTGACGGCTTCACATTGTTGGAGTGCTTCTTCAATCGTGCAGTTCTGGTTCGCTTTGCTAAACGCCTCCGTCACAGAAGCAAAGACCACGATCTCCTTTGCCCCAGCCCGGTTCGCGTTCTCTAGTCCTTTCAGGTTTGGCGCCAGAACGGGGTAGTTCATTTGATGAGATTGGTAGATATGCCCAGGGCATGCAAGGATCTCCCTCATGACCTCGGCTCCATCGGCGAGCTGGGGAACCCATTTTGGAGATACAAAGGAAGTGGCCTCGATGTTGGTCAGCCCTGTTTCGGCGAGTCTGCGGATCAGCTCGATTTTGGTCGCCGTAGGGATAGATTCTTTGATGTTTTGTAGGCCGTCCCGTGGCCCAACCTCGACAATCTGGACTTCTGATCTCAGAGATGAGAAACGCCGGGAGCTCTTCAAAGACGAGATATGAATCGCACTGTAACTGGGTCTTGGACAGTTTCTTATCAGTGGGACGGATGTTGCCCTTTTAGTCAATGTGGCCATCATGTTTGATTCGGGTGAAGCGGTGATATTGGAGGAACTCGATACGTTGAGGTCTCGTTCAATCAGTTATTCACATATGAAATGATTTTTATTTTGGCTATTCTTCGTCTTAGGTCCAACAGCTTAATATTGTAAACCCTTGAAATGATTGGACCGGGGGTACCATGATGAGGACGATTAACCGAGGTCACTGCCGCGACCAAAAGCCGTCCAAACCCGTGTCAAGTCAGTAACAAAGCTACCAAATGATGCATAAACTACCTATGGAAACGAAAAATAACCTATCTGCCACGACAGATCTTTGATCACCATATTGAGCGTTAATTATATCAGGTATAACCAGTACATAATGAATTAAGGACACCCCGAGGTTATCCATTCTACATGCTCGTCTCTGAACTGGTTGCTTCGCTAGGTCCGAAAGATCAGATCTTTGAGGCAGCATTGCTTTTTCTTGACCCCTCTGTTGGCAGATTTCGGAACTTCTCATAAGCCTTGAGAGCTGTCGGATTCGCCACTGATCCGGCCACGGCAAACCTATTGCCGTTGATCACGTGCTTCACATTGATCTCGCATTTCTTTCCATTAGCTGTGTAGGGGATATCATCCACCTCCAAGATATATGCTGGCACATGGCGTGGTGAGTGCCGATCGCGGATAGCGGCTCTTATTTTGGTCTCAAGATGTGGTGTGAGAAATGTTCCAGGCCTCATCTTGATAAACAGCAGTACACGTTCGTTGGAATCGGCTTCTCGTTTCTGGCCAACACAGATACTGTCCAGAACCTCTGTGAAGGTCTCCATGACTGCATAGATCTCCGCTGATCCGAATCGTACTCCTGAAGGATTCAAGACGCCGTCACTGTATACATATTAGGTATCAGGCCTTACTAGTTGGAGGGTTTGGACGAGACTCACGATCTGCCAAGCATGATGATTCCTCTCGTGACTGGCGACCGCTGAACGAAATCTCCTTGGCACCAAACACTTGGCCCGTAGCGTTCAAAATAAGAAGCCTTGTATTGCTTGGCACCAGCTTTCCCTAAGAAGGCAAGTGGTTGGCTTGGAAAGGGTTTTGTACAGACCAGTTCTCCCGGTGCACCAGACTGCTCCACTGATACGTGTTCATCTGTTCCAGAATCGTAGATATCAACTGCCATGCCAAGAGCTTTGCACTGAATCTCTCCGGCATATACTGGCAGCATAGGCGTGCCACATACAACTGTTAACCCTGTTAGCCAATATGAGAAACAACCTCGGGATCTGGTGCTTTCTTACAACAACCCACGATATCCGTTCCACCACTCATAGAGATTAACAGGGCTGAAGGGGGAAACGCAGTGGCATAGAACCACTCGTACAACTCAGCAGAAAGCACAGATCCTGTTGATAGCATGATGCGTAGCCGACTCAGATCGAATTCTCGTCCTGTTATCGGCGCAAAACACGAAAGATTAGCTTTCATCGCATCGGCATCTGCTACCTCGAATCAATCTTACTTGGTATGATATTGAGACTTTTGAGTGTGGAGAGATACCTCGGCGATGTGCCGAATACACTGACTCTGATTGGGGATTCATAAGAACAGCAACTTATATCTCACGGGCGTCTGATACTCACTTGTATGTTTGGGCAAGCTCTAACAGTATAGACGGACGAGGGTGAAAGGGGGAGCCATCGTATAGAAGCATTGAGGCACCACAAGAGAGGTTCATGAGGTTCAAAACCCACGTAACCCACGATGTCTGACTGGAGTAAGCAGGTAAGAGCGGTCGTGAAGTCATTAGGTAGACGTACAGTGGTGTATTGGAATAAGACATCAGTCTTGCGGATGTCGTGTTGAATGACTGAGTCAACCTTCGTCTTCAGGGCTACTCCCTGTTATTGTGAGCATCAAGCTTGTTTGGTACTGGAATTTGGGTATTCTCACCCCTGTTGAGTGTACGATGCATTTTGGTGGGCCAGTCTATGAGATACTGTTAGTCGCCAGGTCTTGAATGAGGCTATAGCAACACAAACCGTTCCAGATGAGAAGAGAATGAAAGCCGGATGTGAAAACGGGAGCATTTCGAATAACAACTGGTCCCCTCTGTCAGCCTTGGAAAAGTCTGCGAACGTGCATGAGTTTGGGTCATGTAACGGGCTTATGATGATGTTTGGATTTGGAACTAGAACGACCTGTGCCGTGAACGTCTCATTTCGCTCTCGGAGCTCGCGAGACCAGTGTCTGATTCGATCACTCAGGTCAATGGTTTTCCCAGCGTAGACATATCCTTGCTCTGCAAAGATAATCTTTGGGCGAATCTGTGAGTATCTGTCAACTATGCCACCAGCTCCCATGTCGCACGAGGTAGAGGACCACAGTGCGCCAATCGAGAGGGCGGCCAAACAAATGACCATGGCATCGACAGAGTTGGATATAACAGCTGCGACGACATCCCCGGCAACAACCCCAGAGTTGATTAATGCACTGCGCAGCTTTCGTACGCGCTCTCTAAAAGAAGCCCAAGTTACTTCCTCGACGTCATTAAGGCTTTCCCGGCTAAAATATATAGCCATGTCTGTATCCCTGCGATCTCGGAAGATCAACTCGGCAAGATTGAGAGTGGAGGTTGGGAAGAACCTTGGAGGCGGAAACATGAGGTTGGAGCGTGAGTCCTTGGCATCGTTAACAAAGACTGAAATAATTTCCGGGGGTACTCACGCTTGGATTGAAACATGGCGCTTCTTTGTCAAGATATCCGGTCGAACTGGGTGAGATCTGGAGCCATCTGAACGCCTGAGCCCAGAAATGATCTATGGTCCCGTCTCCCACCCACCATTCGTACAGGTCGTCGTATGTTTGCAATGTCAGGCCGTAGATATCATTCATGTAATTAATGAACTTGACCGCGTTTGTCTCGCTCAGGTTCTGAGGGTTCCAGAGCGCGGTCTTTGCTGGTGGTTTCATTGTTGGACTACAGTAGCTGAAGCCAATTAGTGAAAGATATGGATAAGCTGCTGTGATGGAGTGTTCAGGATTCTGGAGATCCTAAATACATTAAAGATGTACTAGAGATAACGCAACATCTTCTGAACTCCAAGTGGGGGCTTTCAGCATGCTTTTGCAATTATTGTTCAATCATGACACCGAGGTAAAAACCATAGATAGATCCCATAACGCGGCATATACCGCTCTGGTCTTTCACCGGGGTGGTTGCCAGGCGCAGTGTAAACCACCGCAGCCGTGATGTTATTCCAAAGCATAGATATCTCACCTTTCGTCTGTCACTCATATGATGCATGCAGTATTGTAGATGTAATAGGAATTGTACTCATGGCTAGACTAGATAACCCCCTTCTTCTTTAACTCCGCTGCCTGTTGCTTCTCTATTCCCAACTCCTGTAGCAATTCCGACGTGTGCTCTCCTAAGCGGGGCGGTGCTCTCTTCAAGTTCGTCCTTGTTCGACTAAACTTGACCGCCGACCCAATGAGTCGAAGCTCACCAGATTCCACCGCGTCCAGTTTCACATTCGAAATCATATCTCGCGCTACGGCCTGCGGATGTTCAAATGCTCGCTCCATATTATTGATTGGGCCAAAGGGCAGACCCGTCTTTTCAAAGATCGACACCCACTCTTTTGTTGTTCCATTCAGGAAAATCTTACTGAAGATTGGACCCAGTAAATGACGATTTTCCACCCGCTTGGGGTTTGTCACGAAGCGCTCATCTGTGATCAAATTTTCAAGGCCTAAGAGCTTGCAAAGGGCTCCAAATTGGGCGTCGTTGGTAGCGCCACAGACCAGATATGCGTCTTTAGTCTGGAACGCATCATATGGGGCGATGCTAGGATGTTGACAACCCCAACGCTGTGCCTCGATACCCAAGTTCAGCCAGGAAAGCCCGACATTGGTCAATAGGCTGAGTTGGGTCTCGAAAAGCGACGTTTCCACTCTCTGGCCAGTTCCATCGCGCTCTCTAGCATAGACAGCAGCGAGTATTGCACCATGGAGATACAGACCCGTCGCCATGTCGACCATGCCGATCCCTGTGCGTACAGGAGGACCGTCCTTTTCCCCCGTGATGTGAAGAAGGCCTGCTTCTGCTGCCGCTATTGGATCGTACCCTCCTCGGCTGGCGTAAGGACCAGTGGTTCCATAGCCTCGGCCAGTGTCAGCTGACTTTCACTGGCTTGGATCGGATTGGTAACTTACCCGAAATACTGGCATATATCAGCCTCGGGTTCTCTTTTTGCAGGCTTTCATATCCCAAGCCAAGGCGGTCCATAGTGCCAGGTTTGAAGTTCTCAATTCTGTAGAGTAGTTAGCGCCGAGTTGCGCAAGGCAATGAGCGAGTCTTGCTCGCCCATTATCGTGATAGCGGGAAATGGGGCTAATAGGGTATGATTTACAAAACATCTGCATTTCTTGCAAGTTTTTTGAGAATCTCTTTTCCTTCGCGCTGCTTTAGATCAAGGGTGATGGATCGCTTATTTCGGTTTACCGCTGAGAAATAATTCGACATGGGACCAGCTGATTTTTTCCATTTCTCTGGCTCTCCTGGCATCATCCAATGTCTTGTATCATCCTATGGTTACAGTGTTAGGTATTAGTAGCCCTTGGAAGCAGATGCCAGGGTGATTATATTGACAGCACGTACACCCTTTCCAACAGTCTCAACTTTGATGACATCGGCACCATAATCTGCAAGAATTTGGGTGCAGAATGGGGCCTGAAATATAGCACCCTATGTCAGCTGATCTCGGGAATGGAACAAGAGACATCACTCAACGTACTGCCAACACTCGAGAAACATCCAGTACTTTCAGCCCCGTGAGAGCGCCAGGGCTCTGAATATTACCAGAAGTACTTTGCTTGGAAAACGACCTGACCTCCGGTAGATAATGTGAGAACTTGCATTGAGCTCCCCGGGTGATTTCTTTTACATAACCGGAGGGCCGTAAATTGAATCGGTTCATGGTTGTGCTGAACATCAGACTTAATTGATATCATTAATGTGAAGGATTAGAGGTTATTCACTTTTACAGCTCGATCTATTTGATATTTAACACATCAACGGAGATAATTACATTGTACAAATTGTAGACTCTTTCGTACAGACTTGTTGAACACCTCCAGACGAACCCTAAAGGCCTCGGTTATCACCCATTCTTAGATAAGGGCCTCTCATAAGCCTCCCGACAAGCTTGACGTCGCACAACCTCGGCACTGCCCAACGGCATAACAATGCTCATGGTTTGACAGCAAACTATATTCTGTGATAGCCTTTGGCGGAGACTGAAATCTTGTCGCTGTTTATTGAGCACTTGTCCTGATGTGATCTATGAGTCTAGGTTAACAGCTTCCTTTGTTGTCACTATCAGATAACTTATCGCTTATCACACAATTTAAATCTCCTATCGATAAGATATCGCTTTAGCCTGTATAATGGATTTCTGTGCTAGTTATCTGTGTTTGGCTCGACAGGAACCAATAATAATTCAAAAGAAAAGTGATGCACCAGCAGAAATACCACAGCCTGTATCTTCTAGCTATTTATAAATAAATCTTCTCATAATAGCGCCTAGTAGCTCTTAGGAAGTCCAAGGACCTTCTGACCAATATAGTTCTTAATCATCTCTCCACTAATCGGTGCAATCCTGGAGAGCGTAGCCTCTCTGAGATAACGCTCGACATGGTACTCTTTTGCGTAACCCATTCCACCATGAGACAGGATAGCTCTCTCAGCTGCCTTGAACGCGCTTTCTGAGGCTAGATATTTCCCTGCGTTTGCATACTCGCCGTCCTCATACCCTTGGTCATACAAGCGCGCGGCCAGGTATATCATCAATCGTGCGCTTTCAAGGTTCATCCAACACTCGGCTAGGGGATGCTGTATCCCCTGGTACTTCCCAACTGGATTACCGAATACCACACGTTCGTTGACGTAGTTGCTGGCCCGTCGTAATGCTGCATAGCCTATACCTAGCGCCTCGGCACCCACGAGCACTCGCTCTGCATTCATTCCATGCATGATCATCTTGAACCCATCACCCTCTTTACCGATCATGTCGCTGGCAGGCACTTTCCAGTCCTCAAAGAAAAGAGTGTTGCTGTCAACTGCAGAGCGACCCATCTTGGGGATCTCGGTGACGGTCACGGCAGAGCGGTCTAGGTCGGTGTAGAAGAGCGAGAGGCCATGACTCGGATTCTTGACCTGGTCAAGCGGGGTTGTCCTGACGAGGATGAGGATCTTCTCAGCTACCTGGGCAGTGGATATCCAGATTTTGGACCCCTTGAGTCGGTAGACATCACCGTCTCTTGTAGCAGACGATTGTAGACGAAGGGTATCAAGCCCTGTGTTTGGCTCCGTGACTCCGAAACAGGCTCGTTCTTTTCCCTGGATGAGAGGGACCAGCCAGCGTTCTTTCTGCTCCTTTGTGCCAAATTTTGCGACTGGTTCCAAGCCAAAAATATTCATGTGGACCGATGACGCTCCATTCATGCCCGCGCCTGATTCTGAAATGGTCTGGAGCATGACAGCTGCCTCCGAGATGCCTAGACCAGCACCGCCATACTCTTCAGGAAGACAGATACCCAACCAACCGTTAGAAGCGAGGTCATTGTAAAGTTCCCAGGGAAACTTGTGTTTTGTGTCCCGTTCAAGCCAATACTCATCCGTGTATTTAACAAAGATCTTTGAGATGGCCTCACGGACCGATCTTTGAGACTCAGTCCATTCTGGGAGGTTGCTGGGGAGGTACTCTGTGGCACGGGAGTGAATGGGTCTCCAGGCTGGGCTTCTCAGGACAGATCTCGGTGTCGAAAGGGGCCTTGTTGACTGTATTCTTAATGGTGATAGAGGTTGCCGCAAGAGGGGGGCGATGGCAAATGTTCTAGTTCGCATACTGGTCATTGCTATGCTATGTCTGTACTACTTTTGGAAAAAGTTCAGTATCGGAATTGCAACTTTGCAGAGCTTTGGCCCGGTTGATGGGAAGAATTATAAGTGAGGCTACTGACATCGGAGCCTGTCGGCAATGAACGGCACTGGAGTGGCGAGTACCATAGTAGGGCTGCTGCCGGCTTGTACAGTTCCCTCGGGATGGATGAAAACCGCGAAACATTCCTTCACAATCTTAGGACCCAAAAAGAACAGGGAGAACAAACGGGGTTCCTCATGCCTGATGTCCCTTATACTATAATGTCGTAGAAGGCTTCTACCCATTCGGACACTTTCACGAATGTATACTGAACGCGGTGGATTTGACAACAGAGTCACTCAACACGTGGATGTCAACATGGAGAGTCTTATCTTATCGCATACTCGTACATTAATTGTTTTGATGTCCAATAACTGAAGTTACTGAAGAAACCTCTTTTGGATGGTTTTAACCTTTTAGCGACAGGCGACTACTGAGAATGATATATCCCCTGCCTCCGTAGGGCCGCTATGGCGAAGATGGAGAAGCCAAAAAGTCTCGATACCATGAGTGAAGTGATTCAGTGGTTCAGATGCCATGTCATTTAACCCAAGACCTTGCGATAAAGTCCGATACTGTAAGCATAATAACCCTGTAGATACTAGTTAGCGTTTTTAAGCTGAAGTCAGAGATGCAACACTCACGCGTGGGGAGCAATCCTGAAGAAATATGGTACGAAGCCGTGGCCAAATGCAGCCATACCTTCTGTCCTTGCAACCTTGACGATACAGTCAAAGAAGCCAGTATACTGTACACGTCCTCCATGTTGCTTATTCTGCCACTGCATTCTTGTCTTGACAAAGTCGAACGGTAAGCTCAAAACAGCTGCGAAAGTTCCCGCAACAGCCGCAGCAACAAGAGACTGCGTATATGGTGATAGTTCTGTGTGAGTAGCAAGCTGATACTTGGCTTCGGAGAAGAAGGTTAGTTGACCAAAGTTTGTCGAACATGCTCGTATAACTGTCGGGGTTGTGCCACTCCATAGTCCTCTAATGCCCTCTGCTCGAGTGATTCTTGATAGGGCATCAAAAACTGAGCGATAGTTGGCGCGCTTGGCTCGGGGCTTCATCCCATCACTCTGCATGCGAATCAATGCAACTTCTGTAGGAGTACCGATGAGAGATCCCAACCCTCCAGCCAGAAGCCCTGCCACGCCTCTCTCCATAAAGTTTATATCCCGACCCTGTGCCGATGCTCGCTTTTTCAGCGCATCTTCAAACGTATAGAAGAAACCTAGACGGGCTGTGCCATACACGAGTTGCCGCAAGTAGCCAGCTGATATGCCCTGATACAAGTCCAATAACCTGCCTTGAGACGCGATGCCCCTGGCAACGGAGAACAAGCCCGATGGCGAGCTTCCACTTTGTCCAGCGAGCTGCAGCCGCACCTTGATTACGTCGACAGGGTGAATGCATGTTGTAGCGACGAGACCCGAGGCACCGCCGATAACAAAGGGCTTTAGAGGAGCGGCAAGATGCTCGTTATATGGTAATGATCTATTCGCCAGCTTATCCTCTGACGCAAGGCTCATTGCGTATATCTGTTGTATGAGTAGCGATAAGGAGACTCGGACCGTTTTTTGAGAGCTTTTTCTGTATCAAAATGTTGGAAATTGGATGGTGGATTGTATAGATATCACTCCTCATGGTGACGCTGGTCTTGTAAGTACTGCTGCGGCCGCAAATCAGTCAATATGCACCTCGGCCTCCATAAGAGCTATGCCTAATCACATATCCAACCTTGAACTAGTTTACGTTTCGAAGATAAAACGTGCAATACGGTGCAATATTTACTCAAGTATATCCAGCGCATGGTGATCCGAAAGAGCCCCAAATGATTATGATTTTCTACGTTTGCCGACACCGAGATGCAGAAGAACATGCTGTTCCTCTACTCATACTCTTCATTATGCTAGTAATAAAATTAAAGGTTAAACTGTACTATTGATCAGTAACTCACCGTTGTACGTTGTTGATTTCTAACCGGATTCACAAAGCCACACATGCTTATTCTTTGCGCGAAGTTGGATAGCAGCATCTTGATGCTTTGGCTTACAGCATTACCGAGTATACTAATTAACTGATTTTATTTCCTATCATTCGGTACTGAAACAAAATATTAGTAGGTGTAGTAGCGCAGCGTGCAGCTTTCGGGCGCTGGAAGTTCGGTTATCTTCATCACGTCATAGCCGAGGCAAATAGAATATGCCAGGGGCCATCGAGATGGATTGACGTAGTAACTACATTGCCAAAGTTGGAAATAAAGCTTTCGATCGCCAAAGACTTTTCAAGTATTTGACAGGTAAACAGTGAAACGGCGATTATAGTTATTCTTTACAATGGGCAGCCAAGTGATGTTCATTCAATGTGAGCGAAATTCTGCTTCCGGCAATCATTGCTAAGATTATTATTTGTTCGGGAAACACTAGAATCTGGCCCATCTATAGTTTGATACCCAAATATAGTAAAACTGGCCCGGGATACAAATCTGCTCAAGACTTAAAAAGTCGAAGAGCCATGAGTGACCTGGATCTTCAATAGCCGGGCTTAGCATCTCAGATTTCAATGTACACATGAGAATGGTTATTTGCTAAAGGTAGAGAATTACCGAGGGTCTTGCTGAGGACAGCATTCAAGCTGCTGTCCCCGGCCCCCTGCATCGCCGGTCTGATCATGACACGTGAGCATCCAGAAGGTCAGCCTCAGAAAGTCCACTGGAAATCAGGGATCTCCATGATACTGATGAATAAGCTACCGGCTCCAACATAATCCCTTTCATCATGCCATCATCGCCACGTCCTGAGCAAAATGCCGACGGAACAGGGAACAAGCGAAAAAGAGACGATGACCGACCAGACTCTTCTTTGAAGCGGTCTGCTCCTCAGGCCTGCCTATCCTGTCGAGGCCGTAAAGTCCGCTGTGACGTAACCATATAAGGCCAGCCATGTACCAACTGTCGCCTTGATAACCTGGGTTGCGTACTTGGCAAGCCTCGTAGAGCTGCAACGGGCAGGACAGGGAATTCAATATCTGATCGCTCGAATGCTGGCGAGGAGTTTCCTGTCTCTCTCACGTTTGAAGGTAAGGATGGAATATAAGCAGTTACGACTGGAGTGTCACTTTTGTTCTAACAATGGATTGCAGGTCTAGAAGGTGTTTCACAGGACGATGGTCCTCGGCAGGGAGACAGTGACAACGTCCCCGGCGTCGTGCCAATTCAGCTTCCTCTGAATCCGCCTGGCAGCTACACGCAGACCTTGCCACAGTACATAAGACCTCTCGCGCCGCACTTAAAACCCATCGATACCGAATACCTCACAGGCAAATGCTGCTTGACGATCCCCGACGATGATCTCCAGTGCGAGCTGTTTCGACTCTACATACTATACGTACATCCTTTCATGCCAGTAGTTGACCTACCAGACTTTCTCTCGTCTGTGGCTCGACGTGATGCCAGCTCGCAAGTCAGCCTACTTCTCTTCCAGGCTATCATGTTTGCCGCCGTGGTCTACATTGACTCTGACTACTGTACCGAGAGGGGGTACGAGAATCGCAAGGCAATGCGCAAAGAGTTCTTTGAGAAAGTTCGCCTTCTTTACCACTTCGATGTGGAGCCCGATCGCATCGCTCGTCTACAAGCCCTTCTTCTAATGACATACTGGTACGAGAGGGCTGATGACGAAAAGGACACTTGGCACTGGACAGGGATAGCGCTGTCGCAAATTCATGTTATGGGGATACATCGGAGTCCCGAGCAGCTTGGCATCAGCCCCAAGGCGAAGCGTGGACGTAAGAGGATCTGGTGGTCTTGTTACGTTCGAGATCGACTTCTAGCGCTGGGGATTCGGAGACCGGCTCGGATAAGGCCAGACACGTTCAACGTTCCCGACTTGACGATGGAGGACTTGGACATGGAGCCCTTCGACGATGCTGTTATAAGTTTCCTTGGGAACCCGCAGATGACAGACTCTGCAACTCAGAGGGGTCTGATGCTCTGCTTTCTCCAGCTGACAAAACTCTGCCTGCACATCGGGGATATTCTGTTCAGCCAGTATTCAGTCCTGAACAGCGACATCGCAAAGGCCGATGAAAAGATCACTATGATGGTTGTGCCCAAGAAATCCGCCCAGCAGATGCAAGATATGGAGAAGTGCGACCTCAAGTTGCGCGACTGGATACAGAATCTGGACTCACCTTGTCGTTATAAGGCGGGCCAGTCTCGCGAAACAGCCCCAGGTCGGTCAGCCTTGCATCTGCACCAGTCTTTACTGAACATGATATACCTCACTTCAACGGCCATTCTTCACCGCCCCCAGGCTCAACGGTTGGATGGCAGTTCTGAGGATGATATAACCACCAGGCGATCCGCTGACAAGATTGCTGATGCCGCTGGGGGCATCACCCAGGTTGTATATGACCTGCATCAAAGAGACCAACTACGTTTCGCGTCCACCTCGGCCATTCCTGCACTTCTCTCTGCTATATTGATCCAACTCAACGACATTGCCTCCTCACGACAAAATGCTCGCTATGCTTCCATCGGTCAATTCTATCAGTGCTGGCAGGCTATCCAGTCTCTCAGGGATATGTATGCTTCTGCAGATCACGTCATATGGTTTCTCGAAGCCGTTATCCAAAGAACCAATGTCAACATCCCGATGCTGAACCTGGCTCCTTTGCAAAACTCAAGACGACGGAAACTTGTGAAAAGGAAGCAGACGGTCGGGAAGGATCATGTAGAGGCTGAGAAGGGTAGTCAGGTCGCTACAGCCGAGGATCGAATAGCGTCGCATGCCTCAAACTCACTTATCACACCGGAGACTATAAGAAGCGAACCTCTCGGTACGCAGTCCCTTGGAGAAAGTTCGACGGCAATACGCATGGATGCCAGCTATATAGAGAGTCAATGCTTCATCGATACCCTGAACGATCCATGGACTGACTTTGACGCCGAGGCAGACCTTTTGCAAGCCTTGGTTCACTTTGACGCCGATCCCAACTTCTTTCCCGTCACCAATCTCGGGCCGCAGGAGAGAGAAATATTGCCCTTGCAGAGTGCGTATTATTAAGCAGCCGTTAGTTGCTCATAGTTGTTTGAGAAGCATGTAGGATACACGGAAACACAGGCCTTTTAATAAATGATTAATATTATAGTGAGCAATTTGTTACAAATATAAAACTTTGATCCATCGATCCACATGTTTACATAAACCTCCTTACAGCTTCGCTCTTTTTGCTGTGCATAAGTTCTCTATACTCCATTATTCGACTGAGACGACTACTTTTACCAAAGCGCCCCTCCCCAACCTCCCCCCGGATACCCCGGATTACCCCAGAATCTCGCAAGCGTTAGACTCTGAAGATCTCAACTTCCTAGCTTGCCCCGAGGTCTTGTAGAATGTGAAGACTTAAGCTTTTAGCTAGCGGTATATAATACCAGAGAACCTTGTTGCCCGAGGCCGAGCAATGGTACTGAGGGACACTGAGCCCCGAGGTCGTTGGCTAGTAGCAGAATATTATGGTAGTTACTAAGGCTTTCGTGGCTGTCTGGATATTGATCGTGAATGTATAAATGCCAAGGCGGAATTTCCTCGTGTCCGACATTTCCAATTCAGTTTATTCTGTTGACTACAACCTCTTGAACAAAACCTCCAATCAGTTTATTGACCTTCATTTTACGCGATAATGAATCGCGAAAAAACAAATGACACCAGTCTTCGCAAAGCTTCCCTCATGGAAGATGAAGCAATCGTTCCTAAACTCAACCCACGCATCATATTCATAATAATTTTCCTTGGCTTCGGCTCCGCATCCATGGGCTATGCTTCGTCCATCATTGCCACCACCCTCTCCCAGCCATCGTGGTATGCAACCATGAAACTAGGCGCAACATCAGACATTACTGCCCTCATAGGGGCCACCAACGGCGGCTACTTCGTCGGCGGAGCGTTTGGGTCCATCTTCAGTGGCTACTTTGCACACAGATACGGGCGCAAGAAGTCTGCTGCACTCGCTGCACTCATCATCCTCATATCCAGTGCTCTTATAACGGCCTCTTATCACATCGCCATGTTCATCACTTTCAGGGTCTTCCAGGGATGGGGATCGTTTCAGATGTTATCTACAATTCCGATGTGGATGGCTGAGTTGGTTCCTCCTCAGAGGAGGGGTATGTTGGTGCAGATTCACCCAGCCATGATCAATACTGGATACACAGTTGCCTCTTATACTGGTGTCGGGTTTTTTTACTACACCGGTGGCGGGAAAGACACTTGGCGTGGACCTCTTGGGCTTGCAGGATTGTTTCCCCTGCTGCTTTTGCTTGGGATTAACTGGATACCAGAATCACCCCGGTATCTATTATCCAACGATAGGAAGGAGGAGGCATGGGATGTTCTTCGACAGCTTCACTCAGACCCAAGAGATCCTAACCATCTGTTTGCGAAGAATGAACTGGATCAAATTGAGCGACAAGTTCAGCTCGATAACGCAGAATCCGCCAGGTCTATTTCCGGGAACTACCTCAAAATCTTCCAGCGAGCTTCTTTCAGAAAGCGTTTCTTCATGACCATCTTCTTGACCTTTGCGCAGATGAGCTCTGGTGCTCTCGTTGTGAACAGTAAGTTCTCGTCCAAATAGGAATACTAGAGCCCTGATACTAACGTTTCTAACCAGATTATGGTGGCTTGATCTACAAGAGCCTCGGTTTCAGCAATTCTGCAGTCCTCCAAATGCAGGGCGGCTATCAATTATGCGGATGGGTCATGAACACCGCGAATACGTTTTTCATCGACAGATTCCCAAGAAATAAGTTGATGTGCGTGGGATTCGCCACCTGTGGAATTACCGTTGCTATCGAAGCTGCCCTCCAGAAGCATTACCTTGGAACGTCATACCAGCCAGGACTGATTGCATGCACGGCCTTTCTCTTCCTGAACGTCACCTGCTTCGGTCTATTTGTCGAAGGTCCGGGTTTCACTTACATTGCAGAGATATGGCCAACCTTTCTCAGAGGCGAAGGGTATGCTCTTGGTATGTGCAGTCTTTGCGTGACGAGCATTATTTGGCTCCAGTCAGCACCCACCGCCTTCGAGACGATCGGTTGGAAGTTTTATATTATCTTCATCGTCATTGACGCTATTGCTGCGGTTGTTGTATGGTTTTATCCTGATACTCTTGGAAAGCCCCTTGAAGAAATTGCGGGTGCCTTTGGAGATGCAGATATGGTCGCTCTGGTTCCTAAGCGAGATAGGTCAAAGTCAGACAGTGGAAACAATCTCGATTGAGAGACTGGATAGCTGTCCAGTTAGTAGATCGAATCTTTATATCATCTTCACTCTTTTAGCAGACTTATTCCCACAAAATGAAGCAACTATAGTTAGTAAGAACACATTTTTCTTTAAATTTTAAATATGCTATGACTTATTTAGTATAGTTTCCTAAAATAAGTACCAACCGCAATCTAACACCATTATAAGTAAGAAACAGAATAATAAAAACATTGAAGAGTTAATAATAACCATCCAAGACTGAATAAATGACACACTCAATATTGATAAAGACTGCAGGATACTCAAGAACGAGCAACAAAGTTGGGGCGAGGAAGCCACCATTACCGAGGTAGTAGGCTATTCAACGCTGTGACATAATGGCTGCACCGTTTCTGCTAGTAGATTTAATACCATCTCCTCCATTGCCAACTGCCGAGGTCTTTACACAATGTTGAACACGTCCTAGTGTTTTGGACACCGTGATTCTGATTGCAATCCAGAAAGACTTGCGTGTCGCCCTTTGACCGTCTGCGGTCCTCGGAAGAGGTTTGGTAGTAAAATAACCGAGGGCACTCTTGGAAGTGGACATAATTGGAGCTAGAAACCAGCAAATATTCTTATAATAAGATAAAACAAATTGTTTGTCCTCCACTTACATATCGCCAACTAACGAAAGGGACAGCTACTGTCGTTCTAAGCTTTTTGCAACACAGGCCAAGTGCATATTCATCCAATCAGCCGCAATCCATCATGAGCCCATCTGCAGAGTCCAATGGTATCGTTGCGAGTACGGTTGCTGAAGTCAAACAACGCTATAAGCAGGAACACGACAAGCGGATCCGCAGTGATGGCCTCAGTCAGTTTACTGACTTGTACAGCGTTCCCAAATTCCAGAACTTTAAGCAGGATCCCTGGGCAGACCAATCAACATATGACAAGCTACCCCGCGCGGTAGACGGAGACACTTGCGATTTTACAATCGTCGGTACCGGCATCGGCGCCCTGCTCTTCGCAGCGAGACTGGTAGAGGCTGGGGTGAAGGCCCAGAATCTTCAGTTCATCGACACAGCAGCAGGCTGGGGTGGTACCTGGTACTGGAACCGCTACCCCGGTCTCATGTGCGACGTGGAGAGTTACATCTACATGCCTCTTCTCGAGGAGACGGGTTACATTCCTAAGAATAAGTACTCCACTGGGAAGGAGATTCGGGAGCATCTGGAGCGGATAGCCGTGAAATAAGGCTTGACCGACCGAGTTTGGTTTCGGACTCGAATGGACGAATGTGTCTGGGATGACGGGAAAAAAGAGTGGGTTATGAAACTTGTCGAACTGGTTCACGGTGGCAAGGAGCACGAAGCTGTCACTGTGACATCTCGATTCGTCATCTTGACTACAGGCCTCATGCTGGTTCCGCAGGTTCCTCGGATCAACGGCATCGAAAGTTTTGCAGGAGATTGTTTCCACCCTGCTCGGTGGGACTACAACAGTACTGGAGGGACCCCAGACGATCCATCAATGGTACGACTGAGAGACAAGAAAGTCGGACTTATCGGCACAGGTGCTTCAGCAATTCAGATCTTGCCCGAGCTGGCCAAATGGTCCAAAGAGGTCTACGTCTTCCAGCGGACGCCATCTGCTGTCGCTGCCAGATATAATCGCCAGACAGACGAAAGCTTGTTCAAGAACGAAATCGCCAACAAACACGGCTGGTGGGAGGCGAGATGTCTGAACTACTGCGCCCACGTGAACAACCACAATCCGAAACCAGCGATCGATCTCGTCAACGATAGCTGGACAAATATGCCGTCTTACAGTGCGATATCAGGATCGCCGGGCCACAACCCCAAGACACCACAAGAAATGCATGAATATTACGCATACTTGGAGGAACTTGACCTCAAGAGACAAAGCAAGATTCGCGCGCGTATTGACGACCTGGTCAAGGATCCGGAAGTGGCAGGCAAGTTGAAGCCATGGTATTCCGGCTGGTGCAAGCGACCGTGCTTCCACGACGAATATCTCGACGCATTTAACAATCCACACGTGCATCTCGTTGACACTGATGGACGTGGCGTCCAGGAGATTACAGAACAGGGGGTTGTGGTCAAAGGAGAACATTTCGATATAGATGTGCTCGTGCTAAGTACTGGCTACAAGAGTCCTTTCCTGTACAGTCCACCAGGCCGAGTCGGCATCAAGGTGTTCGGGCGCAACGGCATCGATCTCGACGCCAAATGGAGCTCAGGTGTGACGACATTGCATGGCATGATGAGTCACGATTTCCCAAACATGTTCTGGCCCGGCTTCATCCAGGGCGGCGGGAACCCCAACTACACATTCATTGCCGACCAAGCCGCCAAGCAGTTTGCTTACATCGTGGCCACTGGCGCCAAGGAGGCTCAGAACACGGTCTCCAGTGACAGTCGCTATGAGTACAATTTTACCATCGAGGCGACTGCCGTTGCTGAGGAGGAATGGTCGCAGAAGATTGTGAGCCAGGCCCACATGTTCGGGGCTTCGGCGGGCTGCACGCCCAGTTACATCAACGCCGAGGGCGAGTTTGAGAATGTGAAAGACCCAAAGAAGCTTTCTCGAATGGCGCGTATGTCGATCTGGGGCAAAGGACAGGAGGACTACAATAATATTCTAAGAGCTTGGCGAGAAAGCGGAAGTCACCAAGGCGTCGACATCAAGCCAGCATAGAGTTAGAATTAGGAGTGCTTAATTCATGTTTCATGTTCTATATCCCAATATCGAGTTTCGAGACAGTTGTGTTTCCTGCAGTCAGCGAATCATGGCCTCATCAATGTGGCCTTCAACCCTCCATAGCATCAAGTACATAGTTGTAGCCGAGGCCCCCTATACGCCAAAGTCTGGCTAGATGTTCTTTTTCTAGTATGTCTGTATTTTTCTATGTAATTGACTTTCCAACTATGTTGGATCTACCTTGGTCCGAGGAATCTATCATCGCCTGTTAGAGCCAAATTACCTCGGGATATGTGCTAAAAAATACTTTAACTCTTTAATACTCTGTTTACTTATAAAGCATATTCTTTGGCTATCGTTATATATTACAACCCTACCACTTTACACTGCATGTCGAGCAGTATCAGCATAATTACATAACAATTCCCTTGCCAACCTCTGATAACATGGCTCTGGCGGGCAAGGTCATAGCAATCACTGGAGGTGCACAAGGTATCGGTTTAGCCACCGCCAGGCTGGTTGCAAGCAGAGGCGGTTATACTAGTATTCTCGACAACAACCCAACGACACTCGATCGTGTGGAGAAGGAGTTCATCGCAAATAAATGGCCGATTCACACATTTACGGCAGATATCCGACAAGCTGACGAGGTTGATGCTTGGATCGAGAGTGCTGTGAAGAAATTCGGCCGTCTCGATGGCGCCGTCAACGCTGCAGGAACAGTTGGCAAGTTTCATGGCCAGAAGCCCATAGCGCTTTTAGATGACGAGGATTGGAATCTCGTTATGGGTATCAACGTTAACGGTACGAGACTTTCTGGCTACTGCCAATACTCCACTACACGACTGGGCTGACAGGCAAATACAATAGGAATGATGCACTCCCTGCGTGCCGAGCTGCGTCATATGCAGTCTGGCGGAAGCATAGTGAACATCGCTTCAAACCTAGGTTCGAAAGGCGCTCCAGGTTGCGCGCCATATGCAACATCTAAGCACGCCGTTATCGGACTGACTCTGAGTGCCGCCCATGATTACGGATCTCAGGGTATAAGAATCAACGTCGTGTCACCTGGTGGGACTCATGGGCCCCTGATGAGGAGTGTAGTTGGTGACTCGCCTCCTCCGCCTCCCTCAGTTCTGGGAAAGTATGGACAGCCTGAAGAGGTCGCTTTACAGATAGCGTGGCTTCTGGGACCTGAGAGCACCCATAGCTCGGGGAGTATTTTCCGCGTTGATGGCGGGGAGTTTTGTTAGGATTGTCGTTACAGCAGAGTAGGACGGTAATATTGTTAGCAAGCTTTCTCCGCAGAGTAAACACCTTTAAATATTTAGCTAGCAATCTTGACCTGTGCCCATTAAAGTAAGCTATATTATACGATGAAGTACTAAGTTATCAATCATTAGAACCCACTCAAACTATTAGCCTTTAAAATATCGCGTTTTTTCTGTCAATATGAATACTCGCGAGAGGTGCCGTCGCAGATAACGCAGCATATAAGCGTTTTGACTTGAATCTCTTATTCTTACACGGACGATGGTCATAGGCATTTGATCCAGCTGGTACTTGCTACTATGCTCTCACCTCCATAATCCAGGACTAGCAAAGTTATGAAGGGTACCTTCAAAAGTCTCGCTGGCTTTCTCGATAAATGTATTGAGTTTCTGGAACGACTTAACTACTAAACTGACTATGGTATGGATTAAAGGCTCACCAAGTCAGCACCTCCAAGTTTTTTTTGGACATTTGTCACCATACCCTCAAGCTGCGCTCAATTCGGGAAAAAATCGCTGGTTTCGTGACGCAGATGTTTCTCAATGGAGATTGCTATAGGTGTTCGGTTTATCTAGCGCTAGGTCCGACTTAGAGGAGATCAATCATATTCATGTTCCATCCCTTGCTCTCTACTGCACAGCAAGAGGCCGGTGCAAGACCGGAGAACGTCTCTTGATAAGACTCTTTGAGCCTTAACATCGTGACCCCTTTTCGTACGAAGACCCCCCTTCCAGTCCTTGCCGGCTCCAGCATGAGACAGTAGATCAGGTAACTGAAGTCATCGAAGGTTTCGCGTCTCTCTACAGCTGGCAAGATGAAGAAATGTGGGATTCCCGAAGGAGAGTCATCAAAATAGAGGCCATCCGCACAGAGGCTAATTCCGTCAATGAGAATGTGCTCGTGTCCCTCTCCAAAGTCACGTATCCAACAGCCAGTTCTCTCCTCAACCACTGCTGTATACAGTGCGCCGCGTAAACGCAGCTGGCTAGATTGCAGCTTTCCGTTGCTTGGACATGAGGTCTTGATGGTGACGACGTCGACAAGGCTGATACCATCTACAGGGATCCTACAGCAGACTGGGACTTTTAGCGCGGCCCATCTCCAAGAAGGGGCTAACCATTCATGCGGCCGACGATGGTAGAACGGGGCTTTTGAAGCATCAGGATCGCCCCAATTAACATGCCAGCACAGGGATGCAGGCATTTGAGACTCCCAGTGGCCAGCGTGGCAGGGATCGTGAATCACATCCTTCAGTCTGTTGATGAGTCCATGAACTGCAATAAACTTGTCTCCTTCCTTTGTGAGGCGGCATTTTGAGTACTGCTCAACGAGTTGGTCCCAAGCAACGTGAAACTTCCGATACCAATCCTTGGAACACATGCCTGTGGCCTCCGACACCACAACTTTCTTTAACTGTGTGATGTCGACTTCGGTTCCCAGTAGGAGCGTTGACGTCTGCCGAATGAGATTCCCTGGAAGACTTGAAAGTCCTTCACATGACTTTTCTTCCAGACATTCCCAGTATATTCTTTCCTGGGTAAAATGAAGGACGCGCGGCGACAGCAGCCGCTCCTGCATCACCCAGGCTCTCGCATTAAGCGGGTTCGCCATAGCCGATCCCCATAGGTGTTGATCTACCAGATAATATTTACCAGGATGGATGACTTTACTGCCAACGTTGTCCTTGGCAGATCTTAGAGTTACTAGAATGGGCTGTCTAATGTGACTCTTGGGGTTGCTGGTATCACGGCCAAAGAAGAGGCCACCGCTACTGTCCCTTGCACTAGAAGCAGCAATGTTGATATACGCATGTCGGTAGATATTTCCCATGTTAGATGACTCGGTTTCCCAGTCCTGAGCCGAGTCCTGCAAAATGCAGAGACTGTCGATACACAAATACCGCAACCCAAGAAAGCGAACTACTTCGACGGTGTGTTTAAATGTGGTCGGCAGCGTTTCAGTGTTTATCCCATGATGAAGCTCTGGCATAGTTTTTAGTAAGCTGAACGAACTTGAGATCACCCCAGCAATGACTAAGGGTGGTGTAGGGTTCGATTGATATGTCCTTTGTGTTGATGACTTGCACAGAAGACGTGGGGGCAGTACCCATGTCTATCAACCGACTAGGAAATGTCGTGCTGCCAAGTCGCGATGCGCGGCATATCTCGTGATGTTTCTTGGCAAAACTCTAGGTTCTTTCTTATCAAGGTTCCACCAGTCTCAGATAGCGTGTCTCGACTTCCCGGTCCAATGGGAGTGATAAGGTTGGAGAGATCTTTACACGTTAATATAGACCCAGTGCAAACAAGGCTTAGGTACCTACTTCTTTCTGGGTAAAGATTAAAGGTGTAGAAATTGTGGCTACCAGCCCAGAAAAGAATTGTGCCTCCATCGCGATCCATGTCCGCCGTAAAGGTCACAGGTGACGTGCAATCGAGAGTCTGTGGCCAACTAAGCTCCTTGTAGATAGCACAGGACGTTCTTCTTGAACACTCCAGGATAGATTCGGTGGAGTCATGATGTTGGTACTCTGCACCGTCGCTCATTTGGCTATCAGCGATTTTTATCCAGTTTCCACAGAGCAAGTCATCGCATTCCTGACAGAATTCGGGTGATACAGCAGAGGTAGTACTTTCTGCCATATTCAAAGTAGGTAATCGGCCCAACGTAATGAATCTTTCAGATGTATGCAAAGATGGAAAGTAGTGCTCAGAAAGATAAACACAGCTACAAGATAGCTAGCTACAGGGCTCAAAAGCTAGAGCTAGGAGGCCGGAGTGTAGGGCGGCAACGTGACTATCGCATTCGCCCCTTCATCCTGTTATCATTGTCTAGTATGCCAAGATACAGATTAGGAAAATGCAAAAGCTTAAATAAGATACTTGAAACGTAATTTCAACTTAAATTGAAAAAAGCCTACTGTCAGCCTGCGCGAGTGCCTTGCAAGGTTGACTGTGGGCGGCGATTGTCCCATGAGGTGATGGGCTGAGTCATGGAAGCTGAATCAAGCCTTGCACTGCGTGGCCGATTATCTCGTCAACTATAACCTGTCACTTTTCATTTTGGCGTAATCTATAAGAGGGTAGTGGCGTGATGACGGAGCCTAATGATAAGTAAGCGAATTGGAGGTGAGATGGATGCTGTGCACTGAGCCTTGTGGTTCTACACTAATGGCAGAGTAGTTTGCAAGCTTCCGTAGAGCTAGCACCTGACATAATGGCAAGTAACAGCTCTATTGTGGCTTTTGCAGATTGGTGACGCCCAGGGAGGTATTCAATTGCACCAAATGTCACGGGCCATGATTTCATGTATTAGAGCACTTTCAGGCAGCCTCAATATTCAGCCGCAGTGATGAGCTAACCTAAATGAAGATTCAGCTCGCCACAGCCAACATTGGGCTGGCCTCGCAATCCATACATAACGAGAACTCCGCCGATTGTCGATCATTCTAGATTCTTGCACTGGGCTGATACTCCTTGCTTGAGCTGTAAGGCGGTTAATTTGTGACAAGTCAAACAGTGCTTCAGCACTGAGACATCTTGGCTGAGACAGATCGTTCTAGATGGCTTTCCCCGCTCCAAAAAATGACAGATATTTACGCAAAAAGGACAAGACGCAAGTTTCGGGGTGGCCATCTCTATAGAGATACAAACTAAGGTTGAGCACACCACTGCGGTCCAAACCTCAACTCTGGCGCGAGAAGTCGATGAAATGTTGGCAGAGTTGTGGCTCGATATGTGATAAGGAATCCAGTTTGGAGGAATGAGCCAAGTCGCACACCTGACCAAACCCCGTATGCAAGGAGCCGAAAACGTAACGAGCTGAAAAAAACGTATAGACAAGGATCCAATAATGAAGATTAGAAACCCCCTCCCCGCGTTATGGTGGCACACCTTGCTATTGGCCATCGGCTTTAGCTTTGCTATTTAACCTTAACTTAAAGTCCAAGGCCATGCCGTTTGTGGTCAGTGTCTATCATGATTAGTATAACCCAGGAGAGACAACGACTCATGCAAACGAATAGCTTAATTCAGGTGTTGATGTCTCAGGCGATATCAGAGATAGGGCGTTAATAGCGCTCTGTACATTTCAGGCAGCAAGTCGAACCGCCATCAACTGTTTCACCGAGTCCAGGCGAAACGTTCAGGGCAGATTTAAATTCCGCGATTGCTGTAAAGGGACATGAGCGGTAGTTCATTTGAATGGCCACTTGGACGTCAGGGAGTCTATGTAGAGGATAGTGCAGTGGTCTCAAGCACTGCCATAGGTTGGCAGCAATATTAACTCCAGTAGGCCCTTCTTTTCATGTACGCATGTGCCTGCAACAAGACAGGCATATACTACTTATTGTCCAGGGCCTTGGCATGATTTATAGCCTAGTAGTTCATGGTGTGCCTTGGCATCCGACAATCTGGAATTACAGCTGGCTATCAAGGAGAGAGATTGAGTTGATGGTTGGAGATTCAGCCAGCCAACAACTCATAATAAGGAGGGCGGGATCTCATTCCTTAGCGAACGAGCTGCAGCATAAAAAGCTAACTAAAGTCTTAAGCGTTTGTGTTGCCCTGCATGCACTCTTCTAAATACTTTAAGAACGCCCTGTATCTATTAGCATATCAATTAGGCTTGTTTAATGCAGGCCCCATTATCAGACTGTATAGTGAACTTAATAAAGCTAGAGCAGAAGAGAAATTATAGCCCTTGACCTTTGAAAGCTAATTATGTCTCAGACCTAATGTGAAACCATCTCTTCTACATATAGGTCTTGGCCAAGAGAATTTTAAGGCTGGCTAAATAGTGGCTGGCTGGCATTTTTTCAGCTTGGTGCCAAACTTCCGTCAGAACACGGAGACATAGACGTATTCCACCACACGTCTTTAAACGGGTCAGCAGATGAGAAAAGAGAAGAGGAGTGGGAGTGGGGACATGGCCAGTTCACGTACGGAGTCGAGAGAGGGATTTAAATATAAATACCCGACCCTGTTAGACTAGATACTCAATTATCATCTCTTCTCATCTTCAAACTGGCTCAAGAATTCAATCCCTGGTGCGGCGATATTAACGAACGCGCCGCTGCTGCTCTTGTCTCTGGTAGAACAAACCGTACTGTCGCTCCAATGGCTGCTGTCGCCGAAATCACCAAGTACCCCTGTAATACACAGGAGGAGACAGACCCAAGCTTTGGCCCAGCCCCCATCTCCAACCTCGCTGGCACTACCGGCGACAATGCCCCAGACGAGCCTGACTCTCTCGTCGTAGGCTTTGGGACTATTGTACCTCGCTGGGATGTTAAGCCAAATGGCGGGAGGAAGCTCGAGTACTTTGTTCAAACGCAGAGCTTTCCATCCCCCGACACTGCTCGAACTGCGGCTACAGCATTTCAAGAAGCTGCCGATGCCTGGAATGAACTCAATATCGGCATTTCGATAGCTGAGACCATTGACCAAGCAAGTGCCAACTTCTACCTCGTGTACAGAGTCAATCCATCCTTCGGAAATGGACGGAACACACTTGCCCGGGCCTTCTTCCCCCACGAAGTCGACCAGGACGTTATCGTCTTTACCCGGGCTTTTGATCGCAACAATTTGCCCATCCTGAAGAACATCTTCCAGCATGAGATAGGTCATATCCTCGGCCTTCGACATGAATTCGCTATCGAAGGCGATGCAGCCAAGGACCTTTTACCCGAGGGACAGGGCGCTGTCTTATTCGGAGAGAAGAATTACTTTTCTATTATGAGCTATAACTTCCCTCCCAAGTTTCAAGACAGCGACGGAAACCAGACTATTGGATTCTACAACTTAGCAAATGGACACATGATTGGTGGCAGTCCTGTAACTGACTTTCAGGCACAGATTCGTCGCGCTAATAGATAGAGTTGTATAGATTCTACTCTATGGGTTAAATATTTACTATTAATTAATTAAGTGAGATTAAACTCATAGCTATTAAAAGCCAATTAAAAATAACATTTCGGTGTTAGTCTTGTGTTAAAGTGTCTCAAGAGAATACAGTAGAATTATTTTTATTTAAAGCAGCTTGAGCATATTTTAGTAATGCTAAGATAGTATTGAATAATAAGCAGCAATTTAAGTAAAAACATTATATATAAAATAAAGTTAAATTCTCTTTTATCTTTTAGTTTCTAGATAACGGTAAAATTAAATATAAAGCTCTTTTTATCTATTAATCTAATACTAAGGATTTAGATATTGGTGCAGGTTAGGTTCATGTGTCAAGCAGCCAATAAAATGCCCTTGTCAACACGCATCTGTCTAGTGCGGCACGCAGCATGGCTAACTGGTGCCGTACGCTACAGAAGTCAATTTGTCAGCGCTCTGAGATTGACTAACTCCGCATGTGAACTCTAATCGCCGTATTTATACGGCACCCAGGCCCCATGTGACGACAGCGTATCTTACAACGCAACACAGAAGCATGGTAAATATTATTAGAAGGCGGAAGGGTCACCGAAAGTCCCGAGAGGGCTGTGTGCAATGCAAGGAGAAACACGCCAAGGTGGATATACTCGCTGTGCCAAAGGCAGAGAATCTGTAGCTAATCTTTCTAGTGCAACGAGGTGCATCCACGATGCCTTCAATGCGAGCGGGCCAACCTCATGTGCAGCTTCTCGTCCCCCACGCTCACCAAACCACCACTGAACGAAGACAACTTAGCTGATCTGGAGTTGCTGGAGCACTGGCACCGATATCCTGTGACAGGCGACATGTCGGAGACCACGAGGCAACTGCAACAGGATCTTGTTCGCTTGGGCTTCTCTCACCACTACTTGCTGAATAGCATCCTGGGCCTCACCGCTCTTCAGCTCTACAGTGAAGATCGCTCTCAGTCCAAATGGTACGTCAGAGCTGTTGCGCACCAACAAGCTGCAATTGCCCGGGCTAGGCCTCATTTTGAATCCTTGACCGAGGCGCATGAACAAGCTCTGCTGGGGTTTTCGGCTTTCACATCAATGTATGCCGTAGCAGAACCAATCTATCGCCCAAATGGCATCCGCTCCGAGTCGCCATTCGAGCCGGTTGAGGAGCTGCTGAAAGCACTTCGCTTCAGTAGGTCTACCATTATGTTTGTACACCAGAGCTTTTCCCCCGCTGTTGTTTCGGGATCTTGGCTTCTCAATAAGTTCGCTACCAATCACCAAGACACTGAGAATGACCTGGAAACAAGATACCCACAGCTTGCAGTTCTACAGAGATTCATAACTAGTCACGTTCAAGGGGTTCATATGAACGCATGCCTCGACGCCGTGAGAGCACTCTTCCGCCGTATCGCAACGCTGTCGGACAATATCGGCGACCCCGAGCCTGCAAAGATAGTTTGGGGTTGGGGACTTGAGGTAAGCCAGGTGTTCCTAGATCTGTGCTCAGTTCGTCACCCCGTAGCCCTTGTTATTTTAGGTCACTTCGCTGTTCTGATGAGTTTTAACCGGGAGCATTGGTGTCTGAATCTCTGGCCAGCTGGTTTGCTGAGCTATGTCAATGGAGTTCTTGGAAGTGAGTGGGAACATATTATGAAATGGCCCGGAAGTCTTGTATTTGGGGGAAATATCGCCATTAATAGGCTGACTGCATAAGAACATTGAATTCTTTAATAGAAAGAGGTAGTTAGGTTGACCTCATCCAGCGACTTCAATACCGCAGTGGGTTTAGTCCATATGTCGTGCCAAGACCAGATTGTTTATCGTTTATCAGTGCCGCTAACCCTTTAGTTGCCCGCGCTACCGTATTAATACGGGCTGTGATCCACTATTTGTAGCCAACCAGAGACACAGGTCTTGCCAGTCTCTCAGCACTGGTATTCAACCTGAATTGTATTCTTCCAGAGAAAGTCACCATGGAATTGGTTGGAACTTCGACACGGCTATTTGACTTGGTTAGCAGCATGAGCCAGGTGGAGTGGCCAACATCTGGATTATAAAACAAAGGGCGGCAGAAGTCTATTTCTTCAAGTATAAAACCATGCGATCCGCCCACGTATCAACTGACCCATTCAGCAATAACTACACCAAGTTTCTTCACATATCTACTACATACCAAACCACTTTACTCTACCCATCATGTCTTTGCCAAAAACTACAAAGGGCTGGGCTGTCGTCGGCCAGGGCAGCTTTGACAACCTCAAGTTCGACACCCAACAGCCTCTCCCTGAGCTTTCCGACAATGAAGTGCTGGTCAGGTTACATGCAGCCTCTCTCAACTTCCGCGATATCATGATTGCCCAGGTAAATAATCTCTCTCTACCACGATCAGTCTGACTAACTCGTTCAGGGCACTTATCCTTTCGATGTCAAGCCAAACATCATTCCAGGCTCTGATGGCGCTGGAGAAGTCGTGGCTGTTGGAAAGAAGGTCACCCGCTTTCAGGAAGGTTCCAAGGTCATGACTTTGTTTATGCAAACGTATTTCGGTGGACCGCTGACCCCAATGGCCTTGGGATCGGCGGTAGGTGGCTCTATTGATGGCACTCTGCGGGATTACGGTGTCTTTAACGAGAATGGACTTGTGAATATGCCAAGGAACCTCAGTTATCTCGAGGCTGCAACACTGCCCTGCAGCGCGCTCACGGCGTGGAATGCTCTCTACGGGCTGAAGGCTGTTCTTCCTGGCGACTGGGTCTTGACACAAGGTACTGGTGGTGTCAGCATTTCTGCTCTGCAGTTCGCAAAGGCTGCGGGTGCTCGAGTTGTGGCCACGACGTCCTCTGCAGCCAAGGCTCAGAAGCTGAAGGAGCTGGGAGCTGATCACGTCATCAACTACAAGGAGATTCCGAACTGGGGGGAGGAGGCCAAGAGGCTCACTGAAGGCGGTGTTGACCATGTCCTCGAAGTTGGGGGCGCGCACACTATCACGGAAAGCCTCAAAGCTGTGAATCTCGGCGGGGTTGTTACCATCATTGGTTGGATTGCTGGGCCGGGTGAGACTGGACCGAGCTTCCCGCAGATCCTGTCCAGCATGGCTGTCGTCAGGGGAATCTTTGTTGGGAGCCGAGATCAATTTGAAGCAATGGTACGTTCTTGAGTCATGGTTTTTTTCGATGCCCCTATCACTACTTTTCATTATCAGGTTATTAACTTCTCCAGGTTCGCGCAATTGAGGCTTCCGATATCAAACCCGTTCTTGACCAGCATGTCTTCAAGCTCGAGGAGCTCAAGCAGTAAGTTAACCATAAACCATCATGACCTAGAAGCCAGGCTAACTAATCCAAGTGCTTACCAGTATCTGGTAGACCAGAAGCATTTTAGCAAAGTTGTTATCAACATTGAGTAGCAGAACTAAAACACTTAAGGATATTATTGTTACCTTGCGAAATAAAGATCTAAAGCAGACCGTGAGTGTTGCAACTCTGGTAATATTTCGTCGCGATACCAAGGTTTGAAGGTTCTTTGCTAGTTTTCACACTCAGCAGGATATGCCAAGCTCCCTCCTTTAAGATCTTACTAAGTGACGCCAAGAAGTCAACTCACTTACTAAATGGCTCAAGGATTCTACTGCCAGGCATAAGATCAAGAGTATGCCATTGGTAGCTGCGTTTGACTCGCCTGATGCCATAGCCCACTCGAACCCCCTGTTAGACAGGGGAGCGGGAGGGGATTCTCGGCCCCTTCCGCGGTGAAACAAATGTCGGGCCGACAAAAGAGTGCAAGAACTTAAGAAGTAGAAGCTTTGATCATGACAACAGAATATTTAAACGGTTCGAGAAAGACCGTAATACAATGATTATTTCCGAGCAAACTAGCGCACTATTTAAATCTCCTTTTAAATCATAGTCTTTATTTCTGTCACCATGTATTGCTTTTATTGAGATTATCTAGAATGGCGTTCGACATCCATGTGGCGATCTCATTCGTCACTTTGGCAGGAAGTGTCATGTCACTCTTCGCAACCACTTGTGTACTCATTTCGTTTGCCATTTATTATCACCATATCCGAACTTTCAGACAAATGCTGATTCTGGAGTTAATGATTTTTGGTATGCAATAGGTCTCTTCTTGCCGTCTTTATTTTTCTAATAGTTATAGAATTTGCAAATAACCTGAATAATTCCGTATCCGGTATTTGGCATCTTAAGAACGGAGAACTTAGTATTGGGAGACTTTGCACTGTTAATGGCTTCATTGGCCAGCTTTCAGCTCAAGGAGTGGACCTTTCGATACTAGCAATCGCTGTTGTCACTCTCTTTACAGTGACACGACGAATCTATATGCCATCGGTGTCCATCAGAAAGAGAATATGCATTTGCCTTTCCATTTCCATCCTTCCTCTCATCACAAGCATCATACCAACCTCCATGGGGGAGATGCAACCAGTCGGTGGCAACTGGTGCTGGATAGCAATAAATCGCCCTGATCTACGATACACGATGGCACATGGCTGGCGTATATTCGGTATCTTCAGCACAATTGCCATTTATATCTACATCTGGGTTTACTTGAGAAGACGCCTCAGGTCCAAGCCCCACAGGACTCGTCAACTGCGATGCGATGGATCATCTAGCAGTCAAATTGCGTCCCTTGCACTCAAGAGCCCGAAAAGAAGCGGATTCCAGGTCATGGGCGAGGAAGAAGTCGAACTTGATCCATTTGAGCGAGGACAACCAAGCATAGCAGCGACTAACCCAGAGACGTTCTGTGAGGAATGCCAACCGCCTCGTTCCCCTCAAGATACCAGATTCAAGGAGATCAGTATTGAATTAGGAGAGAGATCCCCAGCCGGTTCTAGTAAGACGAAAGGAGGCGTCGTGCGGCATCGACCTACAGCATCGAAATCTGGAGCGGATCCGACAACACTAGAAGATTCCAGCAGTCTATATCCCAAGCCATCTCAAGCAAGTCAGTCTCAGCAAAGTCAGTTGAGCGTATTGCAAACGAACGGGAGTGAATTTCATATGCGCCCAGATGCTGATCAGGTCGAACTTGAGATCAAGAGAATGCTGCTACTTAATGCATACCCCTTTATGTATGTTCTTCTCTGGATGCCTGGACTTGTTAATCGACTTATGGAAGCATCTGGGAATCCTAACTCGAAAACAATCAACGTTGCCCTTCAAGCTCCAACGCAGTTTATTGGACTGGCAAATGCCTTGACGTATGGCTTCAACCATTATCTAAGAGATAGGTTGAATGACTTGTATCTCAGACCGGTGATTGCAAGAGTAAAGGATCAAATCAGGCCCTCCTGAGCTTTGATGATTATCGAGCCATTATTACATTCGTTGCGCTGAAACAAGACCTATGTGGTCCTCTTCCCTTGCAACAAAGTATGTACTTATGTAACCTTTTGATACATCATCTATAATTTGGAAACCTCATGGTCTGTATTAGTTTGATGAACTGTGAGGGCAAGGTCTTTTATTTACAAATAAATCCGCATTGTTGTCATTTTCTCCTGCCACTTATAGAGATTAACATATAGCTAAGAAACGCTGAAAAATGATAAAGTGGCGCCTTTTGTCTTGGCAGTATTGCATTTTTCCCCAAATTGGTGCCTGACCCAAATTTTGAAATCGTACGATTTAGACCATTGTGTCTTGTGTTAAAGGCAACAGTGAGGGCGACGGGTATTTTGCCCGTATGTGTTTTTTTGGTGTTCTTTACCTTTGTGGCCTTGAGGCCGAAGCCTCTTTTGACCCTTCAAACCCTGTCACAGTCTTGTGTTTAGGTCCAAATGTGTTTTCTGACTCTTTCAAAGCTCCTGAAGAATGGTCCTTACA
The DNA here is from genome assembly GCA_022627125.1 of Fusarium chuoi. NCBI lineage: Eukaryota > Fungi > Ascomycota > Sordariomycetes > Hypocreales > Nectriaceae > Fusarium > Fusarium chuoi. The sequence goes on along the minus strand of JAJALE010000839.1, from coordinate 135,530 downwards.
CTCAATAGGAGCCATACCAAGCTCCTCCAAGACTTGACGGAGCGACCTATTCTCCATAGTCTCAATAGCAGCTATCACGCCCTCTGTGCTACAAATATCTGCAACGTGTATGTATATATTCTGGTCAGGTTTCGCCAGTTCCCGGAACCGGTCTTTAATAAACTCGAGCGCCGCGTCTCTGTCACTGCCTCCCTCAAATTGGGGGAACCATTTGGACAGCGGCGACTGCAGAATCTTGTTCCTAAATGCCGAAATATTTGATAAAATGACAAAGAATGGCGTTTGCGTGAACCACCTTGAGTTAGACAGTGAGCTAAAGAGCGTGAGATCCTCGTGGAGCCTGTTTACAGTCTCGTCTTCTACCAGAGTCTGGTCGTAAATAGCCAGGTCACAAAGAAAAAGAAGGCAGGCCGCGCCATCCACCAAAACGTGAATCCATTTTCGTCTCTGCGTTGACCGATCCGTGATTTGTAAAAGCTGCAGGGTGTGGCTGTCTCGATGGATGAGAGCCTCCTGGGCCACTCGCCACAAACGGCGCTGGTCAAAGTGGAACCAGTCATGTTCTGTAGGGATGTACCCTGGCGCAAAGATTCGCTTCAACAGCTTGCTCAGATTGCTATTTGCAGTGCAGGGGCAGGTGAGAATATACGGGAAGCGGCTGTTCAAGAATCGTCGCTCAATGGTTTCGAGGTTATGGCCAAATTGGTTGAGCGCGAGCCGCAATTCGTCGTCGCAATACAGGTTCACCATGCTTTCGACCGTCTCCTCATCTTCGGGATCTTCGCTCGACACAATCTCCTTGACACGCCCCAAAACTGGATGAACATTGATCCATTCTGGCTTACAGGCATGTTGATCGACAATATGCAAGCATTCCCGGCATATCGATGCGACAAAGCTTCTCGCTTCGGCCCGAACATCTGCACGGTCTTTATTGGATAGCGGAACCTCAAGAAGGCGGGTTTGTTTCAGAAAAAGACTTTTCTCATGCTCATCGCCGAAAAGTATGATCTTTAATTGCCGTTTGCTCCGCTGGGACTCGGCAGCGAGGTATTGGTCAATAGCACGCGTCCGCGCTTCCGCTTCTGCAGGATAGCTGGGTAAGGATAGACAATTCTCTTCTCTCGCACTTGGTGGCTCTGCAGATTGCATTGATTTCGGGGATAGTGGGCAAAGACCCTCCCACCAACGCGGAGGCTTACTCTCGGTCCGGGTACGACGGCTTCCGGCTCCTCGACTGGTATCTGGCTTTGGACATTTGAGACTGTCCTCATCAATACCGGAGGTATTAATGTAGTTGTTCTCCTTATCGCAGTCCATGTTGGATTTAAAAACGGGATGCAGAACCATTATAGTGAAAGAAATGGAGGAACATAGATTGAGATGAACGGGCCAGGCCATGACCCCGCTGACTCGCTCGCTGCGGCCGTTGCCTGATTAGGCTGAAGGTGAGATGATCTTCATGGCCATGTCGTCGCGCCCGACGGAGTGCACAAATGCTATCAAGTCACAAAAGTAAGGCACAATGTAACTACTGCAGTAGATGAAAGTCTATGTTAGCCTTAAAGCTTCCTCCGCTAGTCTCACATAGGTGAACAACAGCACCCTCGCAGGTCTTCCTTCGCAATCATCTGCTTAGCCCTAATCGTGCGCTCCATCATGATCCATAACAAGATGGGAAGAACTCCCCCCGGTGTCGGAGCGATTGCTAGATCACTCCGGTCAAAGAGCGCGTGACTCACATCGCCGATGACGCCTTTCTCTGTAACGTAGAAGCCAAGATCAACCAAGACGCTCACTTCTGGCTTGACCATAGATTCCTTGATGAAACCAGGCCCGCGATGCAGTTCTGATATGATCATGGAAGCGCGCGGTGCCTGAACTTCCTCTTGAGAAGCTTCATGTTTGTCTGTACTGGTACCATAATATGGATCGAAGTCTTTGGAAGCGCTCACGTAGGGGAATTGGCGCTTCATCTGCTTGATGAACTCTTTCGTGATGATATTTCCAAAACCGACAATCTGGACTTTGGCCTGCTGTGCCGACTCTAACAGCCCATATCTGGCCAACAAGCGGACCAGGGCATCTGCAGCAATATTGTCCGCCTGACCTTTATCGTATTCTTCAATATTCTTGACAGGATCGATGTACCCCATGATCTTTGCTTCGTTCAACTGCTGGGGCAAGGGGCGCTGTATAAGGATGCCGTGTATTTGGGGGTCCATGTTAAGTTCCTTGACTTGGCTCATGACCTCTATTGTCGACGCGTCGACGGGCATCTCATATACCCAGTAGTCAACACCAGCCTATTCCGCAGTGTGTCAGCTAAGATCTAGAACGGAGATGCCGGGGAGTATTTCATGCCACATCGCAGCTATTGTCCTCCATCTGGTCCCTCGTATGGATGATAAAACTGTCGACTTACCCGCGCAGCAACATCAGCCTTTATCTTGACATAGTCTACTGCATCAGGACCCGTGTTGAAAAACACGACGGCCATGACTGGTTCGATGCCACCTTTGTGAGCTTTTCGATGACACCAGTGCTCAATGTCGCGTACGACTAGGTCTCCTGTGAGAAGGCGGGCCGAGCCGTTCTGGCACGCTAAGGGGAGAGTTAGCAACTCGGTGGCTTCCATTATTGCGCTTTCACTGTTTATTTTCAAATTTAGTGGCAAGTCGTCGACCTGGGTGAGCTGTTGAATTGCTGTACCATTACCGTAATGTTCGATGCCATTCGGGAGGACAAGTGAGGGTTGGACGGGAGACGAAGAGGTAGGACAAGGATGAGGTGGAGCCCTGCACGTGCCAGATCAATCTGGGGACCAATAAGGTCACTCCTTAGCCTAGCTACGCAAAGACCCCGCTAGTCAATCAGTGATGTTGTACATTGATACGTTGTGCATACTATGCCACCAGCTTCAAGCGGACAACTTATATTATTGATTAGTTATCAGTTACTAATGAGCAATTTTATGGCTACTATGTAGATCAAGTCTTAATCACGACTGTATTAGGAGATAGCTATAGCTATTGAATCTCTTCAAGCAGGCTGCTTCATACTGCATACCCTAGACCTTGCGGTCGACATTCTCCTGTTCAAGAGTCGTTGGCATCTCAGTGCTAAAGACCTTGGACTTGGCGGGCTCGTCAGCAGTCACATCTGCTGCTTCGCCGTCAAAGATGACAGCAATCTCCTCCAAGGCCTTTCCCTTTGTTTCTAGGAACCAACCGTAGGCGATAAAACTCTCGACAATCAGGACCGCAACGTAGACGAGGTAATACCGCCACCCAATGCTATCCAGTCCAACAGGGTTGACATACTGATTGACGAAGACAGCACATTTGGTGGCCAGAACATATACACCCATTCCTTTGGCACGGATTGAGTATGGCAGAACCTCGACCGAGTATGCTACCGGAAGGGGCGAGAAAGCCATGCAGTAGAAGATCTCGTATACGAAGATGAGTGCCATGACCGCAACGCCAGCAGACTTGGCTTCAGTGGCAGCAAAACGCTCCGATGCGATGGTCCACCCTGTAAAGACCAGCAACATGCCGATTGTAGAGATTCGGAAGAGAGGACGGCGACCGACACGATCGACGAAGCAGGCGCTAGTAAGAGCGAGAGCCCAGTTCCAAATATTGATGAGACCGTTGACCAGGGCTTGTGTCTTCTTGTTCGTGATGCCGACGCTGTCCATGACTCGGGAGAGATCTGCAGATTCATTAGGTCAGCCATTAGCCCGTCAGAATGTGACTGAAGCCTACTTACAGTAAGAGATCAAACCGTTTCCAGACCATTGAGACATTAGACCCATGCAGATGACGAGGAACATCCTGTAGCGGTTACCCTTGGTGCTGACCATAGACTTCCAAGTAGTTTGACCAGATACTGTAGACTGTTAGTATAGTATGGCAGCGTGGCAGAGAGCGACTTACGCTTCTCTTGCTCAATTGCGGCTCGAATTTCTTCGTATTCCAGCTCTACCAGCTCCGTCTTGACACCTTCTCCATGGTACCTAGTAAGAGCTTCGAGGGCCTCTTCACTCCGGTCGTTCGAGATGAGCCATCGAGGGGATTCGGGGAGGAACCAGACAGTCGATAGCTGGATGATACTGGGTGCCATCTGAAGCAGGGAGGGGATTCTCCATGACCACGTGCTGGGGATTACTCGGGTGCCGTAGGTGATCCAAGCAGCTGCAATAGAGCCCAGAAACCAACTAGAAGAGTCAGCAAAGATAAGGTCAAGAAGAAAAGATTGACTTACCAGGTGTTGCAGATAGCTGTAATGGTGACTCGATCCTTCGGATGAGACAGTTCACTAACCATGCTAGGAGACGCAGTCGTAGCAAAAGACAGTCCAAAGCCCAGAATAAAACGACTGACAACAAACATGGCAAAGTTGGTACTCTCGCACTGCAGAATGGCACCAGCAATCATGATGATGCTTCCTGTAGTGATACCCCATCGTCTACCGTATTTATCAGCAACAAAAGGCGCAATAGGCGTTGAACAGATGCTGCCAAGCGACATGATAGCGCTCATGAGTCCAAGCTGAGAACCGCGTGGGTTGTCGAAGAAGTCATCCCAGTAGGACACAGTCTGCAGGGAGTTCATCATACTTCCATCATATCCAGAGGTTGCGTATGACACAACACATGCTGGGAAGAGCAGGAAGTAAAGATGTCTGCGCGCAGCTGACTTGTACCAGCTTGGAGACTCGTTGGAGAGCTCAGATATGCGCGAGGGCTTGTAGGCTGCATCGGTGGTGCCCTGCTGGCGGGCTTGCTTGGCGAGCAAGTCCTGCTTTGGAGCTGGAAGACGATTTCGAAGAAAGTTCATGGCGAAAGATCAATCCAAAGGAGATGTTGGTGGTGATGAAGGAGATAAGAGCAAGTCACCCTGCATGGTAGGTTGTCTTATATATGTGTTTATGATGTGATAAAAAACCGGGAGTGAGAGACTTGCTTTTGCCTATATTGTCTACCGACCTAGAGTGCACCTGGTTAGCATCCGAAAACTCGGGTGTCATTCAGCCCATCAATTCGATAGCGCTGCAGCTAAACTTTGCGGGGTCAAGACCAAATGTCTGGGGAACTCCGCATGTTGCACATGGGGATCGTTCCATGTGTCGGGTAAAGTCATCTCATCGGGGAAGCTGTGAAGTCTTTGCTTCGCCAGAGAATTGCTTATAGTCATGAGCGAGGTGTTGCGGAGCCGGAGGATCGAGATGGACCAATCATGGCGTCTCGGGGGAGCTAAATCGTTGCCCCTACGTATCTTCACGACTCGTGTTCCACTTTGAGAATATCGGGGTTAGATTGTAGCTGCCCCGAAACGCTATGATTGGCTCGCCTCCTCTCGGGGCAAGGAATTGACTCCCCCGAGGGATGCTTGATGCTCAAGAGAAGTTGGTTTATCCTCGGTAATCCACAAAGTCGTCATGAGCTAACATCATTGGTATGATAAAGAGATGTGCAAAGTGGACTTACTCCGGGGGAGTAGAGGTCATGGGGTATTTAGGACCAGTCCATGCGCGTCTGTTTCTGGATTGTCTGCACTATTGTTGACCAATTCACCGGCTGCTGACTTCAATCATGACAACCGGAATCCTAAAGACAGACTGCGATCGCATCGTCGACGCGAACGGTGATGCAGTACTCTTGCGCGGTGTAAGTAGTCGTGCCCATTCTACACGCTCTCATGATATATTGTAAATTGCGACGTATTGACGCTGTCGTCACAGACGGCCCTCGGCGGTTGGATGCTCATGGAGAACTTCATGAATGGCTTTCCTGGGCGAGAGCATCAGATACGTGCAGCGCTCTTGAAAGTGCTTGGCCAAGAGAAGCACGACTTCTTCTTTGACAAGTTCCTCGAATATTTCTTTGGTGAAAAGGATGCTGAATTCCTTGCCTCCTTGAACTTCAACTGCCTGCGATTATGCCTCAACTACAGACACTTTGAAGATGACATAAACCCATTCGTTATCAAGGAAGAGGGTTTCAAGCATGTTGACCGAGTCATCAATCTTGTAAGTCGCAACAACTTAACTTCCCGCCAGCTGCTAACATAGAGCGAAACCGCAGTGCGCCAAATATGGTATCTACACTATTCTCGACCTTCATGCCCTACCTGGTGGACAGAACCAGGATTGGCATTGCGATAACCCGACCGGATACGCCGCCTTCTGGGACCACAAACACTTCCAAGACCGGGCAATCAACCTATGGGAACATATTGCTAGAAGATACAAGGGCAATCCATGGGTTGCTGGTTACAACCCCATGAACGAGCCTGCTGATTCTGAGTGGACTCGTTTGTTGGCATTCTACGACCGGATTGTGCCGGCAATTAGGAATATCGATCCTGATCATATCCTGTTCTTGGAAGGCAACACGTGAGTATCATCCATCGAGTTCTCCTTCTGAAAACTTACTGACGAGCGTCGATACAGATTCAGCATGGACTTCACAGGTTTCGACAGAGTATGGGACAACTCAGTATACGCCATTCATGATTATTGTGGTTTCGGATTCCCGAACCGGATCGGTAGATTCCAAGGGACAAAAGAACAGGAGAGTTACATTCGTAGAATGTACGATCGCAAGGTGGAGTTTATGAAGAAGCACAAGGTGCCGATCTGGAATGGTAAGTCTCATATGGTGCTTTTGATGACCTAAAATAACCTCTTTCTACAGGTGAATTCGGTCCCATCTACGAACGAAAGGAGTACAACGCAGACTGGGAAGTCCAGAACCAAGAGCGATACGATATGCTGGATCGACAGATGGCTATCTACACATCGGAGAGCATTGGTATGTCACCCAAGAATCCATTCCATCTCATCAATGGCACTGAAACAGCTCAGCATGGTCGATCTGGGCATACAAAGACGTCAACGTCATGGGCATGACCCATGTCTCCCCAGACTCTGCCTGGCTCAAGCTTCTCGGACCCATCATCAAGAAGAAACGCGATCTCGCCGTCGACTCATGGGCTTACGACGATGCGCATCTCCAAGACGGCCTTTTCGGTCCACTACACCAGTGGTTCGAAGATAACGTCCCTGCACAGTACTCCAAGAAGTACCCCTGGCAGTGGCGCATGCACATGCACGTCTTCCGCGGCATCCGAGGCATCACCATGGCCGAGTACATGATCCCCGAGTGGGCGGATTACTTCAAGGACAAGACCTTTGAGGAACTAGATGAACTCGCTGCAAGCTGGAAGTATGAGAATTGCATGCAGAGGGAGCAGTTGAATGAACTTCTCAAGACATATGCCCCCATGAAGGCTGGTGATAAGAGGCTGGAAGGAAAGGTAATTGAATCGGAAGGTACTGCAAGTGATGTGGCCTCTAAGGAGGCATCTGTCTCAGGTGTTGGTATCTTTGAGCTGTCGCCTGAGGAGAAGCTGAAAGCTGAGCTGAAGAAACAACAACAACCGCAAGCCCAACCTGTACCTGTTGCAGCATAGGCGTGACATGAGGCATACCATGTATTAAGCTTCAGTTCAAAGCAATAAAGAAGTAATATCTATATCTGTAAACAAAATCAGTTTAAACATGCGATTATAAGTCAAGTAGTATTTATTAGTCCCCTTGTCTTGCTATGCTATTTCTCCGTGCCACATCAAGCCTCTCCAGTATTTCGATATGCCATGAAAACTCTGCTACGCTCTGGCTGAAACGAGCGAGGTTCCTCTTCCCACTCAGAATCACATCCTCCACATCGTCAGGCAATAGATCTTTGAACAGTGGAAAGATGGTCGCTACCATCAGGATGATAGTCATAGTAAAGGTACTTAAGTGAATTAGACATCATTAGTCATGGCCAAAGCAATAACGGTAGGATCACTCACACCATCCCAGTGGGGAATAAACATGTCAAGCTATTCACCGTCTGGACATCAAATACCTTGATAAACCCCGTGCATCCATCCAAACAAGACTTGGATCGTTTCAGAACTGCGTCTTTGCAAGGATGCGATTCAAAGTTGTCGATGTTGAGAACGATGAACTCGATGAAAGGCCTATGTATAATGTATTGGCCTGCATAGTATCTCCCCTTGAGTCTCAAGATATTCCATGAGTTATTGCCAACTGGAATGCCCTGAATACGCGCTGTAGGTGATTGGAGACTTGCAGGTGAGCTTGTGTCAGCCCCTGTCATTGGGACATCTTGAGACGGATTGCTGAGGAGGAACTCGGGTAGGTTGCGGTATATGGCAGAGTGATGTGACCAGAGATCTTCGGATATTCTGAGCAGCCAAGATGCGCAGTTTGATCGTCTTGTCCGGAATTGCTCCTTGTCATCATAAACAACACTGTTGACGGTGTTCAGAAAGCGTCTGATAGCTGAGTTTGTAGTTATCTGAAACGCCACGAGCTCTTCCTGGCTCCTTATCGAGGTTGCTTCTGATGACTCCGGTGCGGATGGCGAGATTGGGTGTTTCTCAGCAGTAAAGGCCGGGTATGGGATTTTGTCTTCATATCTCGCTATACCAGATGGTGATACAATGGATATCTCGGATATGAAGTCACATTCGTATATGAAGGATATCCAGTACAAGCGACGGAAACCATCCGAGATATTCTCATTCTTGGCTTGTAATCGGGCCATGGTCTCACACTTGACAGCCGTTGCGTGCGCCCAGTGGAAGGCTTCTGCTACTGCACCCGTTGCACCCATGTAGATGCTGAGTTGTCAGTCAGTCAGTTATATAAGGTGTGAAATGATAACTCACCTTGCGAGCATACTCGCCTGAGCAGCTTCTAATGACATGTCAGTCGAGACGTAACCTAGGATCAATCTCGCTTTGCACCATAATTCGCTTCTTAGCTGATCCTCAGGACTGCTTGAGTTGTTTGGGAGTGTTTTATGGTTATTTTCGAGGCAGATGTCAGATTGCCCACTTGAACTCAATAGTGCCAGGCAAAGAACCACGAGAAGCAGGCCGTATTGCGGCATATTAACCGTCGGTGTCTCTTCATTTCCATAAACCTTTCTTGCTGTTACACTCTCGAAGATATTCAGAATGTCGCTCTTCAATAACAGGGGGAAGAAAATATTGACTTTTGTAAAATAGAGGTGAATCAAGTCGTGCAGTCGTGCAACACCATCTTCAGGGCATAAGCTAAAGTATGAGCTATCGTAGAGCTTCCACGAGGAAGGAGGCTGTGACGTGGTTGAGGGATGTTTGCTGTTCTGCTGCTCTTGAAAGAAAACTTCAGTGGCATCTGCATACCTCAGCAAGTCCTGTTGATCTGTGCTGCTTTCTGATAGCAGTGTCTGGACCAAGCTCCATGAGAAAACGTGATTGGCGTTGGCCGTATGTGACAGAGGTATTTGAACCTCAAACACAGGCTCTCGACCCTCAGCGGTTGAGTCATGCTGTGGATCATGATGGCTCACAGGTGACGCTTCCGGCGGAGCTCTCTGGGCCTGTGATACTGAATTCGATGATAGAATGCGATCCTCGAGAAGTTGCATCCGCTCGAGGAGGACTTGAGTGTTGTAGTCAATCTTGGGTTGCTTTGCATCTCGGTAGACGCAATCGACATTCTGTGAAGCGCAGAGGCCGCATCTTGGCTGAGCAGCGTCACAGCGCGTCTTGCGCATACGGCAGTTTACGCATGCTTGTATCACTCGTCTTCGGTTGGGAAATTGATTATATGACATTTTTGTTAGAGGCTGATATTGATGGTGCGATATCGCAAGAGTCTGGACTGAGATGGTGGCGACGATGGAGTAGGCGGTCAGAACTGGCAGAGAACTAGAATAGTTAGGAGTCTTTGTACACTTACAACTTACGACTGCTATGTGCGGCGTGTATGAGTCCTTCGTATAAGTAAGAAGGGGAACAATTTAATATTATCTATAGCTAGTGCTAATTATTGAAATCTTGTTTCTCATCCGCCCGCAGTGTTCTGGCTTTAGTTAGAGACAAACTCACATCTTGCCCCGTCACTGTCTTCATGGACATTCCATCCTTACGCTTGACCAAAAGCAAGGTTAACTCTGCCCTTAACAGCTTAAATCTTGATAACAAGACTCAATGATTGCTACAAATTTTGTGTGGCAATATTCCGTCTATGCCGTCCATACTTGATAATGTAAAACGGCTTGCTTGATTCGAAGTAGAGTATATCCATCGCGTTCCTTAAACCGGTTAGAACAAATACTTAGATTACATTCAGGCGCAATAACCACGAAATTCATGGACATGAGCCGCGATCTTGGACCATGCTTTGGTGGTTTGTCCAGCGAGCTTCCCGCGCGGTAAGTTACCTAAAGGCCGAGCTGCCGCGCGCTTGATTTGTCATATCACTTCCTCGTGCTACACTCAATCATCTGAGCCCATTGACATCATTCAAAGTCATGAAGTAGGATGTTAACCAGTAAATGTTAACTCTAGAAATGAATGTCTCTACTTCAGCCTTTATCTTGCATATTATGACTGGCCTACATAGCGAGCAGAGCTCCCATTCGCAGCAGCCAACTGACTCTGGTCAAACCTCTATGATCTAGCCGACTCTGATATGGGATGATCCCACCTAAATTTTGTAAGCATTAATAATTAGCAAATCTCTACTCCGTAGAAACTTGACCCCAGTTCTACTATATGTGCCTACATATATATATATATGAGCATTATCCCCTGGTCAAGTCTTATACAGATTATCGAAATCGCTAAACAAGACTAAGCCCAGCCTACCAAAACTCATACATTATTGGCACAGAAGTGATCGACCAGCACAACCTCGTCACCATAACCAATCATCGACAATGCCGGAACTGAGAGCTATAAGCAAAATCTTCACCGCGCTAGAACAGTCCGAAGGCGCTGGAGCTAGAGTACGGCGCTCCATCGGCAGCCGACAACAGCGCAACTTCTCACCATTCCTTATGCTTGACTACATGAACGGGGGCAATGGTGCAGGATTCCCCGATCACCCCCACCGAGGACAAGAAACAGTGACCTACATCCTCAAGGGCGCTGTTGAGCATGAGGACTTTGCTGGGAACAGGGGCATTTTGAATGCTGGAGACTTGCAGTTTATGACTGCGGGCAGAGGCATCATGCATTCCGAACAGCCCGTCCCGAGCCCTGATGGAAGCCAAGGTGCTGGCTTACAGTTGTGGGTAGACCTCCCAAAGCATCTCAAGATGTGCGAACCCAGATATCGAGATCTGAGAGCCAAAGAGATCCCGCTCGTGCATTTAGACAATGGCAAGGTTCTTGTTAAAGTCATATCAGGCAAGGTCGGCAACGTCGATAGCGTCAAAGACTTGTCGTATACCCCTGTGTGGTATCTAGACGTCGAGATTCAACCAGGTGGTACGCTAGTTCAACCCCTACCTAAGGATTGGAATGCATTCTCTTTTGTGTTTGAAGGTTGTGCGGATTTCGCATCTTCAAGTGGCACCTTGACGAGGGTGGATCAGCATGCCACGGTGTTATACAAACCAGGAGGAGATGCCGTTTCTGTCCAGGTTGCTGAGGGCCAAGGTTCCAGCGCTCGCCTTCTCATTATCGCCGGCCAGATACTCGACCAACCAATCGTCCAGCATGGACCCTTTGTATCTACGAGTTCTGATGGTATTCGTCAGGCTTTCGAAGACTTCTACGCTGGTAAAAATGGATTTGAGAGAGCAAAGGGATGGCAGAGTGAAAATACGAAGCGCAGACTGAGTATATAGAATGTATAAGTAAAGGCTTGCAAACATCTCAGGATAACTGATCTAGGTCTATATGAGCATATCAAGGACATGAGCCGTGGACTATCCAAATCCTACTGACGTTGTAAAAAAAAGAAATCTCTAAACGCACGCTTAGATGCAAGGCGGTTACCACTGCCCCGCGTATCTTTGACTACACCTTGCCATGCTGCGTTGAGAATCCGCCGTCTCACAGCCTTGAATCCCCTCAGGTTTTTGCTGGATATAAAGTACGCAGCTAGACCCGATACATGCGCCGCTGCCGCACTCGTGCCCCCAGAATATTCAGGTCCATCATCAACTGACCTCGAGGCGGCAGGGACACGAAAGCCCGGAGCGAAAATATCAACACTAGGGCCGTAGTTGGATATAGGACAGCGGCAGTAACCGGGGCCACTCGCAGCGACTGTGATGGCGGTAATGGCTGAGGCAGGGGAGTAGCCACAAGCAGATGCTGCATTATTGCCTGCAGAGACGACCACCGTGATGCCAGCATTGGTAGCCTTCTCTACCGCGTCGTTGGCCATCGCATTGTACGGACCTGACATATACAGGTTTATGACACTCCTGTCAGAAACACCTCTGGTGGCGGCGTCTCGGATAACCCATTGTATGGCCTTTGCGATATATGACATTTTGCTTTCACTATTTTTATTTGATACCTTGACCGAAATCATGGTGCAATTCTTGGCCACACCATGTGTCTTGCCTCCAATAATTGATGCCATATGAGTGCCATGGCCATTGGTATCACAATTTGGCTCTCCTGGGATGAAGTTTGGTCCGTATACAGCTCGGCCAGAGAATTCGGTATGTGAGACATCGATGCCAGAATCAAGGACGTATACATATGCACACGATCCTGCGGTTTCATCGTAGCGGTATTGGCGTGAATTATCGTCTGTGGAATGGCCTTGGGAAATCCACGCGTGATCACATGGGGCATTGAGCTGCGATTCAGACTCCGGCATTACTTCAGGGCGGCGAGTAACGACTTCCGAGGTAGGGGGCCGCTGTCTTGAACATAGCATCTTTCCTAACACTTGTGCGCTGCTATCTGTCAGTATGCAATACACTGTTTGTTGCGAATGGGACTTACCATTTCCGTGGTAGTGCTGAGATACCACGTTTTTCAGTCATTTTGGATCCCATGCTGCTCGATATTACGGGGTTTGGTGGACTATTGTGTGATAATGGAGTTCTGAGGGAATAGTCACGCCGGCTTCTTTTATACCAAGAACATGTGTAAGTTTGATTGGCAGCTGAAACTTGCGACTGAGGACTTGTATCATAGAGAACCTTTTGTTATCATAAAGTTAACTGGCGTAAACTGCCACCTGGCACTGAAAGATATGTACGATTTGGCACGAAATATATACATGCTTTTACGGGAAACTATTAACTTTTGTGTGTGAACTATGTCGGGTATCCCAATGAAACGGATCACGGGAATGCACATAAGACAAAAACATAACTTTGATCTTAACCTTTGGTTGGAAGACCTCGTAAAGTTTATAGACAGCCTTATTATGTGTCGACTTAGAGCTAGGTTTCGGTCAATGGACAAACGTAACACAATAGAAAGGTGTATCTGCTGGGGGATATAAGCTAATCAGGTTTGGACACAAGACCATAAAATCGACACTGGGTCACTGGAAGGATTAAGTATTATTAAAATCGAACGAATGGTGTTGTTATTAGCTGCCTGCGCTACCTAGGGTGCACCGCCCATATAATCAATATATGTCTGCTCGAGGTGACAGGCTAAACGAGTTCGCACGCAATGTCGGAGGACATGTTGATCACTATGTTCAATAGCATTAACTACGGTTTTGACTACGTCCAATCTATCTAAACAGATATCACGAGACATCGGTGATGCCTTGCGGGAAGTGGCAGAGTGGTTGGATCTCCAAAGAAGCTTCCAGCCTGACTAATCCCCAAGCCATAACACCAGACCCATCGGAGTTCCTCCGCATACCAGCCTACCCCAAAACGGCCCAGCACCAAGCGCCTATAAAATATTCCAACAGCATCTCATAACCGCCATCTTCAGCCAAGTTCTGCATATCCTCTAAGAATGAACTTTTACCCTGCGCCCCCCGTGATCAAGGCAGAGATTTACCTGCGCATCCCAGATGATAAGCGTTGCTTAGGTCAAGAGTCGGAATGGCGGGGGGGCTTTGCGGGGTCGTTCCAGCACATCTTCCTTGAGGGACCCGTTGTCGACAGCGCTGGGAATATCTATATCGTTGATGTTCCGTACGGTCGCATCCTCAAGATTGATGGCGAGAAGAATGTCACAGTTGCGTGCACTTGGGATGGCGAGCCGAATGGGCTCGTGGGGACTGCTGATGGGGATTTGTTGGTCGCGGACTACAAGCAGGTATGCACTTGTCCCTAGGTTTATGAGTGATACTGACAACAATAGGGTATACTGTCGTTTAGTCCAGAGACAGGAAAGATTGGTCCAAAGTTGACGAGAAAGAATCTCGAGCGATTCAAGGGACCCAATGACTTGATTGTTGACTCAAAGGGCAATCTCTACTTCACGGACCAAGGCCAAACCGGCATGACAGATCCAACAGGTCGCGTCTACCGCTTATCACCAGATGGAAGACTCGACACTCTACTTGACAATGGCCCCTCACCCAATGGTCTCGTCCTCTCACGAGATGAGCGCTTTCTCTACGTCGCCATGACACGGGCAAACCAAGTCTGGCGCCTCCCCCTCCACGCAGACGGCACTACCTCCAAAGCCGGCGTGTTCTTCCAGTCTTTTGGTAACGCTGGTCCTGATGGTCTTGCGCTTGACGAGGAGGGTAATTTGTTCATCTGTCATCCAAGTCTTGGTTCGGTCTTTGTGGTGGATACACATGGGATACCCAAGGCTCGAATTGTTAGTGGATCGCCGGGGATCAATCTAACGAATTGCTGCTTTGGGGGGCCGGAGCATAAGACTTTGTTTATTACTGATAGCTTGGAGGGGAATATTCAGAAGGTGGAGTGGCATTGTCGGGGAGCTGTAGCTGCACCGGCGCTGAAACAAAGCAAAGAGTAGTAATGACGAAGATTTGAATCTGCCACCGCATTGAATTCTACTTGTTAGGCATTGTATTGCAATTGATCAGTCATTTCTCTTATCTCATCAGTAAATAGAAATTAGAAGCGTCTGATTTTGATCCCATTGTCCTTCCTCAAAACAAGGCGATGGCCCGAGAGTCTAGACTCACTGGAGCGTCCTAGAGGCAATCTGCACAGTTCAATCAACAGTCTGAGCGCCAGTCTCATGACACTTTAATCGTACTCCTCAATGTCAGTTCGCCCAAGACTTCATGACACGGTATCATCTCCGCACACTCTGACTAAACCCACCAGCGCCAGATCAACTCATTCCGTCAGTTGGCACAACTTACCGGATCCTTTGCCGGAGCGTTCCCCAATATAGCACTATCATTAACTCGTGACGAGGGGTAACCCATCTCCGTCTGCAACTTCCTCAAATCTACGCTCCGAAACCTCCTCCGGGTCCAGCCCGATAGCACTAGGACATGCTCCGACGACACTTTGACTCCACGCTAAACAAGGGGCCCACTCCGACGTCTGGGGAAGACTCGAATCTCGGGGAACCAAGATTATCCCCGCCTTTTTTCTCCGCGACGTGAGCGTTGCATTTTTTCTCCACGCTTGGAGTCGGCGATCCCTGTTGACTCTCTGGGGAAGGGTTCTCTGCGAGTCTGGGTAGGATATAATTTACCCCCTTTCTCCTGTTCATACTCTTGTTTCCTCAGCTTCAAGCTCTTGTTCTCCTCCATCTCATTCTCCTCCCTCTTATTCTCCTACCCTTCACCCATACATTCAGCTAAACATGACGAGACCAAATATGATCAAGGCCACGAGACGGGCCATCAAAGACAGTCCCAAGGAGATCTTCAACTGGTATCTCCTTGCGTGCACCTGCATCTGGAGTTTCTCTGGTGTCGCCAAGGGTTTCGATGAAGGTTAGTCTCACATCCATCCGCCGCCAACTCCAACTAATCACTTGGCATTGATGCAGGAAACATCGCCTCCCTCGTCATCATGGAGGTCTTCAAAGAGCGCTTCGGAATCAACAACCAGACCGATCATGAATATGCAAACACAAAAGGCTGGATCGTGGCTATCGTTACGGCTGGTGCAGTCTTTGGATGTCTGGGTTGTGTCTGGCTCACCCAGCGTCTTGGCCGAACGCGTACCTTTCAGTTCTTCACTGTTGTCTATATGGCTGGCATCTTTGGTCAGACATTCAGTAGTGGAAATCTTGGTGCTCTTTATGCCACTCGTGTCATTGCTGGTATTGGCATTGGCGCGACAACTGTCCTGCCTTCGGTCTATATCGCAGAGGTATGCCCCCCCTAGACTCTTTACGGTCTCCGACTAACGCTTAACTTTGTTCAGATCTCACCCCAACCTATCCGTGGTCTCTTGACTCTCCAATACACCTGCTGCCAACAGCTCGGCGTCGTCTTCGGCTTCTTCTTCAACTACGGTGTCACGAAATATCACGCCGGAACCAACCTGCAATGGCAGCTCCCTACCGCACTTCAGCTCATCCCAGCTCTCATCTGGGGTATCGGCACATTCTTCACGCCCGAAACTCCCCGCTTCTTACTCAGCCAGAACAAGAAAACAGAAGCACTTGCAACGCTGTCTCGATTCCGAGGACTCCCAGAAGATCATCCTTATGTTCAATCTGAGTTTCAGGGTATTGAGAGCCAGTTGAATCATGAGATTGAGATTGTCTCTGGTGCCAATACTTGGGACTTGATCAAAGAGACCTTCACAGATCTCTCCAACAGACGACGCTTTGTTCTCATGTTTGCTTGCCACGTCTTTGGACAGTGGTCAGGCGCCAACGCCATCACTCAGTATAGCCCTACTATCTTTGGGTATCTCGGTATTGAGGGCACTGAGGCTCGTTTCCTTGCAACTGGCTGCTACGCCATTTTGAAGTTTGTGTCTGTCCTCATCTTTTCTGTTTTTGTCATCGACTTCATCGGTAGACGTCGATCTCTCATGACTGGCATCACCATGCAGATCTTCACTCTGGCTTTCGTCGGTGCTTATCTGAAGGTCACTAATGGCTGGACTCCCGAGAAGATTGAGGCAAGCTCATCTGCCATGGCCGCTAGTCGCGCAGCTATCGCAGCCATCTACATCCACGCCATCGCTTGGTCCATCGGCTGGTTCTCCATTCCCTACCTGGTCTCAGCCGAAGTTTTCCCTCTCAGAATTCGTTCCATCAACGTTTCTATTCTCATGGCTGTTCATTGGGCCATGTATTTCGGTTGCTCACGCGCGATGCCGTCCCTCTTGGCAGCGACTCAGCGTTATGGAGCTTTCATGTTCTTCCTTAGCATCTGCACTGTCTCTCTTGTTTATGTTTACTTTGCCATGCCTGAGACATCTGGCCGGTCTTTGGAGAGCATGGATAAATTGTTTGAGAGACCCTGGTACACGGTGCATAAGATTGCCTACCCTACTGCTGATGATTTGAAGCCTGCGGCTCACGAGATCCTCGAGCCTGAGATGAAAGATCAGGAGTCTGTAGTCTCAAAACATGTTGAGAACAGATATTAAGTGTCTAGAAAAGAGAACCTTGAGGATGGGATTACTACAGCGAAGCTTTTAGGCTGATGGTTGTGTAAATAATTCTTTAGCTGTCGCAAAATCAGTGTCTCAAAATACGCCAAACTTGACCTATTCCTATTCTAGTGAACAATTTTGCGGGGTGCAGCACGTGACACATCCCCTCTATTTCCGTAGACTCCCTAGACTCCTCATAATTGGAGCATTTATACCTAGCAGCTCCCCAGATTTTGCTCATTAACAACCCCAGCTTTGGTTCCAGCCAATCACGCATGGAAGAGGATGTCGCGTCTTCCAAGACTCCCAGCCTGTCAATCTTGCGCCCAGAAGAAGACAAAGGTTAGACTTGGTAGTTACACGTTCAATTACCTTGCTGATGAAGGATATTTCAGTGTGATAATAATAGGCCAAGTTGCTCTCTTTGTACACGGAATGGGCAGGAATGTCTCGTCGCGTGTATTGACTCCGATAATAATGGCCCGTTGTCGAGAGCGTAGGTCTCTTGCAATGCCTCGTCTCACTCATTCTGACGATAGTTACAATATAGCACGATCGACGAGCTCGAGAGAAGAGAGCAGGAATTGTCCAACAGGCTTCAAGAACTCGAGTCAGTGGCAGTCGCTGACCCAAGCACGGTGGATACCTCGAGTCCAGATGATAGACATACTGTGAGGTCGATAGCAGCATCGTCGCCCGCTACACGTGAGGGCGCAAGCCTGAGGTTTGTGTCCACATCGCTATTCGTTGAGGAAGATTAAGCTAACATATGCTGATAGCTTTATCGCGCATTTGTTCTCAGACGCTAATTGGAGAAAGTCACATGCCACTTTGCTGAGAACATTGGCTGATGCACCCGGTACCGATGAAGTCTCAATAGCTCCATGCTCTTTGCCTTCTGCAGTAGAGACACAAATGCTGTTCGAAAAATAGTCAGTCACAATCATTCTGTCTTTACCCTCCTACTAACAAGCCTGCAGCTTGAGCTGGGCACACATACAAAATCCATTTCTCCTCCGTAGAAGTATCTGGGCACTGCATCAACGTCTCTTCAATGGCCAAGGCACTCATAGCAAAGCATCAAGCCACGACCTATTTAGAGCCTTCATGATATGTGCCATCGGGGCAGTTCTGCCGTACCGCAATAAGCTTCACCATCGACACCCAGAGGCATACTACAATGCAGCTCTACAGCATCTCGGCGGCGACTTTCTGACCCGGGGCCTCGATTCTGTTCAAGATCTGCTGCTGATATGTAGACTCGGAATCTACCATCCGATCGGTTCGTTAGCATGACCTTGAACGTGCGAAATGCTGACCGCTTCGCAGGTACTTCTATCTGGGACGTCGTTCGGCTCTGCGGGCGTCTCTGCATCGAACTCGGTCTCCATAACGGCACTGATGTCAGAGGTGATCTACTACAAACACAGCTCAGACGGAGAGTATTCTGGCAATTCTACCTCATCGATCGCTACAGTTCAACAACTCTGGACCGGCCATTTTTGATTGACGACGCAGACATCGAGACAAAGTTCCCAGTTGAAGTCAGCGACGAGGAACTCGAAGCAGCCAGTCAGAACGTGCAAAGTCTCGACTCTTTCAGCTTTACACGGGAACCAAATGTTCAAAACGAAATGACTGTCTTCTTCATCTCTGTGCGGCTGAGGCAGATATCATCTCATATACAGACTGAGTTCTCAAAGCTGAGGCGCAAGATCTCGAATACTAGGTCAAAGCACTTGCTCGCCGGTCACATTCACGTTGTCATGACCAAGTTGTTTAGGGAGTTGAAAGACTGGAGAAACAGCAACCCTATCATACAGGAACCGAGCTGTCTGTACGAAACACAAGAGTGGTATGACTTGCTCATTGCTCGTGAGAGACTATCTGTCCTCCGTCGTGCAATCGATCTTGTCCCAAAGGTCAATGGATCTCCACCGAAAGAAATCCTGACAGTCTTCCTCCGATCTGCGCTGGAGACTATTGAGAGATATCACATCATATGCCAGAAGCGAGAGATGATGACACATACACGGAGTTACTTTCACATGCTCTTCACAGCTGCGTTGTCGGTCATGTACTGCATTTCCGTATCCAAGAAGCTTACTCAGGAAGACATGCGTGCATCTCATCAAGGTCTGCTGCGTTGCCACGAGCTGTTGAACAGCGTTGCTCGACAGCTCCCGGACGCAAAGAGCTATGTATCTGTCTTTGAAGCTCTACACAGAGACGTATCACAACGGCTGTGGCCGAACGTGCGAGATATGCCCGTCAGCCTCCCAGTCGACCCAGCCATGGGCTTCTCCAATGATATGAGCACCTTCAACGGGCGAAGCTTCTCTCCGGACCTGGGTACGAATACTCTGCCCAATGGCTTAGCAAACATGCCAGACTTTTCGACGAATCGTCAGTTCTTTGATCAAGGCTTGCAGTCGCGATCGGGTCTAATGGATCCCGTGGGCCAGTTTGCTGTTCCAGGACAAGATGGGAACGATATATCTGAGGAGTATCAAGATGGGTCTTCGGTAAATTGGGCGCTGTTGAACTATGATTCGTTGTGGAATATGGAGTCTGCATTGGGCCAGTATGTTTATGGAGATCCCACCAATCCCAGTGTCTGGGACGGCTTTGAGTTTTAGAAAGAACTTGGTACCATGAATCGTGTATTCTTATTAAATGATCTATGACATGGAATGATCTCTGCTATCTCATTGGTTGTTCAGCGCAAACTCCAACAAATATCTCGCTGCCGCCATTCCCGTTTGCATCTGCGTTTCCGCCGTCGCAGCTCCAATATGAGGCGTACTAACAGCTCCAACCTCCCAAAGTGAGTGATACCTCTCATAGCTTGGTGGCTCTTCCTCATGACAATCAAGACCAGCTCCCCAAATGAGACCTTCAGACAATGCGCGCTTGAGATCATGCTCATTAACGATACCTCCACGTGCAGTGTTGATGACAATAGCTGTTCGCTTCATCCTCTTCATCTCAGAATAGCTAATGAGGCCTCTTGTTTGTGGAGTAAGAGGCATGTGAACGGTGATGACATCTGAAGTCTCCAAAACCTCTTCAACAGAACTGGCTCGCTGATGAGGAATATCGGCCCAGGCATCGGCAGGGAGGAAGGGATCATAGGCAATAACATCTGCTTCAAAAGCACCTCTGAAGATACTAGCGACGCATTTACCGATATTGCCCATCCCGAGAATACCGATCGTCTTGCGATGGAGAATCAAGCCAGAGCATTTCTCCTTGGGTACAAGAATGCCCGACGACTGTTTGGCAACGATAGAGCCAACCTGGCGAGCAGATGCAGTAGCCAGTGTCAACACGAGCTCAGCAACTGCACGTGCATTAACACCGGGAGTGTTGAAGATCTTGATCCCACGAGCAGCGCAGGCATCAGCGTCAATCTTGTCAATGCCAACGCCTTGTTTGCCAATGGCGATCAAGTTAGGGCATGCCTTGATATCTTCCGCAGTCAAGCGAGAAGATCTCATGAGGAGATAGCGTGCTTCTTGCCTCCATTGGCTGTGCTTGGGGTTATCGGGAGTGATGGCGTTGAAGTTCTCTTGGCAGTATGCCATAACTTGAGCGTGGAATGCGTCCATAACATAGACGGTTGGCTTCCCGGGAGAGAGACTCTCTGGTGGAGTGTCTGTTACAGCGCTTGGTGCCATGGTAAATGAGGTGAGAGTTCTGGTGAAAGGTGATGATTGTGGGGTAGTGTTTGTCTGGAGAACAAGAGGCTTAAGTCTTGCACTTTTATGTATCTCCCTCGAGGCGAACTCCAGCTCTTGTGACTCCCGCGGGATCAAACCGGTGAATCATTTCTCTTTTCTGTTCCGTTTTGCGGCATCCGTTATCCGTAGGGATCATGCCGATGTGAGATGGACAATGTCCGATGACTTTTCGGGGTGGCATGCGGCCCCACTCCGACCCCACGATCTTCTCGGCTCCAACAATCGGCTTTGGTCCTTGAATTTGCGTGGAGACAATTGATGGGGGAACGAGATCGGACGCGGAGAAGGACTTATCCTGCATCTGAGTCTTGAGGAAGAAAAATGACTCTTTGTGATCTTGGAGAGGTGTATATTAATACGCGGGACAAACCACCTTGACCGCTTCTATCCTCATCAACCACCAGCATCTCCAATCCCCAATACCCACTATCAACTCCTCCAATACACCAGACCAACTCGTTCAATCAATCCAATACTCTCACAATGGCTGCGCCTATTCCCCACCCCATGCGAGAGAAGCTCCTCCGCGATGAAGTTGCCTACACAATGAGCATCAAGCTCGTCAAGTCCATCGAAATCGCTGGCATGGCCAAGACAGCCGGTTACGATGGCATCCTCGTAGACATGGAGCACTCCTCCTTTGATCTCGAGACGACAAACCAACTCTGCGTCGCCGCTCTCTACGCTGGCATCTCCCCCATCGTCCGTGCCCCCAGCAAAGACCCCTTCTTCGTCTCAAGAATTCTTGACGGCGGCGCTCTTGGAATCATCGTTCCTCACATTCGTTCTGTGCAAGACGCTCAAGACGTCGTCAACGCAGCCAAGTTCCAACCCATTGGTCACCGTTCCTCCACAAACGGTCTCCCCCATCATCAGTTCCGCTCCATCCCCGCCAAGGTCTCCAACCCCGTCACAAACGCGGCTACCATGGTCATCCCCATGATCGAGACCCTTGAGGCTCTTGAGCTAGTCGATGAGATTGCCGCTCTTCCGGGTGTTGACTCTCTTCTCATTGGTACAAATGACTTGACTGCCGAGATGGGCATTCCTGGAGATTACGAGAACCCTCGTGTTACTGAGGCTTATGAGCGTACCATCGCTGCTTGTAAGAAGCATGGAAAGTGGCTGGGTGTTGGTGGTCTTCATGCTCGTCTTGATCTTGTTGAGAAGTTCTGCAAGATGGGAGCTCGCTGGGTCATGGCTGCGACTGATGGTCCTCTACTTCTCGGTGCTGCTACCAAGCGAGGTACTGAGATGGCTGCGTTGAATGCTTCAGTTGTCAAATCCCAATAGGCGAATGGTCACTCTGTAGAGAAGAAGGCTACTAATGGTGTTACCAACGGTACAAGGAACGGGGCTGTCACGAATGGCAACGGCATCACAAATGGGGCCACCAATGGCATCCCAGTTGCAGCATAAGGAACTAGTTGATCTTGTATACGCAAAATAGTTTATAGATAGTCGTTTTGTTTAATTTCCAAGTGTAATTCTCGGCATCATGCCCCAGTAGGCGCCCGTCTAGACTAAGTTAGACCACTTTCGATCAAACCGCACGTGACTCTAGGATCAAGTCCGATAAATCTGGGGTCTTCCGCAGCTTCCCCTCCGACCAAACGCGTCCCTCGGGCTCACTCCGTGTCGTATCTCTCTTCAACCGAATCCAAAGAAACATGCAACATGGCAACTGATTGGCGCGAACTATCCCGCGTCTCACTCCCAAGCCCTGCACGGGCCAGCAGCCCCAGTTCCTCACAGTCCCAGCCTCCGCAGAAGAACAGTCTCGCTTGTGAACGGTGCTTCAAGCGGAAACAGAAGGTGATGCTTGTCACTATCAGGCATTTTGGGGTACTTACTAATCTGTCTTAGTGTGATAGATTGCGTCCGGCATGTACTTCTTGTGCAGACCTTGGCGTCGAGTGCATTGCTCGCTCTCAGCAGTTTGACTTTAATGCTGAGGATACTACTTTGACGCATGCAAGAGTCAACGGGTATGTGATAGCGACGAGTTCATAGTTTGCATATTATTTACTAATGCTCTTAGTTACGTCGAGTCTCTAAGACGTCGAGTTGCTGAACTTGAAGAAAAGATAAAGGTTGCCGAGCAGAAACATATTCAAGCCAGACACGCATCTTTTGGCACCGCAGATGCTGTTTCGCCCATCAATGGCAAACGCCAACGCTCGAATTATGGATCTATCTCATCTGCCCCAGTGAATGAACAGACCGCTGCGAATGGAGAGGAGCAATCAAGTGTTCAAGACACCATGAGCGCCATCGGCCTCTTGTCTAACAAGGCCATGGCCGAGTCTCGAACAAACACGGGTGACAAGCCACATAAACTTGCAATCATTGAGTCAATATCAGCAGCTTTGACTGTGGATGGTCGAGATCCTTCTAAAGCATCATCATGTCAGCCGGTGTATGTGATAGACGAACAGCTCATCCCACTCACACGTGAATTGACACTGAGTCACTTCCAGCGCTTTCTGGACTGGAGTGTCTGGCTCCCTCATATTGACGAGAACCACTTCTTTGAGCAGTATGAGGCTGTTCTGGAGACGAGCAACCATGGAGCTGATCCAGCTAGAACTGCGCTGCCTCGCTTCAACACATACCTAGCTATAGCAATAGGCATCAGCATGTCACCTGATGCCGGTCGCCTTTCATCACTGGCTACCAATCTGCATGCTGCAGCTGTGAAGCTATTGCCCTACATTCTCCACTCCCAAGAGCCTCTGGACACCCTGCACTGCATGCTTTTGCTTGCAGCCTTCTCAATGTTTAGTGCCTCAGGTGGATCAACATGGCACCTCATGGGCTTCATCATGACGAACTGCATAGCTGCAGGCTTGCACAAAACTGTACCGCCAAGGAATACATCGGATACAGAATACACTTGTCGACTCGAGTGGCTATTCTGGAGCGTGTATCTTTGGGATCGGTAAGTGCAATGCCATCATTGGATGTATAGGACTGACGGATAGTATAGGTCTCTATCATCGGTCATGGGTCGGCCGTTTACTATTACTGAAGTTGATATCTCAGTTACGGTATAATACTCAATAGGACCGGACACGAACATTACTGACGATGGAACAGGTACCAGATATAACAGAAGATGAGACGACCACAGGACCAGTCAGAAATAAGCTCGCTTTGAGCAAGCATCTTGTCACGCATGCACAGCTTATCTCAGATATACTTGGAAGTCACCAGCCCAACCCACTCTTTTCCTACAGCAACCTCTGCTTCTGGCGAGAGTTTCCTCCACAAACCGGAGGCACCACTACCCCAACAAATCCTCAGTTCGACTACCTGGACCAGTTAGCATGCCGGGCACTGATCCTCATGGTCAGCGTAAACAACCAGAGCCTGACAAACTCCGAAGTCGATGCTGAGAGCGACAGCGAAGTGGAAGCCGATACGATCAGTTGCTGCAAGGCACTCATCGAGAAACTCTATAGTAGGTCTGGCAGTGGCACCACGGTATCTTTCCTAGACGCATATGATATCTTGGCAGCTGCTGTGGCGTATGTTTGTCTGGCTCAGCACGCACCGCAGCCGAACCAAACAGGCTTGACGCAAACATTCGAGGTAGTGAGCAAGGCTTCTATACTACTAACACAGTGCTCATCCAAGTTCTCTGCATTGAGCATCTTCCAGCAGTTCCTTCTATCACTGTCTACCAAGATGATGGAAGGACAGGGAAGCCTGCAGGTAAGTTCACTTTCCCCAAAGTGGATATGCTTAAAATATGGTTAACACCCGTAGAATTACCAGGACTTTATACCCCCCGAAATCCCAAGTCATCTACGTCGTATAGTGCAGCGCTATTCCTCATCAGGAGCAATCAGTAACTCGCTTTGATCGCCCAGCCCCCGGGCCAAGTCCGTCGGTCCCGGATCATGAAGCTTTCATTGGCGGAACCTAGCCGACGGGTTGAGTCCGAACGCTAGCCCCCGCGAGCGTCGCACTCTAACTTGTAAGGTTATTCCACAAACGCGGGGATGCGGGGTGACCGCGGTAGTGAGCTCGGATGGAAGAGCGAAAAGTACAATAAGATCTTGGCATTCTTGGAAGAACTTACCCAGGTTGGGGTAAAGATTGGGATATATAAAAGTGTACGATACCCACGGTTCTTGAAATGACCATCAGCACTCTCTCGCCATTCAACCTTATCACTGCTGAATTGTTCCTGAAACCCTTTCGAGAGACACAGTTCTGCCATCAACATGACTGGCTCCCTTCACTCAAAGCCTGGGTCTCTTGACATCAAACGAGATGTCGAGTATGAGGAGGTCGCTCCTGTGCGAGATGAGATCCTCGAGCGCTATCCGCTCATCAAGGACAAGACTCCAGAGGAGCGAGCTGCCATTGAGAAATCTCTGGTTCGCAAACTCGACTGGAAGTTTCTTCCCATGGTCACAGCCATGCTTCTAATGAAGTCAGTCATTCCATCTTCACTCACGCTTCTCTAACTAACTAATGCAGCTATCTTGATCGAATCAACGTCTCCAACGCTCGACTCGCCGGCATGCAGGAAGATCTTCACATGACAGATACCGTCTGGTCTACGGGCATCTCCATGTTCTACGTGGGCTATATCCTCTCTCAGATCCCCGCCAACGTTATCCTCGCCAAGGGAACCCCTCGAATCCTCCTCCCCAGCTGCATGCTTGTCTGGTCTTTTGTAACTATCTGTATGCCTGCTGTTACTGCAGGATGGGGCTTTTGTCTCTGCCGCTTCCTCATTGGTTTTACTGAAGGACCCTTTGTACCTGCTGTGTCTCTCATGACTTCTTCTTGGTACACCAAGCATGAGTCCCCTATGCGGATGGGTATCTGGCATGCGGGAAATACCATCTCTCAGGCTCTTTCGGGTCTTTTGGCTGCTGGTATCTTGACCAACATGGAGGGCGTCGCAAATCTCCGAGCTTGGAAATGGTTCTTGCTCCTTGAAGGTATGTCGTCAAGCACGAAAATACAGTTTACATGGCTAATTGTTCATCCAGGTGCTGTTAGTATCTTGGTAGCTCTCGTGAGCTTCTGGTTCATCCCCAACTTCCCTGACTCTACGGGCACATACTTCATCACCGAGGAAGAGGCTGCTATGGCTCAATATCGTCAGACTGTTTCTGCTGGCGGCATTGCTGAAGATGATGCTGGCGGCTACTGGGATGGTTTCTGGATGTGCATGAAGGAGCCATTTGCCCATCTCTTCGCCGCCATCCACTTCTTCTTGATCATCGCACAATCGTACAAGGACTTCTTCCCCTCCGTAAGTAACTTGTTGTTCTTCCTTCAACCGTGAATCATGTACTAACAATGCTGCGAGATTGTTGCTACACTCGGATTCTCCGGTACCACTACCTACCTCATCCAGGCTCCTCCTCCTATTATCGCCTTCCTTGTGATGATGGGCATTTCGTGGTCTTCTGGCCGTCGATTGGAACACGGTTACCACATCATCGTTCCTATCCTTTTTACCCTGATTGGCTGCGCTGTCATGATCACCACTCTCAATGTCGGCGCCCGATACTTTTGCATGATCCTGCTCGTCGTGGGTCCGTTCGTTGGTCTTAACGTAAGTTCTGTCCCTTATCTCATCATCCATAGCAATAGCCTTTACTGATCTATTTAGATACAAATCTCTTGGGAGACAACCGTCGTCCCTCGTCCTCGTACAAAGCGTGCTGCCCTCATTGCCTACGCCAACTGTGTTTCGTCTGTTTCACACTGGTTCACACCATATTTCTTCCTCCGAAACCAAGAGCCTTACTATCAGACTGGAGGCGGCGTTATCATCACAGGTTGTGGCCTGGTTGTGGTCTTTGTTCTCATCACAAAGTGGTATGTGGCTAAGAAGAACAAGGCCTTGAAAGCTGCAGAGGATGCAGCTGGTGAGCCTGAAGGATGGAGATTTGCTGGCTAGTGGATCTCAAGAAATTACAGCCAGCAGAGCATTGAACAAGATCACCATGAGTGTAGAGCTGGTTATCTGCTGCATCAATCAACTTTTACGTAAGATTATTTAGTCATTGGTGTCCAGTGGGCATTTGAAGGAATACATCACAATAGACCCACAACTCTTCGTTCCCTTCGAGCCAATCCATCCTAAGAACTATCCTCGTTATCTTGCCCCGCTTCTGAATGTTTGGAGCCAGAATCAGAGCCAGATCCAGAGTTGGAGTATGTGTCTGGTGAACCAGAAGTAGTTGTTGCTGAAACGTCCTGTTCACCGCCCTCATAATCTTCTTCGCCTTTTTGTGTAAAGCCGGCATGCACTGGGTGCAGTATATCAGCGTGCTGATAACACTTGTAACAGAGGCATAGCCATTTGCACGTCTCACAACCCCAATACAGCCCGTATATGCGCTATGAATCAAGATTAGCGGAAGGTTGAGACAAGAATATTAAGTACCAACCGATAGGCAATAGTCACAGCAGGCATTGTCCTGTTGAACTCCCCTCTTTTCTTTAGCCTTGACCTCCTCCTCTGTGTCTTTGGGCGTGTCGTTGGCTGGCACGCCACTATCTAGCAATGATATAACGTCTGGATCACTTCTGTGGTAGTAAGCAATGCTGAGCGGAGTCCACGTCTTCTCGCCCTGCTTAACAGTGACACCTGTCTTGGCCCCATGCTCAATGAGAAGTCTCACAACATCAGCACTCAGTGATGGCTCTCCTGCATTTTCTGACTTGAGTAGTGTTAAGCCGTGACGAGGTGCCCAACAAAGCGGTGTCCATCCATCAATATCTGGGACATCGATATCCAGTCTGTCACCAATAAGCGAGATGATCTTCTTCACAACTTCAAGTCTTCCCGTCTGCGCAGCCCAATGCAGCGGCGTACGTCCTTGTTTATCTTTGGCATGTATATCCCCCCCTCGCTCCAGAATAGCTTCGAAGTTGGCCAAACCGTTACAGGCCGCCAAATGTATAGGCATGCGGCCCATGTCGTCCTTCACATTAACCATAGCGTTTTCTTGGTCAAGAACGAGGCTGATGACAGGAGGCAGACTTCCGAGAGCAGCCGAGTTGATCGCATAGCCCCAGATACCAGCTTTGACAGTAACCTCCGCATGTACACTCTCGTGCCCTGACAGGAGATAGTGGACCATGTTCTCATATTCTAACGCGTCGATTGGACTCTGAGCAAGAAATAGGGCTTGTAAAGGCGTGCCCAGGAAGTCTTCAGTTGCATTCACGTTGGCACCATGCTCAACAAGGAATTTGATGATATCAAGTCGACCTGCTCTGCAAGCTTGATGTAGAGGTGAACCATGATGTGGGCATAGTGAGTTGACATTAGCTCCGCGCTTGATCATAAACTTCACCTTCTCGAAATCACAGTCTGCGTATACGTGCAGGGGAGTAGGTCTCTCTCCGGCCCCCATCTCAATGTTTGCTCCAGCATTGACTAGCTGCTTGAGGTCTTGGATCTTAAGATCGCGATAGTGTAGGACTCCTAGGCCATTATTCGCTGTCGCGTTTAGATCAATCCTCGAAGGGAATTCCAAGATAGTGGAAAGAGTTCCGCCAAATATTGCAAGGTGAAGTATTGACCTCCCTGTCTCCTTGTCTCGTCGACTCATGTCCGCGCCAGCTTCAGCAAGCAGCCGAACGATTCCATGATGGCCTCGTAATGTAGCGCACATGAGAGGTGTCCAGCCCTTGAGCCAATCGTTAAGAGGCTCGTCAACTCCAAAGCACTCAAGATCAACAGTTGCACCGTAATCAAGAAGTACCTCCACAGCATGCTGGTGACCAAAGCATGCAGCGTATGTGAGAGGAGTAAATCCGCGGGAGAAACCAACGTTAGGGTTTGCACCTTTATCGAGTAATAAGCGGGCTATCTTGGGCTGCTCAAGCGCAGAGCAAAGTGGTGCCGGCTTCTCTTTATAGGCTACGTTCGGATCAGCACCTGCGTCCAGGAGAATCTCGACAGCATTGTACTGTTTCATTATGACAGCATATTGCAATGGTGTCCACGTGTCATCGCTGGCCATGTTGACGTCAGCTGCATGGTCTATCAGCACTTTCAATGCTTTGTCCCTTTGGACAGATTCGCCCTCTGGTTTGTTTGAGTATGAGCATATCAGAGTGCTAAGCGGGGTGCTACCCTCACCGTCCTTACAGTTGACGTCTAGTTTGAGCTCCAGAAGTCTCTTCAGCATTCCGAAGCCCGCTTCCCTTAGCTCGGACCCGACGCTTGTGACTAGGAGAGGCTTCTTAAGGACTTTAGTCAAGGGATCAGCTCCAGCATCGAGAAGCATATCGAGGATATCGACGCGGGCATGAGTAACTGCCCAATGTAACGGAGGTCCAGACGGCCCAGGAATGTTCGGGTTGGCTCTATAGTCTAGGAGTAGCCTGATGCACTTCATGAAGCCCCCATCAGTCGCCGCATGCAAAGGCGTCCCCTGATCATCCCCATTGTGAGAATCTGAGATGCCCATATTCGGGTCTGCACCTTTCTCCAAGAGCAGTTTCACTGTGCTGTGGTTACCGCCAAGAACTGCAAGATATAAGGGAGTGAAGTTTGACTCGGAAGCACAGTCGACGTTAACCTGTGACTCTTCCAAAATGGTTTTGACAGTCTCGGTGTGACCTTCAAGGGCAGCCTTGTGAAGCGGGTTTCTTCCAGACAGGCTCGTGTACTTCATATCGGCACCGTGCTTCAACAGAATTCGGACTGTATTTGTATGCCCATGACACGCTGCCTGATATAGAGGGGATGCTTGCATAGATGTCTCGTTTCTCCAATCAACATCGGGATCTACGGGGCATCCAAGACCGAGAATCCTTTCAGCGAAGTCCTCTAGACCAAGATTGGCTGCTCGATAGATCAAAACAGGCGGCCACTCAAAGTCGGCAGGTATCTTCCCCTTGGCCTCTACTTTTTCCAACAGGGCATTCATGAGCGTCTCATTGCCAGAGGAGCTTGCGGCCTTGAGTACATCCCATGTCTCCTCTGGCGTAAAGTCATATTCACCAAGAAGATCTTCGACCACTTGTTTCTGTCCTTTGCTTGCTGCTTCGATAAGACCTCGCAACACGTCATCACTACCTAACGGCTCCACCACATTAGGGAGGCCAAGTCCAGTAAAGATTGGGAACAGAGACTGGAAGCAGGGAGAGCGTCTGGTGGCAGGGTTAGATAAACACCAATGAGCTTTGGCGAGGGTCTGAACCAGGTCCTTCTTCGATGACAAGGCGGATATGTCTGGAAGAGGGGAGCTGAGAGAATAGTGATGTGCCCATGCCTGTATAGCGTATGAAGCAAGGTTGGTCCGGTCTGGGAAAGGCGGTGTCTCGAAGGTTGCTGGGTCTGCAAATGCAAAGGTCTCTCTGACATACTCTTGAACAGCAGCTCTAGACAGGTATTCTAGACACATGCTTTGAATGAGATGATGAGCTTTGCCTTTGATCTTGTTCCAGAGATAATCCATATTTTCGGCGTTCTGTGCTGAAGAATCATCATTGACCATGATTTCGTGGAAGCATGTGTGTTTAAACCTGACCTCGTTGTGATTCACCTCAAGAACACCAGCAAAGTCCTTCTCAATCTTTCCAAGGATCCTTTCAACAGCCATGAAACTTGGTGACACTTTATTACCTTCCCTTTCGTCTGAAAACGAGAGGATAGTGGCAAGCTCCCAGATAGTGAGTGGCCTGACAGCATATAGGAGCCAGGAGAAAAGGCACTCGAGGGACTTCTGGTCGACGTATTGCGTGAGCACTGCATTCAGCACAGATACCATAGCCCTGCCGCCCTCCGCCACATGTTTTTTAATGCTTAATAAGCCAAGAGTATCATCAGTCGACATTTCGTCGGGCCATTCTTCCCGAATTCTGAGCTGTTCACATAAAATATGGCGCACCGGAGGATCTAACTTTTCCATGAACCGCAGCTCCTCGAGTATCTGCTCTCCACTGAGAGTCAGATCCCCCCTTGAGCTTATCAGTGCTTGAATGTCATTTTCGAAGCCATCCGCATCAAGGTCTCCCAACTCCCCGGAAGATATATCGATAGGCACACAAAAAGGACCAGACAGCTCTTCACTTAGAGCACCCGGCTCATTACTTGTAACCACAATCTTCCAGGGAGTCTCATCATTGTAATACTTATCAGCGATGTGATCCAGAAACCTCTTGCGTGAGCTCTTAGTGCACTCGTCGAAGTGATTGATAACAATCATTGTCTGCTCGACTTCTGCTGAGATTCTGAACATCTCAAAGAACTGAACCAAGTCTGTCTCGGTCCATCCCCTCTCATTTTCGATCTGGCTGCACAGTCGATTGATAGCAGGTCCGAGTTTCGGGTGATGATTACAAATTTGCGCCAAGAAAGTAGCTATCATGTCCCGAATACTATCGGCACGCACGTCGAACCTATCGAAAGAGAAGTAGAGAATGTTTGCACGTCGTTTCACTCTTGTGGCTTCGTCCTCAAGTGCATAAAACACGCTTTCGGCCATATCCCTAATTCGGTGGCTACCGTGGAGATAGAGTATTTGAGGACAAGGACTGTTCAGCCAGGATTGATAAGCTGGCAGATCGGCCAAGGGGTTGGGTTCAACCTTGTTCCGGAGTGGATAGACTGGAGACGCCAGAGCAAGAAGCTTTCTCTCTTGGGCATACTGCCGTGCTCCGATGAACTCTCTTGGCTCCCTCACATCTGATAAGACACTTAGTAATACTCATAAAGCGATGACTGAGTCTCTTGAACATACCTGGCTCTATCTTGGCAAGATACTGAGTAAGAAGAGAATAGTCCGTTCCGGTTGGTGCTTTCAATCTTTTCTCCAACAGTATGCCCAATGTCGCACAGTAAGCGTCGAAACCCTGATGTCAAGTCAGTCTCGGGTTATACGGGGAGTGTATCTAATGTTGAAATACCCACTCCATTGCTGTTTAGTCTGTGAGAGTGCAAATTTATTATCCAGCTGCGCAGTGCGATATGCGAAGTTACGAAGAGCCCATTCACTTGGGTAATAGCTTTGGTGAGCCCTGATATTGATGCCAGTGAAGGTCGTGGCTTTCCAGAGTCCTGAGAGTAGTTGGTATAGAGAAAGCTGGCTAGCCTCGGTTCCAAGTCGGCTGTGTCTCTCTGGCGGTGTGGACAGCCGTTGAAGATCTATAGTTTGTCAGATCAAGTAAGTTTTATAATACACCGGGCTGCTAACCAAGGTTCGTGTCATCTCTGATATGTCTTGCCATGAGCTCCTATCAAGGGAAGCTGTAATGAGAGCCTAAGCTTAGTCAGTATAAGTTACACAACTCTCAGCATTTCAAAAAGCCTCAGAACTTGCATCTTTAACGATAGTACCTCCGATATCATGACTGATAAAGTATATAAGACGTTTCTATATGTAGGTCTCCATGTCAGACTGAAACCCGTGTTAAGATGATGAGTCATCCCATACCTTGATCTCGCCGGAACGCTTTGAGCGTAGCCCATTGAGCAATCTCAAGGCAACCCGATGGATTACCTCTCGAGACCTATGACCAGAAAAGAGTTCGGAAGAGTCATAATCGAATTGAAACACCCGGCAGCTACTGTGATCGTTCTTTGGCTTCTCCCAGGCTTCCTCGGCGAATTTAGTGACCCAGGCTGAGCTTCCAGATCCAGGGCTCGCCCCAAAGTCTTTGCCAGTCCAATTTGCATACACCCCAGGTATAACGATGAAACTGTAGATCGTCAGTATCGGATATCTGGCGTTGGTGTGATACTTACTCTATAAGTCGTGCTTCACCAGCCTGAGCATTTGTATCACTGTCTGACGGCGACTCTTGCCATACAAGGTGCAACGCTTCACCCTTGATCTCAGCTTCTGTTGTTTGGATAGGTTCAAAAATCTGGCCGTCATCTCTGACGTGTTCACATATCTCTTCCTTCTGTATCTTTGAGTTCTCAGTACTTTGGATATACTTAACTTGGTTCTCATCTTGATGCTGCACAGATGAACGTTGAGACGGGACCACATCACCCGAGGAGGACCCGGAAACGGACTCCGAGTCAGACATGTCAGATTTGGCAGTGTTTCTCAAAAAGTTCACCAAGGTTCCAAGAATGCCTCCTTGACTTTCATCCGACTTTCCGCAGAGAAACAATCCCGGTCAGCGAAATATGTCTTGTCTCCGTGCTTACCGGAATGTGGAGACTCACCGTCACTATGGTCGACATGGGTAGGGCTTGAAATGATTCACATAGTAGTTAGTGTAGGTTTATTAGGCGCCGATAGTGCAACGGTACACATGACAGGAAGCATTCGTGGTTAAGCTGGAAGTCTATTCGAAGGAGCAGGCGAATAAAATCCCTCACGGCACTCGGGCCCGTGCGTGCATAATTCTACTGCCCTAAACTACTACGATCTGCCGAGGCCTGTTAAGCTGAACCTCGTGCTCCCCCAATGTTATTCAGAGGCTTATCAAACTCGATCTCCACAAACTCATCCAAGTCTAGTGATGCCAGGTTTTCGATATCGTAAGCCTTGCGAAGCTTGTTCGTAGGCGGCAGAGTCATGTCAAACAGGATAGGATCATCGCGCGGCCAACCAATCCTCCCAGCACGGTTTTCCAGTCCCCACTGGCATTGATAGTGACTTTGCACTCGAATTCCTCCTCGTCACTTTCCCTGTCAAGCAGAATAGCAAAGCGCATAGATCTCGGTGTGCCCGAAGCTACTAGCCTGTTCTCGAAAAGGCTCCACTGAGCACCCACTTGCTTGCCGTAGTCATTGCAGAGAAAACCACCAGCTACTCTGGCAGCGTCGTTTCTTGTTTGGCTGACCGTCTTCTCCCATTTTGCCGAGCTCTCGACGTTGACGAACTGGCTGGCTCCAGCCGATAGTCCATAGCCGATAGTTTTGGATTCTTCGGCAGATGTTGCTAACATGGAGACACTTCCATGAGGTGCTATCTTTGCTACCTGGGGTGCTGAGCCTCCTGGATTGCTGCTCTTGAACTCGAACTTGACTTGAGCTTCGCGGATACGCCGGGATTTCTTGGTTGTGTCGAGATGAAGATCATAGACAAACAAGGTCGCGTTATTCCAAGATGCGAGATAGCGTACAAGTCGATCACCGAACTAAACATGGAGGCAGGTTCACCATCCAGCCTTCTGTGCCCATCGCCCCACCAGCTCCAAGTGTCGTTCCAGATGCTGGAGACAACAGCAAGAAGAAACTAACTGGCGAATTTGGTACGAACAAGTCCAAGAAGGGCAGAAAGAGTGGCAGCAAATCAGATCCAGTGGATGAGACCATTGTGAAAGGAGTTGAACGGTTGCTCAAGCTGCACTATTTGAGATCCTGGGGTTGCACAGACGCCATGGAGATCTTGTATGGAAGGAATACACCCTCGGGTAAGTCTAACCTTTTCTCTGAATATTACTTATGGATTGAATTGTGTTTGACATGTCGTAGACAAGGAGCTTAGCTTTGACCTTTCTGGCATGATGCATCGAGATGAAACTCTCACTCAAAAGGGACTCACAAATCTTCTGCGCAATATCAATTTCGAGGACACTCTCCAATACGTTTGGATACCCAGAATCATGGTTGAAGAGCCACAGCAAGTCCAAACGAGGACCTCGATGCGCAAACAAATCAAGCCTGTACCGGATGGGGCTGGGAGGTCGGACTTGGTGCATATATTCAACCAGCTCCGTAACAAGGGCGTTGAGACGGTCCCTCGCGTGTTTGTACAAGACTCTGATCCAAACTCTCCATCCCACAGTGATGAGGCCATTGAGAAGGCGCTCCAAGGCATGGGTGTTGAGGTTTGGGACTGGAACAAGACAGACATGTGCACCGAAGTCATTTTCAATGCCGCTCCCAAGGCACGTGAGGTTCATCTCTATTGGAGCGGTAATAATGCTGTACTAAGAGGCTGGAGCGAGCCTGGAGGGTTTGCAAAGCTAACCGAGCTGGGGCTAGTCAGACTTCATATCCAGCAAGTGAGTTTTACCCAGTTGTCAGCATATGGTAGTATACTATCATCAAAAGAGGCTTGAATCTTCGGTCCGAACTGAATTCAATGCGAACGAGTTCCAGAACAGAATGAAGCTACTTTGTCCTAAAGTCGAAGTCGAATTAGAGTGGCCAAATGCGCACCGAAAACTAACTGACAAGACCCTCGCTCGCGCTGAAGAGGTCGCAGAGCATACTACCAAGCACGAGTGGACCCAGTGCATGACAGACTTCAGAAAGCCGGTCTTTGAAGCTGAGGCAAACAATTCCATGGCCCCTGGCACTAAGATCAGCGAGATGATCGAACCAATCCAGATTGCTATTATTGATGATTGAGTTGGCATAAAGGATCTTGACTACGATTTTACCGGTGGTAGAAGCTTTTGCATACGTTCTGGGCATCGAGGTCTTCTCGATCCATATTACATGTCTCGAACTGGTCACGGAACTATCATGGCGAAGAATAACCATCTCATGTGTCCGCATGCATCTTTCTTCATATTGAGACTTGAGGATACTCCCACTGAAGATGGGACCAAGCTGAATATCACCTCCAGAAGTGCTGCAAAGGTATGTAAACTGGAACATGATGGGCAAAAGTAACTAACGCCGATAGGCCATCCGTGCAGCGATAGTACAAGGAGTCCAAATTATTTCCATGTCATGGACCATCGACCCACCAAAGGATGACAGAGAAAGACAAGACCTCGAGAACGCCGTCGTCGAGGCTGCCAACGCCAACATCCTCATGTTCTGCTCAGCGAGCGACAAGGGAGCCCACGATGTCCCAACATATCCCTCCAAAGCAGCAACAGGCAAGATCTTCGCCATCGGCGCTGCAAACTCTTCAGGTGCAAGCGTAGACTACGTCGGTAATGCCTCTGGGCTCAGCTACACCTTCCCCGGCGATAAAGTCGAAGTTGACAGCGGTCCAAGCCGAAGGACTCCCCCGGAGATCGTGGGCGGGTCATCTGTGGCGACTGCATTAGCAGCTGGTCTCGCAGCCCTGATTCTCTACTGTATCCAGGTTAGAATATTCCTTGCTAGGGATCCTGAGCAGCAAAGAGCTCGGGAGGATTATAGGAAGGTAAAGCAGCATGAATGGATGGTAAAGGCATTTGATACGATTGAGACGACAAAGGAGAGTCATCACAAGTTCCTCAAGGTCTGGGAGGTATTTGGAAAATGTGTTGAGCAGAAAGATCAGACGCCACCGGGAGAATGGCTCCAGTTGGTGGCTGACGTTGGAACGAGTTTGTGTGTTAGGATTTACTAAGTATACGATATTGACTCACAAGATCGGCATATTTTAGACCGTAAAATATCTCAATGAGATCAATCTGCTCTGCCCTGTGATCCTAAGTGGGTACTACCGCTTAATTATCCTGATTAGGCAGGTCAAAATGCTGCGGCTCTCATACTGATCCTCTCTCACTAGCCCATAACTGGACAAGTAAGGCAAGGTTTTCTTCATTGGGCTAGAAGACACAGCTTAAAAGCATCAATTAAGGTCCTGTAGGGTGTTCTGAATCCCATGAGTCTCGATTGTATTGGCGGTGCAGCCAATCGTTGTCGTCAGAGGAGTTGCCAAGAATGGCTTAGCTTGGGCTCTTGCTGACATGTGCGCTGCGCGCCTTAGTAAAGACATCCAATCCCAGAATCGACCAGACTAGACATAAATGCGGCCGAGATCTGCAGATACTCCATCCTCGATTGCTTTTCACCTCAGACGCCTTCATCAGAGCTTACTTCACACATTGAACATCTTCTCTTCTTCAGAGCCAGCTGCCATCACCATGCCAACCTTTCAAGAAATAGCAGCAGCTTCAGTGCAGTCGCGAAACCGCATGTGTCATCACGTCTACCAAACACCTCTCATCCCCGCCAAGAAGATCGGCCGCGATCTCAAAGCCAATGTCCTATTCAAAGCTGAGAACTTTCAGCTCACGGGATCTTTCAAAGTCCGAGGCGCCATGTCTAAACTTTCAGCAGCAGGGCAAGGGCGATTGATCACTGCTTCATCAGGCAACCACGGCATCGGCTGTGCTTTGGCATCGCAGACTCTATCCAAGGATCTCACTGTTGTCCTTCCAGAGATTGTTATTCCGGCCAAGCTGAATGCTATCAAAACATACGGTGTCGATGTGATTCTGCATGGCGCTGAGGCCGGTCTCTCTGAGCAACATGCCCAAAAGCTTGCTGCCTCTGGTGATTATACTTACGTATCGCCATACAACGATCCTGATATCATTGCAGGCCAGGGTACAATTGGCCTTGAACTTCTTGAGCAGTGTGACCATATCGATAACATCTTCATCTCGATGGGCGGCGGAGGTCTTATCAGTGGCATCGGATCCGTCCTCAAGGCAAACAATCGAAGCATCAAAGTCTTTGGTGTTTCAGCGGTCAACTCAAAAGCACTATCTGAGTCGATGGCCGCAGGACACGTTGTCGAAACAGAACATCTTCCCACTTTGGCCGAGGCTGTTGCCGGCGGCATCGATGAGAACACTTTAACCCTCGGATTGGCGAGTGCAGTTGTCGATGAACTGATCGACTGTAGTGAGGACGATATAAAAGAGGCATTGAAGGAGCTTGCTTGGTCTGAGAGCATGATTGTTGAAGGGTCAGCAGCTTTGGCTCTTGCTGGCTTCAACAAGGTCGCTTCAAAATTAGCCGGGCAAACCAGTGTTATACTTCTTTGCGGGTCGAATTACGATCAATCCGCGATCAGCAAGATAATTTCTCGGCCGTAAAGAAGTCAAATAGAAGAAGCTTTCGCTTTCGGTATGACACTCCTTGCAACATTCAATTATACTTGGTGCAAACTGCTTTAATCTGCCCCATGGTCAATGGAAACTCTTTGAAACACAGGTCGCGCAGTAATATCTTGACTTGGTTTATGGTTTCATAGTGATAATCTGCTATTAGAGCGGTGCTGAAAAGTAGGTACTTCTATCTTTATACTCCTTCGTCAAACTAAATCCACGGGTATATACTTAGTCCAATCACCCTTAGCTGCGAGGAAGTCAAGTGGCTCCATTGATGACAGATGAGATGCCTCCGGGCTGATTCATTGATTTCATTGTGACGAATAGTTGGCAGCAGTCAAACTCAGTCAAATTACTATGCGGGTCAAATTACGATCAAGCCACGATCAGTAAGGTAATCTCTAAATAATGATAGGACGAATAGAATGACGTGAAGATTCCGATATCGTTACCCATTTAACATGTGTTGTTACGGTCTCCCCTGCAATTATTGGTCTTCTACTTCATAAATTCCCAATCGAAGCTGCGTGTATGAAAGAATTCAGCTAGGAGCAAGCGCTCAGAGCCAAATCGCGACTAAAGCTGTGAGCTAACGGCCCCGGCTCGGAGTATAGAAACTATTTCTACCAAAGGCTCGACAAAAGGATACTCAGAGCAGGCCATTACTCCCTTCAAGGCTACGCCCGCGTCGACCGGCTCATTAACGATAACAGTAACTATGGATGCTCCTCCGTAAGCACCAACTGTCTCGTGGGGCCTCCGGATGACCTCCAAAACCTACCAGGCCAGGGAGGATCCATCGGTGCAGTTTATTTTCATTCGGATTGGAACATGGTTAACTTAGGCTGCACGTTTACTCAAGAGCTTCTGGCTCAGTATGACCAGTTTGGTGTTACTTTTGGATTCACGTGCCTCAAGACGAGTGTCAATCTCGATGCAGTGTCCTTTGGGCCGGGCTGGCAGGAGTAACGTTATGTTCATATTAAGTCTTAGCCCCATTTAGTGTCAAACTTTAGACTCACCCTATCGCGTCAATATGTATCTAGGTAAATCAATAGGTTTATTCAAGTACGCGTAGTGGTTAACTGCTATGAGGGACTGTTCAGGAAGAGTCTTGAGACAAGTAACTAACAGACAATACTAACTGCGTTGTAGAGATTGTAATGCTCTCTCGGCCGACTCCATTTCTTGTAACTTGCTGAAACAAACCTAGGCACAACAAGCTCAGTTCTTCAACAACCCCTTCATAATATCCCGATATAATTCAGCTGGTTTCTGAAAAGGCGCCCATCTCTCCTCCAACATGATCATCTTGCCCTCATGCTCAGCGGTAATCTTGAATATCATAGCACGCCCCTGGACTATCTCCTTACCATCCGCCGTAATCGTCACTCCTTTGATCTTGAAATTGACCGGCTTGACGCTTTGTACCAGTTGTCGTACCGCATCAGAACCCTTATTGATCTCATTTCGAATCATGCGCAAACCCGTAGTGATGGCGTCCTGTTGCTCTCGCTTACGCCTCTCCTCCTCCTCGGCTGACTGTAGCTCTTGCTGTAGCTGTCGAAGCTGCATGCTGTCTCTAGCTTGATTGATCTTCTCTTGCTCCTCGTCGATGACGCGATCCAGATCAGGTCTTCCCGCATTTAGTTTGGCCTGTGCCTCACGAATGGCTTGCATCCATCGCGAGTTTCCATCTTGCATGGCGTCGAGTTCGGCTTTCCTGGCTTTCAAGATCTTGTTTTGGTCCTCCAGCGCTGCCTCAATGAAACCCTCAAGGCCCTGCTTAGCAAGCCTGTCTACCATTTCGGTTGCTCTCTGGAGCGTTTCATCTTTTTTCTCGATCTCAATCTCTATGTCGCGAAATTCCGGCCGCTTGAGGGTGTCTCTGTAATCCTGGAGAACACGCGCGCCCTCTTGGAGTCTGTTAGTGAGAAAGGTGGCTGCTGTGTCGATCGTATTGATATAGATGAGCTACAGACAAATTAGCATGAATCTCATTCTTCCATAATCAAGGGTCAGTACCTCTTTGACACGTGCAAACATTCCCAGATTTGGCAAGTTCTTCTTCCTCTCGTTCGAGTCTGCTAGAAGTCCTGCCAACTTCGCGTTGGCTGTATTGAACCATCCGTTATACTTCTCCAGCTCAAGAGCAAGATTCCCGAATGTTGACTTCTTCTTGCCTTCAAGCTCGTCTCTCTCTTTTGACAGCCTCTCTTTTTCTTTCTTTGCACTTTCGAGGAGAGAAGCCCACTCGAGACTCTTTTCCGCCTTGATCGCCTCTCGCTCGAGGTGGGCCTGATCCCAGAGCTCTTTCAGCTTACCCTCAGCTTCTTTCTTGGCCTGCTCAGTGGTATCTGCTACCCTCTGCAGCTCCTTTAGTTTAGCCTCCGCCTCTAGCTTCTTTAGCTCCGCTTTGGCTCTCTCCTTGTCGCGTATGTTCTTCTCTTCCACGATTCTGTCCTCCAGAGCACTAATTTGCTGCTTCTTGACCTTGACCTCATCAGAAATCTCGTTCATCCTCTTTTGAAGCCCAAACTCGAGCGCCTCTGTTGATGCTGTGGTGAGGTTTTGCAACTCAGCTAAAAAGTCAAGGATACCATTGTAGAAAAGCTCTAAGAACTCAGTGTTGAGAGTGAGAGTGAAATTCACATCTGCTTGTGAGAGGTCCTTGAGGCTTGTCACATTTGTGGCCACGCCTCGTAGATCAAACTTGATCTGGTCTGTGAAGCTCACAAAGATCCAGACGTCGAAGACTACTGGGGTTAGGGAAGCTCGGATCAGTGCCCCAATCTGCAGACCTTGGTCTCCTCCGATGATTATCAAACCGTCAATCTCCAACAGCTGCTTTTCGGAAGTCGTGGCAATTTGAAGCTTCGCTCGTGGGTTTCCGCTGGCAGAGCGCACCTCAAGGGGGCCAATCTTGAAGGCATCCACTTCGCCCTTCAACTCGAAGCCCCCTGAGCCCAGTGATGCCTCGAAGTTGGCCCTTTTCCCGAACACCGTGACATCTCCCTTTGCTGAGATCCCAGCAGGGAATGCCTCTCCCAGAGTCTCCTCAATGCCAGTAGAGAAGTACATTTCAGCCTTGTTGAAGACAAGAAAGTCGCCGGCGTTGATACTTCGCAGTACGTCCAAGTCTCCAATTTCCCCAGCCATTTTGATTAGCTCACTCACGTTGAGGTTTGATATATTGACCTTGAGAACTTGACGAGTAGGCAATTTCGTCATCACAATAAAAGCTTCCCCAGTGAAATTACCGCACTTTACCATGCCTCCAAAGGCAAGCTCACTATTCATGATCAAATTATCAGCAAATGAAGGTCTCCCGGAAGCTAGTCAGTGTATATCTCACCTTGGGCCTTCCACCAGAACGCTCGCATATCTGAACGCAATACTGCCGCCCAGCTTCTGCACGATAATCTTATCACTAACGCCAAAAGGGTTCCTCCATGGGACCTCAGGGTTAAGGTAACTAAAGTCATAAATATCAGTCCTTAACTCAAGATGTTGACTCAACTGTTGCTTACATTCCACCGTTTGCTTCGTGTAGCAATGCCTTGAGATTGGAATGGAAGGTCAGCGGTGGCTGTTGAGCCATGTTGATTCGTAGGTCACAGCTGAGCGTCAAATTGGGCG
Source organism: Fusarium chuoi (assembly GCA_022627125.1). Lineage (NCBI taxonomy): Eukaryota > Fungi > Ascomycota > Sordariomycetes > Hypocreales > Nectriaceae > Fusarium > Fusarium chuoi. The sequence continues at coordinate 94,052 of JAJALE010000839.1, read as the reverse complement.
TGCTTGAGATGTCCAACCCAACAGAGAACCGGTCGACCTTTGCAATCTCGCCCATCTCTATCTATTGCAGGTCAGCTGTGGCTTCTTGGGTATTGATAAACGTTCGTTCACTTACACCAATACTCTCTGGAAGCTCAATTGCCACCGAGAGCCTCTCAGCACTGATAGAAGCGATGAGAGTCAATCCACGGACTGTCTTGTTCTTTGCGAGGTTGTTGATTGCTGGCAGGGGATCAATGAGCGCAAAGAGCGAGAGTCCGTCAGAAGGAGAGTATTTCTTCTTGCTCAAAGGGTTCATCCAAATCCCCTTTTTGTTGGATGCTATGATCGCCACGTGCTTCAGTTCAATGTCCAGATCTGGATGCTCTTTGAGAATCTTGGCTGCCTCCAACGCGGACAGCCGAAGATTACCTTCATAGGCACCATAGACAATCCATCTTCGCGAGTCTGGCGACCCATCAGTGCTGGTTTCAAGTCCCGCAGCCACTCTGATGCCCTGAAAATGGACGAGACCCTTGAGCGCAAGCTTACTAGCTCGGCCACTTGTCTTTTCACTTCCTCTAGAGCCAATGAATATGTCAAGACCAGCTTCTTCAATCACTATGTTCGTGTCGGGGACCTGGAAGCTCCCAATGGCACCGCCTATGGATAAGCCGTCATCGTCGAACTTGATATACCCCGCGGCACTGGTCGCACCGTTAAAGTGAATGTTGCCCCTGATCTCAATTCCAGTAGTAGAAATCATGATGTACATGTTCTCGAAGTCGAGTTCATCGACATTTGCTGCAGCGTCAACAGAGTTTCCTGTGATTTGGGTGTAGGCCTTCACGATTTCATCCCATGACATATTCCCGACTTCGGCTTCTAGGTAGGTTTCCGCTACTCCAGCGTCAGTATATGTTACGGGGTCAAAGTTGGAGGGAGGTCTTCTGACATTTCGAATACTGCCCTGCTAGAAAAATGTCACCATCGCCAAGCTTCATCATTGCACTGACACCTAGTACAAGAGACTCTTCCAAATTGTTCGCATCTATCGAAGCGTGGAACTCGGCTCCTGTGATCTTTACTCTCATTAGCTTCATCACGGTATTGCACTCCATGCCAGTGACCTACATCAAGATTCTCAATACCAAAGACGGAAGTCCATTCCTGCGACGAAAGGGCCATGCTGAGACTGTAGGTATCGCCAATCTTTCTCATCCAGTATTTGACGGTCAGTGGCAAACCGACCTGTTGAATCTTGCAGATCTCTAGCTCTCCAAACAATCCATACCCAAGCTTCCAGTTCGTCTTGTCGTTTTCAAGTGATGAAATGCTGATTACAGACACTTCCACGCCGACCTTGCGGAATCTTATGATATCTCCAAGCCAAAGCGATTGATCAATGGAGCCTCGCAAGGCAAAGTTGTTCAACTTTAGGGGCTCACGCCAATTTCTTTCTGGGCTCAGTCGCGCCTCGACTCGAAGTTTTGTGGGTGGCGTGTTGTTGTCGTTGCCACTGTAAATGAACTGCAGTAGCTCACTTACAGGACTTAGCGGCCCCGTAAAGGTAATATCAGCGCCCAGTGATAGTCCCTCTGGGTTATGAAAGTCGTCGAGCTTGTTCGAGTACGTAAACTCAACGTTATCTATCGGTAGCTTCTGGATTATATCGCTGTTGAGCGAGGGAAACAGGGTCGCAATGTAATCATCAGCAGAGCTGCTGAGGTAGGGTTTGACCTTCTCCTGTATTGGGTCCTGAGGGCTTGAGCTCTGAATACTCAACAGCTCACCGCTAAGACCGGGGATCCCAAACAGGCCTTGAACGTCGCCTTGGAGGACATAATCTGCAGCAGGCAACGTGCCGGCCTCTCCAAAGGTTTTAGTGGCTAGCTCAGCCACCTGAGAGACTGTAGCGATTGAAGGCGCAATAACTTCCATGCCGAGGCGTGGAGACGAGGACAATATCAGGATAGGCTTCGTCTTAGATGCTTGGGCGACGGTGATCTGGCCTTCTCGGGCGGCTGGCACCAACAGAAGTCCAGCCTCGTTGGCAAAATTATCAGCACCCCGAACAGTGACTGGGAGGTTTGCGTACTTGCCCTGGTGATCCAGGACAATCAATCTGGTATGGTTCAAGAGAATACCTCCCACAATAACCATGTCCCCTTTTCGTGGGGCCTCCAGGGTCTCCATCTCAACAGCTTCATTGTTAGCAGCCGTGAAGAGAGAGTCTCGGGGCTGAATAAATTGAGACTGTAGGTCGTCAGAGGAGTCTAATCGGTTGATGTTGTCGGACAAAACAAGTTGGGCTTCAAGATCTGCCAGAAGCACCTCATAGGCCCTTCCGCCATCTTGCCCAACCATGCGAATGGGCAACACAGACTCTGCTTCAAACGATCTGATCTCTAGCGTCTTGAGTATGCTCTCTTCCTTGCGTTTGAAGATGGTTTTGAGCAAAGTCATGTCAACCATAGCCTCACCCTTAGTGAAGCAGGATCTTTTAAAAGGGTTTATCTCCAAGCCCACAGCTAGGAATTCTCTATCAAGAAGGTGTGACTTTTCGTTCATCTTGAGGTCCCATTGCATTTGGAAATGGATCCAGTCGCAGTTGTCGAACCAAGATTTCTCATTTGGCTCAGGAGGACCCAACGACTTGAAGCTTAAGTTGCCAAGCACCTCGATTTCATCCGTGAGACCTTTTCTGAACTCGCGCTCTAGCTTGAAGAGCGCTTGAAAGGCAGTCTCGCATCGCAGCATCCACGAGTTCATTTCCCATGTGCCGAGCATCATGTTGGGTTGGATTTGGCTTGTTTCCCACGCCTTTGGTCCGTCGGTAAGACCGCCAAAGGAGAAGGCGCTGATGTGAAGCCACTGCCAACGATGGTATAGTCAGTATCTCCTTATAACGCTGACGGCCCTGGAGGAGCATGGCCTATCTTGCATCTTGATCCAGCTCGTGGGCTATAAGATACTCACCTCTGCTGTATGCTTATCTTGACCGCTCTTAGATTTGTCCTCGTTTTGACGGCCCCAACCTAGATAGTCTCTCGCAAGCTGCGACATTCTGTCAGCTGAGTCACAAGAAGATTTGATCAAAGTGAAAGGTAGGGAAGAAGGGATGTACCTCCGGTGCCGAAATGCCCATGACAGTCTTTTGTGAGCTTGCCTCATTTCGTTTAAAAGCGGCCTTGAGCATACGGGTAGTTGAAAGCTGAATATTTCCATTAGTTCTCATCATCACGGCTCCAACTTTGGCGAGATTCTTCCGAATCTTGGCATCTGATTGGCGAGGCTTCATCCTCTTTGCTAGATTGCCACCTGCGTCGTCGGTATATAGCTTCAGAGGCCGAAATGAGTTTAATCCGAATGCCTCTGCGGTGTCCTTGGAGACGTATGAGCTGTAGTGGAAAAAGGGATTGGTGGAAGACTATTGAGATCCATATGGTCAGCAAGAGTCAAGTTCGGTTTGTCAAGAACAAAACGGTAAACCCACCAACACCAAATTCTTGTTTTGAATGGCCTGAGAGTTTTCCAAGACCGTATACTTGGTGCCCAGACTGCTGGGTAGATTTTCGAATCCATCTTTTACATCGGTCCAAGTGATATTGGATCCTCTGCCGATTTCTCTGGCCTCAGAGCTTGGCAGGATGTACACCATAGGCCCTTTTGGATCAATACCACGGAACGCAGCTCCCGCATTGTTCATGCTCCAAAGGGATGTTGCCTGCCTAAAGAAACTCTCCCAGAGGCTGGAAATTGCCATGCCCGTGAAATTTCTATGCATCTCGACCATCTGCGCTCTGCCATTCCGGCGGCGAGCAGGAATTTGATACCCGCCTTTGAACAGAACCTTGCTAATGCCCAAGCGATGGTTATTCACTATACTCTTCCATTTTCGATACTCCAGCTCCTTAATCGGTATGCCATATGCTGTGCGATTGCCGTCTTTGTCTTTGATGGGTTGATAAAACATGTCTCGATCGTGTTGTCGTGTTCGGTAAGCCTGCCATTGGTAAGGAGTTTCACTGCGATCATCCATACAGATATCGAGAAAGTGGACAGATAAATACAGTTCCGAGTCCTCTTCTACCACGCCAATTTTTGCGCTCAAACTCTTTTTGAATCTGATATAGTATTCCCCCTCGGGACAATATATATCCAACGGGTCTGGATCCCTATGCCCAGGGCCAAGTTTGAGTTCTGGCACATGGCGGTACACAGTGCCTTCTCGCTTGAGAGAATCAATGAAGGTCACCTCTGATTCCCATACCTTATCTTCAATCTCTAGGTCTGTCATTATTCTTTCTGTCCAAGGGTTCTAAGAAAGAGATAAAAAGGCTGCGATATAACAGTGGTGCCTGAAAATGTAGTAGACTGATTATTGATAGTCTGGAGTTTTTCGAGGGGAAACAGATGGGAATTCTATCATTGCTGCTAGCCAGCTTTAACCTTCTGGCCATTCTTCCTCAGCCAGCCCGAGTTAATAAACCTAGACTGTCTTTGTGTATAATATTCAATAAATCTGCAAGCCACATTGCTAGTTCTGTTTTCTAGGCCAAATACGACATTTTATATGCAACAATCGTAAGATATTGAACAGCTGACAGGAGCTAGACATCTTGGCATTTATTTGCTGAGTATATACTCTGTATATAGGCATATACACCCTTAAAATGAAATTTTAAAATAAATATCGTATGCCTCTTTAAAGATATAATTTTAAAAAAAGACGTAAATAAAGTGGCTTCAAGATAATGTAAAGTAACCGGGTTTTGTAGCATGATGCATGAGATGCAAGACGCGTAAGGTCTCTTGTGTGTGTTAATGGGGATGGCGCTTTGATTTGAGGGGTGCGGCAAGGACGGCGCAAGTTTATCCGTTACATGCCAGGTATGCCGTTGATTAGTTCTGGCTTAGCTTGGCTGGTGGATAAAAGTGGGCGACGTCAAGATAGCTAGCTGCTTTAGGTATCCCGTGCGTTTTTTATTCTCGAACTGCCTCAGGCCGCAAATTTGAACATATTGGTGTAGGGTATTTTTGCAACCAACATCGGATCAGTGTCTGACATGTCTTTAATGCATGGAATGGCAGATTCAAGGTCTTGATTACTGACTTATAATAATTTAAATACTATTATGCCTTAATTAGGGTTTTCTCTTATATAGTCTATGAGTTTTAGTTGTTGTTATAGTTAAGATATTAAATATTAAGGATTTATATCTTTACTTCTGGTTTTGCTCTTTGTCAATTATTTTTCTTGTTGGTTTGTTACCTCAACCTGGGTCTCCCATAAAGAAGAGTCTCAATGTTGCAAAGATCTCCAAGTCGGGTAATATAAAGCGCAGATCAATGTATAGGACCGAATACCCGAAGACATTACATATCGTTGCCCCGGATTTGCAGGATCAAAACCAAGGCACGCGAGACCACCAGAATTTTCCCATGGGGCCCCGACACTTTACCCGAACGAGTTCCAATGGAGCGCTTTACTCCGCTGGACATCTTGGCTACTAAGCTTCTTCTTGCCTCCCGTCTTACCAGCGCATTTCTTTAATCTCACGTGTTAATCCTGCTTATTGGGTCCAGCGTATGAGGGAATAAGACTGGGATGGCCAGACATACCGACAGACATGGCCATGTTTCAGAGATTTTGAGGCCATTTCCGGTATTCCCGATACAACCCGATGCACGTTGGAGAGAAAACGGAAGAGTGGAGACGCGTTGGTCGCTACGCGACAGGATTTGATCACGAAATTGAGATGAGCGAAACATGGAAGGATCCTGGTCATTTTGGTAGATGTTAGTAGGTACCCCGTATTTGCTACATAAATCTATTTACTATGGCATGATTCTGAATACGGAGGAATACCCGGGAATGACCATGACCAGAGCATTCTCTCGAGGCTGGTGTTGATTGAGCCGCAATTTGGCTAGTGTTGTTTGGGTTAGCGAACATGGCTGGAAGCATCTCGACTATCGTGAAATGCTCCGATGGACCAGGGTAGAGAATCATCGTCATATTGAACGTTAAAATCGGTTGTTGACTTTTTGTTCCGCCGAGGATCGATCGCAGTGAAACTCTAATCAACACAAACAACGACGATCGCATTTTAAACTTTATATTCAACGTTAACGGCCTGTCTCAACTCAATTTCACTGCTGACAGAAATGGCACGCAACGATTCAATAGCGACTGGTTCGCCTACCGCTGCCCGGTCAATTGACTCGAGTCTCAAGCCACGGGGTAGCATTGACCATGCAAGCCATAAACGATCAGTCCTCAATAACATTGCCCGAGATACCCGAGCCTCATCTTCGCCGACAAAATTTTCAACAACTAATTAACATTGAATAATAACCTCAATTAGGCACCCGTATTCTCGCACTCCGTCCCACTTAGCACCAACTCCTTGAGTCCTCCCCCTTCACATGGTTCGCCAACGCCCGTTTTCCCCAAAAAGCTCAGACCAAATTCCTGATCTAAAAAACAGGCAGTGAAATAAACATACCGATGATTGGATCAACCGCTCAAGTGGAGATGTTCAAAGGATGGGCCAAGACTTTGGCGGTTGAATCCCCCCCATGGCACAACATGTGGGGTAAGCGGGGAGGACAGAGGAAAAGCTTGGTTTTTAGGGGGAGAAGGGGGAAAGAATTTGGGTGCCTAAAGCCACTTTTCTTACTCCGTAGTCTTCTCCGCATGAGATGGAAGCTGGGGATATCTCAGTAATCTCAATCCTTCGTATCTGAGGTCGATATGCGTCATAACAACAGGGCAATCTGACAGGAATTGCAAATCAGTAGCGATTGATGATCCGTAGACAAGGCAATGATCTTCAATTGCAGAGAGTAAACCAGCATAAGCAAGCAAAAGTACTACCACGGTCCCACTCTAGTGCTCTTGTCCAATGAAACCACCTTCTCCGCGTTGATCCCACGGGGTAGCACACCTCCAACACGCTCTTGGCGCGAAGTGATATCATGCCGGCCAAGACTGTTAACCTGCTGCCTGGGCTTGGCAAGGGTGGACACGCTCGGATTGCCAAGTTTGACCCCAGAGGGTTGCCAACTGCCGTGCTTTAAATTTAAGCTTATATATAATCCAGCCTCAGGTTATGATGATCTTGTTGTTGTTCTTGTTTCAGCAGTGTCTCTCTTCTTCTTCTTCTCCTTCACTGTCCTGATTGCTCAATTACTGGACTTTAAACATGGATGACAAGGATATTTCACCTGGCCATGGTGGCTCGTCTTACGATGACAAGACCGTCACGCCTCCGCCTGAGAAGGGCGGTGCTGAGATTCTAGAGCACGCTTCTCAGGGTCGTCGTCAATCCGTCGCTCTCAACATTGTCCAGAACCCTCTGCAGGTACATTCTACTCCCTCTTATCCCAATATCTCCATTTACTCACCCATATCATAGAGCAAAACAAAGGATCAAGTCGTCGCTGACGCTCGCGCCTTTGCTGAGTCCAATGGCATGTCCGAGCACGTCGACCTCTTCGGCCGAGCCGCTCTCATCGCTCGTGACCCCGATAGCTTCGAATCGGCGGACCTTCTCGATGACGAACGCGCTGCTCTCATCTATGAGAGAGACCACAAGTGGCATGGATCTAAGATGCTGTGGTACTCAATTGGTCTTTGCGCTGTTGGTGCTGCTACGCAGGGATGGGATCAGACAGGTGCCAATGGCGCTAATCTCTCGTTCCCCAAGGAGTTCGGTATCGATGGTAAGGGACGTGATGAGTGGATTGTTGGTATCATCAACTCCATCATCTTCCTCACTGCTGGTCTGATGTAAGCTCCAATCTCATTCACGATATCCTGACTTCATCTGACATTCTGTCTCTAGCGGTGCCTTTATTGTCGACCCTCTCAACCACTACTTTGGCCGACGTGGAGAGATCTTCATCACAGCCTGTTGCTTGGTAGCTACCCCTATCGCCTCAGGTTTCGCTAAGAACTGGCAAGAGCTTTTTGCCATCCGTTTCATTATGGGAATCGGTATTGGTGCAAAGAATGCTACTGTGCCTATCTATTCAGCTGAGATGGCTCCTGCTCGGATTCGAGGTGCCCTCGTCATGTTCTGGCAACTTTGGGTCGTCATCGGTAAGACGCCTCTCATTTTCTCTCAATCAGATTAGAGTACTGACAACAACAGGTATCTTCCTCGGTTTCTGCGCCAATGTAATCGTCAAAGATATCGGCGACATCGCCTGGCGTCTCGAACTCGGCTCTGCCTTCATCCCCGCCTTCTTCCTTGCCGTCGGCATCTACTTCTGTCCCGAATCTCCCCGTTGGCTGATGAAGCACGGTCGCATCGCCGATGGCTTCGTCTCCATGTCCAAGCTTCGAGCTCACCCCATCATCGGTGCTCGCGATTACTACTACTCTTACGTCATCTATCACGAGGAGCTTCGTGAGAATGCTGGCGCTGGTTACTTTGCTCGTCTTTGGGACTGCTTCGCTGTTCCTAGGATTCGACGTGCCAACTACGGTGCTAGCACTGTCATGTTGGCCCAGCAGATGTGCGGTATCAATATCATCTCTTTCTACAGTTCTAGTATCTTCCGAGAGGCTGGTTATAGCCACGACGAGGCTCTGTATGCTTCTTTGGGATATGGAGCTATCCAGGTTGTCTTCACCATTCCTACTCTCTTCCTGATTGATACCAAGGGTCGACGATTCTTGACACTGGCTACCTTTCCCTTCATGTGTATCTTCTTGCTTGCCGGTGGTCTCTCCCTTCTCAACAACAGCGACAACCGAGCTGCCAACATCGGTCCCGTCGTCCTCTTCGTCTACCTTTTCACCATTGCCTACTGTCTCGGTGAGGGACCTGTCGCCTTCCAGTATTCGGCTGAAGTCTTCCCCACCATCCAGCGAGAGCAGGGTATGGCTTGGGCAGTCTGCATCAACAACACCTTTGCTGGTGTTCTTGGTTTGACGTTCCCTCGTATGAAGACTGTCATGACACCCACTGGAGCCTTCGGCTTCTATGCCGGGCTTAACCTCATTGCTTGGGGTATGATCTTCTGCTTCGTTCGCGAGACTAAGCAGATGACCCTTGAGGAATTGGATCGTAAGTCTTCCCCACTAGGACATCATTGAGGCGCATTTACTAACACGCAGAACAGAGGTCTTCTCCGTCCCTACAAAGAGCTTCTTGTCTCATGAGACGAAGGTCTGGCTACCTTATATCTTCAAGCGCTACGTCCTTCGCAAGGATATTCAACGCCCTCCACCTATTATTGAGAAGGGCGAGAAGACACTCGCGTAATTGGTAGAATAATATGGGTCGCTGTCGTGTATTTAGGGAGCAAGCATCCTGACTCAGGCGGTGTATAATCCATAGTGCAATCGAATCATGAAGTAACATCAGATCGCTAAACTGAACCAACATGAATATAAAGTCAGTGCCTGGATAACCTTTTAACTATAATTATATATTATAACCCAAACGGAAGAAGCACTTTATAACAGTTAGGGTTTCTAAACAAGTAAATTAATCTATATTAAGTTTATATTTATAGAAAATATAAGGTATTATATTAAATATATTAAGTTATTATATCTCTTAATAGTTAATAATATATATTAGGCTTATTAAAGTAAAGAAATCTTATTAATAGCTAATAAGTTAAATTCTATTTAATATTAAAGAAATATATTTATATACTATATAGTATTAATAGTAATTAAAGAGATTACTATAAAGTTAGTAGTAATTCTTAAGAATTACTAGTAATTACCTAAAATTACTAATAATCTATCTTAGATTTTAATAATTAAATCTTAATGATTACTTATAGAATCCTTTAGTGCACTATAATTATAAACAATTAGAAGAAAAATATAGGGTGTATATAATGTATACACTTCTTCCGTTTGGGTCGTAACAAAAAAGTCATCCCTGCCAATTTTGAGTTCACGCTCAGCCTTGCCACGAGTCACGGATATAGCAAACTACGTAATGTGACTACGGTCATCTTGTTCTGTTTAGGAAGGCCAAGTACGAAAATGACGACTAAGCAGAGTTGGCGGGATGAGGTCTATCCCACTGCCCCTCCGAACCGCGAGCGTCGATAATCAATCGCGCTCCTCATTGGAGGAATCGTAGAAATATGGGGCATCACGTAATCCCGGAACTCATATAAGCCATCATGCGAGATCGGCATTGACAAAACTCTATCCTCGAGTTGGTCGGAAACACCGTCGCGGGATTGCCGAGCCAGATTGAGTTATGTAACGTTGGCTAAATCAAGTTTTCGTATTGAGGACCATTTGTATAAATACCTGATGTCCGTTGACGAGAAAATAAAGGCCAAGAGCATCATTATCTCATCATTCAAATCCACCAATATGAAGCAATCTCTCTTCTCGCTCGCCTTTCTGGCTAGCTCTGTCTTAAGCTATGACCAGGTCCTCGGGTTCAACGAAAAAGTTGAGGTCGAGACCAGAAGTCTCGATGAGATTTACAAAGCTGCCTTGAAGGAGGGAGACACCGTTACCCTCTGGCACGGCGGAGATGCGGTCAATCAACAAGCCGGCCTGAAGCAAGCCTTTGAGAAGCGATTCCCCGGAATCAAGCTAAATGTCACCGTCGATCTATCCAAATACCATGACGTCAGAGTTGATCAGCAACTTGCCGCTGGTGGAAAGTCAGTTTACGTCGACAGCGTCATCCTGCAGACCCTGAACGACTATCCTCGCTGGGCACAGGAGGGCGCGTTGCTGAACTACGCCCCCAAGGGCTTTGACCAGATCGACCATGCGTTCAAGGATAGCACTGCCTATTGGTATGGAGTGTATATCTTTTTCTGGGCCAATGCTTGGAATACCGACAAGCTTCGCGGTATCAAGGCACCCGCCGAGTACACGGATTGGCTTCGACCCGAGTTCAAGAACAGACTCGTCCTGACCTACCCCAACGACGACGACGCAGTTCTTTACGCCTTTTATCTTATGTAAGTTCAATCGCCCCATTTACGGTGATAAAGCTGACCAATTTGTAGCATGCAAGAGTATGGAGCGTCGTGGTTCGAGGATCTCCTCAAGCAAAACCCTCGCTGGGTCCGTGGCACGGCAACCCCCGGCGCCATCATCAGCCAGAAAAACGCCACCGAAGCTGCCTACTTCGCTACCGGCGGAGGCTTCGGCGAAGCCAAGCCTATCAAGTTCTCGCAGCCTACACGCGGCAAATACGTCTCCTGGTCGCAATACGCCGGTATTCTCAAGGACGCTCCTCATCCTGAGGGAGCAAAGCTTCTGCACAACTTCATCCTCAGCGAGGAGTACCAGACTGCTGTGGGTACTTGGTCTGTTCGTCGCGACATCGCCACTCCAGAGGGATTCCCTGATCTTCGCAACGAGACTGCCACCAACCCAGCTGAGTTTGCGCGATTCATGTCGGACCGTGGTTTGGTTGAGAGACTGCGATTCTGGTTCGAGGCTCGTATTGGTACAGCAAAGGGTGTTAGCCCTATCGATGACCCTATCAACCAAGGATAGATGCAGGTTTATTGTAGTTCAAGTCGCATTTGTACTTTTCATTCTTGTTTTCTAACTAACAGATCGTACATACTTTAGTCAGCTTTCAATTACATACCTTTTATTTAAACCATAAGTGACCAAGTAAAGAGCAGTCGCGTTCTCGCCAACCGCGTGCGGCAGCAGATATGAGAGGTGACAGATATAACAATTACCTACGGCCTTGGTCGAGTGTCGTGCTAGAGACTGCAACAAGCTCTTTCTTATCAAACAAGAAGATCGAGATTATTTTGTCGCGCGGCGTATCTTGACTAATAGGACGTCTTCAACAGCCAAAGTTGATAATGATTCCAAACACTGAACCAGCTCGCATGCCTTTCCAATCCGGGCAAGCTACTCAGTCCATCTGCGACGTTTCATTGTTGCACAGCCCTCTCGCCCTCAAAAGTTGCGACAGGTCACTGACCTCACGATAGAAGCCAAGTCTTGTAACTTGACACAGAAAACGTTCTGGAGCTTGGGGTAGCAGTTGTGGCGCTTTGACGCAGATGGAGCCGCCTGTTCTTCAAAGTTAAGCTATAAGCGCCTAATTCTTAACTTAATACTTGAGCAAAAAGAAAGCTGAATGTGTCAAGCCCGAAAGGTGGCGGTGAAACGTTGTCAAAACGGGGCGCCAAGTGGCTGTTTCAGCGTCGTGAGACTCCTCGAGTGGAGTGGACTTGGACCTGGTGGAGAGAATGCCGAGATCTGCCGGCTCGGCACTCGGCCCAAAAGATTGAGTGCGCATGGATTCGCATCCAGTAAATAAACTCAATTAGGTATGTCTAAGAGCTTACAATAACGCATGAATTGTTTATAAACGATGGAATATGTTTGCATAAACAGAACGCTTGATCACTGCTCACATCGACTAACAACAGCAAATCATTCTTCAAGAATTAAATAGAACAAAGCAACGTTGCCGCGGTACAAGCGATAAATAAACTGCGAATGACCAGAAGAACAATAACATATATCAATACTTCGGCTTCGCCGACCATGCTTTTCTTCTACTCTTAGCCTCCTGTTCGCGAAAAGCTGCGCCTACCTGGTACTCTTCGTTTCCGGTTTCATCACCAAAAACACGAACCTATTAGCGCCGATCAAAAGAACATTCTCTCGCAAACAAAGCCATTAAAACTCTTCCCTAAATGCGTGTTACGCCCAGGGTTGATCTCTATTAATAATACGCGGCGGCCGACGTGAGTGAATCACGAGTTCAAAACGTCTTGGTGTTTGGAAGATGCAAAAATCCGAGAAACCAATCGCATTCACCAAAAAAGCCAAGAACTCTCCGAATTGTTAGAACGGAGAGTTTCACGTGTCAAGTCTTTTGGGTGCAACGTTAGATCCGTAGGGGAGGGGGAAGAGGCCTGAGCGAAACATGAAACACCAAGAATTTTGAAACATGGGTCAAGACTTGAGACTCGTGAACTGAGTGACTGAAAGGGAAATATGTGGCTGTGAGAGGCGTTGAGACAAATGGAAACAATGACCTGAAGCTGAGGTTGGGGTTTCTCCTGATGCGATTTGATGATCGCTGATGATCAGCACTGGGGAGGGCATGGCCAGCCGACAACCGAGGAGGTCGATATCAAACATCCAACTTGCGATATTGACCCAAATCTGTATATAAGAGTCGGATCATTCGACATCTTGGAAAATAATCCAACAGCATCTCAATCATATTTTCTTCTCTTCACTTCCTTTCTAAGAAAGCCTCAAGTCAGCCCTGGCGGCTCAGTTTCAGCAACACAAACTTTAATAATCCTCTTTTGATCTATAAAATCTTCAAAATGCATTCTCTTGCTATCGTCTCTGCCTTCTTCGCCATGGCTTCTGCTCATGGAGTCGTCCTCTCTGTTGAGGGAGCTAATGGAGTTACCATGCCTGGTCTCAGCAGTAAGTTGCCATCCCATTTGGTAATGCACAATAGAATACTGACAGTGAACAGTTGCTGATGGAACGCCTCGTGATTGCTCGAGCAACCGATGCGGTTCTCAAGCTGACACCTCCATCATTCGTGATCGTGAGATCCGCAGTGGTGAAGCCAGCGCTCTGGGCAGGACCCAGGGTAACGGCCCTGTTGACGCCTCCGTCATGATCTCTAGCTTCTTGGGAAGTGGAAACGCTAATAATGTCCCTACAAACAACGGCACTGATAGTGCTGCTGGTGTTGAGGATGACCTTTCCAACTTGCCTAAGGGTAACAACCAGGGCAACAACAACAACAACAACCGAAGGCGCCAGCTGGGCAACCTCTTGGGTGGACTCTTTGGTGGTGGCCGTGGGGGCGGTGGTGAGAAGACCGAGACTGCTGAAGAGACTAGCGTTGCTGCTTCCGCTGGAGAGGGTGCTACCAAGGGCTTACCTACAGCCTCTGACAACGGCGAGGTCACCATGACTTATAGACAGGTAAGTCCCATTCATCCTCTTTGGGTATCTTAACTAACTCCCTCAGATCAACCAAGACGGCGCCGGCCCAATGACAGCTGAAATCGATGCTACATCCGGCGGCACCGACCCCGATGCCTTCCAAACTGCAGAGGTGACCCAAGATGTTCCTGGAATCGGCATCCAGGGTCTCTCACTCGCCACCAACACCGACTTCCCCCTCAAGGTCCAGATGCCCCAGGGCATGACCTGCGAAGGCTCTGTCGGAGGCGCCAACAACGTCTGCATCGTTCGTGTCCGCAACGGCGCCGCTGCTGGTCCTTTTGGTGGTTCTGGTGCTTTCACTCAGTCCGCTGCTTCACGAAAGCGTGCTATTGCTTTCCGCCTCAAGAAGCGCATGGAGATTGTTCGCTACTAAGTGATTGGTGGATATGTATCAGAGACAATGGAGGCTGGGAAGATGATTGAAGATGGTTGTAGATAGTTAGGGACCTGTCTCTCCGACTCTTAGTAATACATGTATTACTACTCCCATGTTAAGAAGGTTAAACACTCCAGCTTATGTGCTTGCCACTAGTAACATATTGCTCTTGTATCTTGCCTTTACAAGCCGTATCAACCTATACTATCTGCCTAAGCTTCATCCAAAAGCTTATCAATAGCACTCATGACGTCGTACAGGCTCTTGGCTCGTTGTGCATCTTCCACCAACTTCTTGAACTCCTCCGCTCCAGTACCCTTCCCATCGTATCCCCACTCCAATCCATAATTCACCACATTGCTATCGAAAGAATAACGACCTCTGTCCCGGCACAAGTCGCAAAAGATCTCCTTGAACTCATCTGCAAAATGCATGCGCGGAAATGCGCTGGAAATCTCTTTGAACTCTTCCTCCGTTATAACGCCCTCTAAATTAGGGAGGTCCTCTGGCAGACCGAGGAGGTGCAAGTTTGGCCCGAGAAGATCCCCATGGACACCGAAGTGAACAAGAGCGACTTCAGGCTCTTTCCAGGGTGCAATGGTCTCCATTGTATGAAGTGCGATGGCATCCCAGGCAATCTGCATACGGCGACTGCCTTCTGCCCAATTGCCATCCTTCTGAGACGTTGCGTTGATGAACTCACGAGACAGGTTTGCACTATCAACCTCGAATCGTCTTGTGTTCGTGACAAGCTCCTTCGCCTTGGACCATGCAAGGTCGTGGAGAAGGCAGCTTACGATAACGAGCTCAATGTCAAGAGAGTCACCGAGTTTGGCAAACTCGGGCATCTTCTTCTGGAGAAGAAGGCAAAAAGCTGCACTCCGGACGACGTGATTTAGAACACCTGGGGTCGCGTACTTTTTCGCGTGTTGGTATGAGGATAACACGAGGGACGTTGTCGGAAATTCTATCCCTGTTAAAGGAAAAGAAGGGAAGGGGCCAGCAGTTGATGATGCCATAATTGGTGGTGTTGACTGAAAAGATGCGATATAATGTAGGTCAATAATTTGAATGAGTCACAATGTAGCTGGCGATGTTTTCGACGTTGGGTTGGCATATCAATATTATATAAGAGAATGCTTAACAGAAATTCTGACAAATCATTTACTGCCATAATTTTCATCCATAGAGTGCTAGAGAACTAGATAACAAGATGTGTGAGAAACTGTAGAAAAACGCGAGAAGCTCTGCATGCGGGCTCGGGTGAGTTATGTATAATCGCCGATGCCCAGGGATGCTTGTAGAGTTGTATTGTGAGCTTTGGCGTGTCGCAACACGTTTGTGGCATCATACAAAGCTACAGGTCTTTACAGCCACCTGCATCACAGGTCCCCTTACTGCTTACGTTCAGTAATCATGAATCTCAGCTTGGAACATTAGAATTGGATATAAGTAGGCGTCCGTCTCACTCGGTTTGCTGAGTTAATATCCGATCCACTTCGGAATATATACGCCTGTGTTTATGCTTATGAATCTCAACCACTAGTACAAGTCAGGACTAGCCAACCTGCATCTTGTTGATTTATCATGAAAACACCAATGAATAAAGAACAAGAGAGTATTCGAATAGTCTCGGGCTACACGACTGCAACCAAATTCTCTCGGGCAGATTACTGATATAAATGCCGCTTGATGCCGATTTTGATTTGTAAAAGCCATTGCAGCCTGTTCTTGAATAGGTAGAGCATTTTTGGGGAATTTTTAGCAGAAAAGAGAGAAGAAAATGAATATTATTAGAGGTTAGACCTCCAATTCTAGATTTCATTCTCAAACATTTCAATCAACACCACGCGCCAATTACTACCTAAATACCTTTTCCAAGCAAGCAAAAATGAACAAGACTGTTACGGATCTTATTGAAGCCCATAGGTATGTTTTCGCAATACTCCGTTGTATCTACAACCATTAACCATGTAGTAGCCCCAGGAGTTCACACCATTCCCAACTATCGCCGAAGCGAACAAGGTTACCAAGCCTCGCCTTACCATCGTCGGTACGTGAACTTGTGTTAAAAAGCCCCTGAGTATCTACTAATGAGGCATTACAGTCGCTTGCGTCGATCCTCGATGTAGCGTCGACAAGTTCATCGACTTCAACCTTGGAGTCTCAGAGGGTGAAAGTAGGTTAAGCACAATACGGTCACCACTACAGATGCTAATCACACCTAGTGGTCATGGTCTCGCGTAATGCTGGCGGCAACATCCGATTTGCTGTCCGGGACATACTTCTTCTAGACACACGTTTCGTGATCGACGAGCTCGTTATTATTCATCATACCGATTGTGGCTCAACCATGTTTACCAACGAATGGATGCGCAACACTGTCAAAGCGCGAGTTGGCGAGAGTTATTGGGAAGAGATTGACCAAATTGACTGGGGCGCCAACACCGAGTAAGTGTTGAGTCTACAGATGCAATGAATAACCCAGTGGCTAATAAGTGATTGCAGCATGGCGGATAGCGTTAGAGGGGACCTTGAGTGGCTCCGCAAGAATGAAGTGATCAGAGACGAACTCAAGAGCACGGCTCGTGGATTTCTCTTTGATATCAAGACTGGAAAGACTGAGGAGATAAAACTTGCTTAGACATGCCTATTGGGCTTGAGAAACGTTTAAAGCTTACAAATCCGTCAGGTCGGGCCCGACGGACATCCCCACGCCTCAGCAACAGAGAGGATCTAATATACGTACATACTGTCCTTTTGCCATGTAAATAAACTTGTTTATTGTAGCCGCAAATGAGGAACCCATCGTACATAAAGCGAGCTGCCAACACCCCTGTAGGAGCTTATCAGTGGTAGGTTTGGGGGATAGGAGGCGGGCGAGGTGTAATTTTCGGCTTTTGGCCACAGTGAATTCGAGAGATTGCATGAAATATATAATTGAAAGTAGCAAATACGTTTATAGATCGTGAGAAAGGGATAGCTATAGTAAAGCCTGTTTAATCTCTTTCTCTTTTCCTTTTCTTCCTTTCTTTTTTGGAAGGAAATCTTTTACAGGGCAGAGATAGGCGCTGTCCTCATGGTCAGTCTTACATCCAATTTCTAGACCCTGGTCGAAACAAAAGAACACCAATTACAGTGTCAGCCCTACTAAATTGGGCAGCCCGGCATTGGATGTTCCGAAAGAGCGGTCCGAGCCTTCGTAAGATATTACCTCATTCCGTTAGATCTCGTATTACTTGCTGCGCACAAGCTGTAGTCATGCCACGGGCTCAAGGGCTATTAACAAAAGATCTTTCAGCTCCAGCATATCAGTTTCTTAATAGAGCGAATGCCGCTGACTTCTGGCCTGTGCAGAGAGTAGCATCGCATTAAATGAAGGCCGCTGATGTCAGCATAGTCATCGACCACTAGATCAAATTGGAGATCGTACATGGGATTGGTGGTCACTTTCTGTGCTGTCGGTCCAGCCATTTTTGCTTCACAGTTAAGCAGCCCACGAAAACATACGTCCTCGTGGGATATAAATATACAGCGTCTCTTCCCTTTAGGAACTCAAATATCCAACCAAACCAGGCACCTCGTCAATCAACATGAAGATCACCGCCTTCCTCACTTCCGCTCTCGCTGGCGCCGTCGCTGCCCGTGACAGCGTCTACCTCGTCAACTCCTACAAGGGCAGTGAGATTTCCAGCGGCATAGCATATTATGCCGATGGGCATTCTGCAACCGGAGGATCTCGTCCCGATGACTATGTTGACGTTGTCCATGGAAGCAACATCATCTGGGAAGGTCGAACAGTGAAGGGTAGGTTTTCCCGAATCTGTAGGCTGTCACAAGAAGAAATTAACTGGATTTAGGCACTTTCGGCAGTGGTGTTTCCTTCACATCAAACATCTTTGCCGATGCAGGCGGTAAGCAGGCAAATGCTTGGGCTGGTACGGGAACGAACGGGTTTCACACATACAACTGCTACAAGGGTACTAGCCCAAACGGTAAACCTTGGGTACTGTATACTGTGGATGGCTGGACTGTCAACGTTATCTACTTCTGCAACCCCTTCAATTAAAGAGTGATGGCTGAAGATATAGGAAAGGTCAGACCAACTCATTTCAGTGATTACTGGTACCGTTGCTGACCAAAGTTATTAGCCATGCTGCAGTCTGGGTTCAGCGGTGAAAACTCTCATAGATTATTACCCTCCAAGGAATTTGTGTCTAAGCACGAAACTAAATTAAATTCTCACTTATAAACTGCTGCTTTTACTCTTCCAAGTTCCTTTTCCAAACCTTGACAGGCATAGGCCCCAGGGTGTGATTCATTGTCTCCTCCCTCTTCAATTCAAAGCCTGCTGGTAGTGCAAACTCGTAGCGGTGAACTATTGAAGCAAGGCAAACAGCCTGCTCAAGATATGAAATGTTGCGCCCGATGCACCCTCGAGCACCTGCTGAGAACGTAATGAAATGAGACTGTAGCTCCTTGCCCTTTTCGCCCAAGAATCTTTCTGGAATGAATTTTTCTGACTCGGGATAAATGCTTTCGTCGCGATGCGCCACAAGAGCGGACACGCCAACAGATGTGTTTCCCGGGATATACTGACCCATAATTGTCAAACCTTCTGGAGGGGTCTGACGACCGAGATTCTGGGGAGTCGGGGGCCAGAGGCGAAGCGACTCATCGAGACAAGCGCGAAGGTAAGGGAGATGCTTCACCTTTTCGTAGGGCGCCACCACCTCATCAGGCTCTAGGACAGAGTCAAGCTCGTGTCGTAGGAGCTCCATCACCCTAGGGTTGAGTATCAACTGATAGAGAATGTTGGCTAAAGCAATCGCGGTCGTGACGCTTCCCGCATTCATCATGATGTTGATCTCAGCAACAATCTCGCCCCATTCAAGCTCATGAGAGTTACCGTTCTTGTCCTCCATGAGCGCCTGGAAAAAGTCGTCAAGCTTTTCTCCCTTGTGGTATCGATCTAATCGGATTTGAGCACGTCGCAATGCAATGTCATCCCAGCCTTTCGCTGACTCGGCCATCTTTCGATAGAAAGGAATGACGTTGGAGATCTTATTGAGGAACTTGTAATGATCGTATGTCCAAAGAAGATAAGACTGCTTGCGTGCAGTGGGATAAAGGCATTCGCGTAGATTGGCTTCGTAGACAGTACCGCATGTCTGCTGGGCTTCAACACGATCGTGGCCTTGATCAAGGAGACCAAGCTTTTCCGAAAGACCAATATCGGCGATGGCATCGAGAGAGAAGAAGTTAGACCAGGCGCGGAAGTCAAGGTTGACGTCTTTGGGGTCGGGGAACCTGGTACCCTTAGGCAAAGGAGCTGTGCAGACCTTGTCGAAATGGTCGATCATTCGCTGCACCTTGTCCGCGACCTTGTACTCCCAACCCTCGAGGTTTTTGAGTGCGTAAGCAGATGACAGGACCTTTCGCTTCCGGGCATGCTTGTGCTTATCTACAACATCGGCCAGGTGAAAATGGGTTCCGGCTCCTACAATGTATGATTCGTCCTTGATACAGGGAGTTCCGTGGCCATAAATATCTTTTATGGCTTGACCGCCGGCGAATGACAACGAGTTAGGCCCCGTTCGAATAATAGGCTTTGTTTTATGTAGTTTCGCAAGGTGAGTCGACCGTGCGCCGCCGTGAGCGAGGATCATAAAGGGAAGGTTAGACATGCCGGAGAAGGGGGACATGTTAGGGAAGCGCCGAAGACCTGAAAGGAGTCAGTATGTGTTTCCCTATTAAACAAGATACCTTACCTTTAGGGTCCTTAAGGTAGAGAAAGAAGGGGTAGATAATAAAGTAAACGACTACAGCGATACCCACTGCAGCTGCATAGGGTGCTGAGCCCAAGGAGGCAATGGAGGCAGACATTATTGGCACTCTCGATGGGAAGTAAAGAGTCTGATTGAGAGGAGAGTAAAGAAAAAGACTGTTCTTTGGGCAAACATCGAGGGATGTAGTACATACCATCAAGACGATATGAGTTTCTTATATATGGCAGCTTCTGCGGCGGTAAATAAATTAGTCTTTGCTCAATGCAATCGTGATCGAGAAATTGCCGCATTTGGCGACTTTCTCCGTCCCCAGTAAGTTTACCCCGCGTAGATTTACCCCGCGGCCTCTGAACATTTCCTTGCCAGTCCAGAAAGGAACCCGCCTTAAGATGTCACAGGAAACCTAAAGAAGGGATGACGGACTGGACTTGCTTCTCGAGCCTTGATCATTTTCGGAAGTCCGGGCCAAATTTCCTTATACGTTGAGCATGTCCACCAGGTCCACCCACAGTGTCAGACCAAGCGCGGGGGCCAATTGCCTATTCCAGACACACTACTCTGAAATATTGAGCTATTTTTAAGTAGCCATATGAGGCAAGTTGCTCCATGTACATGCATCGTCGGATTTTTAGAGGGCTGGCTCAGACTCAAACTGACGCGATGCACCCATTGTGAGGGCGATAATCGTAGCCTGTATACAGCATTTACTACCCAAATAACGAATTTTCCACAATTTTGGGATGCTGACTTTCGAAAGCAAGATTAAAGGTCTGGCTTCTCAATTGTGTCCTCGGTGCGTTGTCCGGTAAATTGTTAATAGGATATACATAGGAGGAAGAGCCAGAACTTCTTATCACCCCCTACCCAGCGTCGTATAAATATGCTTGATACTATGTCTTTTTATATATATATATTTTTTTTAGAGAAATTCCTAAAATCTTATCTTTACTTTTTTTGGAGTTAAAGAAAAGACTACAGTAGTTCAAACTTATAGAGAGATGGCCTGGAACAGATCATTCAGGTTCTAAATGCCCTCATATAGAAGAACAACTTAACAAGTAACTCTAAGTTATTTTGCACCCTTAAGTGCAGTAGTCAAGCACCTAGGAAAGCCCCCTATAGCAATGCAGAAGGCAAGGGAACTCACTATAGTATTAATATTTCTGATTCCATTTTTCAGTTTTCAGTTTTCAGGATTGATAGCCGAAAATAGAAGTTGACGTATCATTAATCAGGAACATAGTTTCAAGCAAATTTCAGAGTTGAGGTAGTATTGAGCTCTGGTGTAACATCGACTATCAAGGATCTAGAGAACATCTTGAGTGGTATCGGGTTCACGATGGTATGCCATGCAACACGCGAAATTTCCTAGGCCTTAGACGCCACAGAAGCCTGGCTGTTAGCCTTGAGGTCGAGCTGCATCTGCTTGGCCAACTTGACGTCAAACCCATTCTCAAAGACCTTCCTGACCTCTTCAAGCGGAAGCCCCTTCACCTCAGGGTAAAAGAAGATAACAAAAATCCAGCCAAAGAAGCAGATACCTGCATAAAAGCCAAACGCGCCGCTAGGTGTCATGCTCTTCATCATAGAAAGGAAGGTCGACGCGATGATAAGGTTGCAGCTCCAGCAAGTCACTGTATTCATCATCGTGCCGAGAGCGCGAACCTCGAGAGGTAGAAGCTCCGTTCCGACCCATCCGATCGTAGCTACACCCGTAGCGAAGAAGGCGACGTAGAAAATGATGATGACGAGCACGACTATACCAGCCCAGTTGACGGAATCGGCCTGGAGGACTAGATCTTTGGAGATGGGAATCCAGTGGAATGCGACGGCGGCGATGACCATGCTCACAGCCTGAGAAATGTCAGTATCGTGGCTTTTCCGACAACTTGATCATATCTTACCATGCCCAGCACAGTGACTAGGAGGATGATGCGGCGGCCTAGTTTATCTATAACAACCAAGTTGACAAAGGTAAAGAGGAAGTTGGTAGCACCAACAACGATGGCAACGGCGGTGGGCTTGTTGAACCCGACGAGGGAGAATAGGGTGGCAGAGTAGTACATGAGAGTGTTGAAACCACCCAGCTGAGAGACTATGATACTGTCAGCGATCAAGGTTCAGACACATGAAAATGTTGAGAGACTTACTGGCCATAACGGTACAAGCAGAAATTAGTGCAAGAAGGTTGGAGGGAACACAGTGAAGCTGCTTGAATTGCCACCAGAGAGACTTATTGGCCACAACCGAAGACTCGATCTCGATAGTCCATACAAGGTGTTCGAGTTTAGATTTGAGCTGTTCCTCAGTAGCAGCAGGGTAGACTCGTCGCAGGCACTTCTCAGCTTCGTCTCTATTACCATGAGCAATAAGCTGTCGAGGCGACTCAGGGCAACGAGGCAGCAGGGCGGCAAGAATGATGGGAGGAACTCCGCCGATAGCGATCATGTATCTCCAGCCATGAGGGACATCGGTAAGAGCAGCTCCAAGACCATAAGAAACCAATTGACCCAGTGTCACACTGAGGTTATCGAAGGCAATCATGCGACCGCGATATTTGGCTGGGGCGAGCTCTCCGATGTAAAGAGGCTGAAGACGTTAGCGACTTAGTTCGAGACAACTTTAAGTAGAATTAGGCTCTTACAATGATCATCGCCGCTGAGCCCACTCCGAATCCCACTATCAGACGTCCAGCAGTCATGGCAGCAATATTGAAGGCGGCGGCCTGGACAACAGACCCAACAAGGAAGAGAAAGCAACCGATGTAGATTCCAAGCTTGCGGCCGTATTTGTCAGCTGGAAGGCCCGCGATCAGAGCACCGATGAGAGCGCCGCCAGAGGTGATGGAAGTGATGAGCTCTTGCTCATGAGAATCGAGATGGTGGCCGAGATCATCGCCGATAGTGACCAGAACGGCTGAGATGACACCAGTGTCATAACCTAGCATATTATCTTAGGAGAGTTCAGAGGGGAATTATGTTTGCTACGTACCGAACAAGAACCCGCCCATGGCAACGGTAAATGTAATGAGCCAAACGGATTTGGATGGCTTGGTATCTTCGATGGAGTCGTCAAACTCGACAACGGTGCCGTGAGGCTTCTCGAGGTGTTCGATATTGGTGGCCGTTGACTTTTCTATGCCACCGTCCTCGGTCGAGGACTTATGATCATCGTGAGAAGACATGTTGCCAAACGTCAAGATAGAAGACTGAAATAGAGATGGATGTTGTGGTGCAGATGAGCGAGCTTGTTATGAGGGGAACTACAACATGTAAATGGAGCGCAGCACCATATATATACTCCCGTGAGGCTAACGATTCATGCGGCAATTACGTGTTGTTTCATTGGTCTTGCTCACTCTCACGATCCAGAGAAACCTTGTTTTCTGGGGGGTTAGATCGCCTCAAAAGTTGGGGTATTAGCGGGGGCAGCGGTTGGATCCTGGAAATTGTGTACAGAATCTCGATTGAGAAAAAAGTCTTCCCCAGATAACGACCCTCTTTCTCCGTGGTCACTGCCGTCGGCTCCATGTTCTGCGATCCCCGGTTGTGGGAGAGTCTGGGGTACAAAAATGGGTTTCGTGTCTGCCGGAGTAAGTTTCCTTTACCAATTGGCAAGGCAAGGTTCAGTTTGCTACGTGGTGAGGGCACCTGGACTCATGGCTTGGCCCAGAGCATGTGGACAGTGAATCGCGGGGAGTTGGCGTCGACATTTGCGATTCTTCTCGTTTTGGTGTTGTTGTTCCGAACCTTGCGGAGACCGTCTTGTTTATCACCGGAACAAATACCCCAGATTTGGATTAGTGGCGCATGTTCCAGACTACCCCGTGGGGAACCATGCCACGCTCTGGCTTCACCTATTTGTCTATTAAGTGTGCTTCCACTCTTCTCCTATGGACCTATTAATTTAAAGCTATTACTTATCTACAGTCACTCTTGAGAAGCCCAAAATCGACGCGGCTGTCGAACATTATATACAGAGCTTAGTAAGCGTATATTAAAGGGTTAAAATTATACGCTTAAAATTACACGCTTTACAGCTATCGTCATGACCTAGCTAAAACCATCCCTACGTTTTCTTCAAACTGTCCTTTCTATAGACAATTAGCTACCCGATAGTAAATAAAATTATTAGTCGGGCCATACATGTAAGAAGTCGGCCATCCAAACCGATCAGTTGCATTAGCTAGAACACAAAGGAGTGTATCCTGCTCAGCGCGTTTGTCGAAGAGGTCTCCAACCAACGCTATGGCCATGCATGCAGTCCTCAACGCAAATTAGCATAATCACCAAAGTTCGGGGTCTATATGAACACACAGGCATGTGGGACTAGCTTCACCCATGCCTGCAGCGATAGCGCAGACTATCTTGGTGTCGGTCTTCATTTCGAGCTACTCGTCGTTAGACAATCAACCCTCGGTGGCACCGTCCTTCGTTACCTCTATTTGCTTCATTGTCCTGTTCCTTGCAAGCCCAATCTTTGGAAGACGTGGATCGTGAGACATGAGAAGCATTCTGCTGAGGTGATAATATTGCAAGCCAGCAGCCACTGGTTCGCTATAGAGCCATATATCTGGAAGTACTTGTTTCTTGGGGTGATTGCAGGTGTATATAGGATCGAAGGAATCTGGCTTTGTCTCCGACCAGATAGTTATGTCTTTCAGCAGCGCCGCATAGTGCTCGGTATCTTTATTATCTGAGAAACAGTATCGGGTGATCTCTGTCAAGTGAAGAAGCATAAGACTTGCCCAATCTTTGTCATCCACGGGAGCACCTCTTTTGTCTGCACATAGAGAATCTAAGTATGATGGGATAGGTACCTGATTGACAACTGCCAAGTAGGCTTCCATTCGTAGATTTGCCCACCAGGCGGCCTCGGGGAGGCTCTCTCGTTCAAAGAGCTCCGTCGGTCGATCCATCATGTTCGCTTGACCGAGAGAGGGAGAGGAGACCAAGCATTTCGCTGTGCGTACTGCCTAATTAGTGGAAAGGTCCTACACTAACAAAACAACAACAAATGTGCTCCAGATAACACAAGGCACAAGACGTTGAAGGTTAAGACACTGACCTTCCATGCTTTGCGCAAACTGTGATAACAGGTCCACGACAGAATGGATCTCTTCCATGGAACAATTAATGTTTGAGCTGATGTTAGGCAAACGTGGATTGCTTTCAGAAAGCGGCTCGGCCGCTGAGTCCAGGCAACCTGAATTAGTCCTCCCCTTTCCAAAATGTCTTGAGACAATCGTCAAGATAGACTCGAGAAGTCGAGGGTATTGCAGCACTCGAGTTGATAACCAACTGGAGAACGGCCGATCCGGATCCCCAAGATCGAAAGCATCGCTGAAGCCGGAAAAGAAATGGCGAACCAGCTTTGCCTCGTCTTGCTTGAGCACGCACGTGGGTAGACGTAGTTGGTATCTATCGCCATACGAAGCATAGGTATCTTGTGCTGCAAATTCTGTCTCACCATTGATCTGATCAGTCGTGACGTTTGTGTATTCGTGAAACGCCAGCCCAGGTAATTGGTCGGATTGCTGGTGGAATTGCAAAGTGGAATGGCCCAAATTTCCAGTCTCTGATGGTTGAGCATCTGTATGCGAGTAAGTCGAGCTAGTTAGACGCTGTTCACCATCGTCGAAATCATGCCGATTACTCCCAGACAGAGGTGTATTTTCTTCGTCTTGTCTTTCTAGGAAGTAATAAGACTGTTCTTCCGAAGAGCTGGGATAGGTTTCGGGATCAGAAAACGAGTTAAACGACCGTACGATGTCCAAGGTCTGATCCAGAAATCCGATCTTCTGCTTTTCAAGCTTGCACCATCGTTGATCAGATGGAAAGTCCAGCCCCTTTCTACGTGTTCTTGCGCATTCTTAGTATATAAATCTTGTTATAGGGTATCGACATTGCTCACGTCGAGCCAAGCCTACTGTGGCGAAATCGACATTGGAGGCTTCTGTCACAATGTAGGTTTCTAGTAATACACTGAGCACAAGGCTCTTCATCATCACCTTGGGTGCGGAGGCCATGTCAGCATATTGAGCTGGAAAAGGGATATAAAACAAAACATTACATTTGAGATGTCTGATAAAACGGGCCTAAATTTAGCCGTGATCGATGTACCTGTATGACGTAGCTCACTTTAAACGGCAATTCTAGCAATAATTAGTCACATAACCATAACCGAGAATCATTTGCATTGACTTACCTTACAACCCGAGATTCTTTGCCCAGTCCGTCCCATATCGTGGCATGCGTATAAGTGTACAGGAAAGCAAGAAGCAAAATGGAAACAGCGGGGCACGAGGTACAACCTGGGGTCGGGAGACTTATACCTCCGTTTGGCTCGGTAGGTAGGTAATTCCGGGCCCAAGTGGATCAGAAATACATGTCACTATAATGTTAAAATCCATAACTGGGATACTTGTTCCGAGGCTAGTTCCCCGTTCCAGATTTAGACCCGGAACAACTGTACCAAATTGAGCTATCGTCTGCGGGGAAGTCTACCACCCACTCCAAGAGCCAAGGCAAAGCCCGCACTTTATCCTGCTCATCGTCAGAATGCGGGGAGTCTATTGTCTTACAGTGAGCAGTATGGGGATATTTTACGTTTGCGTTGACATCCCATTCCCGCTGAGCCCAAGTCATATGGCGATGAGTGGCCATTTCTTGCTGCAATATACAGTAAAGATACGTTAGTTGTATGTGTCCAGATATTCAATTGTTTACTCGTGATGCATCACGAGTGTTAGGAAAGGCGATTGCTATGATGAAACCACGGCAGTAGATCCTGTGTACATTATAGTTAACTTGCTAATTACCTAATCATGCTGCCGCTGCGTCATTTGTCCCCTTTCTGTCCTTTCCCACGCTCTAGTTGTCTCCCCTCAACACTCATCTCACAATGGTGGAATCACCTATACATGATGCGGTTATGCCGCCGTCTCTATTCCTTGCAGATCACCCCCCAGAATACAAATCAAATGATGGTATACAGTAAGTCTTTTCGCGAGGACTGAATATCGGTCGTGAGTTAATATACAGCAAGAGTGTCTTCCCCAGCATCTTACGCATCCAGCTACCTTATTGGCAGCCCGCATGGATTGACATCCCCGATAAGAACTAGACGAGAAGCGTTTCTCTTAGTAAATTACCTGCAAGATCTGTCACCAAGAGTGAGCTATTGTCCTCCCGATAACGTCCTCTCTCTAATATCCAGTTTCAGATTGATATCTGCGATCCTTCGAAACGTTTTGGTCGTGAAGTGCCAAAGAGGGCTCGCCAACTTCCCCTCCTAGCATACTCCATCCTAGCTTTCTCATCACGCCATCAGGTCATGGTTACCGGTATTGATGATGAAAGTAGTGAAGAGTATCATAGCCATGCTTTGCGCATTTTGATCCCCATTCTTGACGACCCAATGTCATCGTTGGATGAAAACCTTTTAGCAGCAGCAGTCCTCCTACGGTTATATGAAGAGATGTGTGGTAAGACAGTCTTGAGAACTTCCTTACACAGCTTGCTCATTAACGATTCTAAAGATATTGATACTGGAACCCATCTTGTTGGATGCGCGCGACTCTGGAACAACATCCCCGATTTCATAGCTGAAGGCGGGTTGAGCGAAGCGGCCAGCTGGATTCTTCTTCGACAGAACCTACACATCTCTCTGATCAAAGGCGAGCCCATGCAAGTAGATCTGAATAAGTACAGACGTTCGAGATCATTTATAGACACGACTGATGAGGACTTTGCCAATCGGATTATTCTCATCTGCTGCCAGGTATTAGAGGCTTGTTTTGGCCCAGGCGCTCAGCCCGACTACGAGACGTGGGCGCATCTTGGCAAAGAGGTTGCGCTATGGCATGATTCAATACCAGCTCACTATCATCCTTATCACTCTGACATGGAAAGTACTTCTACTGGTGCCAGATCGGCTTTTCCTGTAGTATGGATGATGAATCCTGCTCAAGGTCAGTGTATCGCATACTTTGTGACTGAGTAAACTGACTTATACTTTTGTAGTCATGGGATATCAACACTATTGTCTATCTCGTATTCTATTGCATATCTCTGAGCCCAGATTATGGATATCCAGTTTGAGAACTATCGAGCATCGAGTTGCTGCAGATGTATGTCAGCCATCCTCATTGACGCGTTTTTACTAAAATTTACTAGAAAGCGGCCTTGAATGACCTCCATATCGCTGTCGGTCTTGGCATCCACAACCCTTCTGTAGTTGGTGCTGGGTTCACTGTGCATCATATACTTTTCACTTGTGAGTTCTCAATCACTTCTACTCAATGAAATCAGAACTGATAGTGTAGGCGGTTGCTTACTGACTAATCCTGTAGAACAGCAGGAAGTGCTTGACTTTGTGGATAGCTTTGGGAAAACCATTGGATGGCCAGTTCATCGGTTGAAAAGTAAACTAACTGCAACATGAAAGTAAGACGCACAGAATACTTCTATTTTAGCCGTAGGATGTAATTTGAGTGGTATATTTATATACCAAGGGAATAATCTCTGAGTGCAGTCAATATCAAGACTCTCTAACTTACGTACCTCAGACCCAAAGAGTGGTACTGTGGATGTAGCCGGGCAATTAGTCAGCCACCTCGGCTCTCACCCCACATCACTGAATCTTACTCTCATTCAATCTTACAATGTTATGCGCCTTATCTAGCCAGACAAGCGACATTTAAACCCCGACAATTAAACAACAGAACCCTTTTGATTTAATCTCATGTCGGAGTTCTTGTATACCGCAAATTCCGACCACGATGGAGACTATCAGCATCAACAAGTAACTCAACAAGATGCTGACCGCACGTGCACGAGTTCTTTGTCTCGAGTTTCCCCCAATGTCCTCGACCCGTTTGACACTTTGTGCGCGAGCCCTGAGCGGCTACGACAGCTTTTACGACACCGTAAGGTCCAAGATCCTCATAGGGCTCATGCTAGATTCAACCGCTGATCCGTATCCTATAGCACTAGCCAAGACCGTCGGAGAGCCGCTATTTCGAATTGACCAACAGACGTATTGTGTTGTACTACAAGGGCTGTGCAATTGGAATGGCCTGGCGCCACTGTTGATACACAAGTCTTTGTTCCATTCCTTATCCCTTCTCCTAGCATTAGCAGCCAATAACTATCAGCCTAACTACGAAACGATGCACCACCGCAGTGAGGTCCTTCAGTCTCTCAATCGAGACCTGGCCCATTTCGGCGGTGACTCGACAATACTACATACCATAACAGCCATTCTCATGCTGATCAGCTATGAGTACCGAGTCCGTGGTGCATATCCTGGTAATGCCTGCGCTGCTACACATATGCGTGGACTCCAAGCGATAATATCCCAACCTAACATCTTGGCCAGTCAATATAGTGTCTTGCATCTTACTCAAGTTCAGCGAGCTCTGTTCTGGCAGGACATCATCTGCTCCCTTGCAACTGGTGCTCCCCGACTGTTGCAATTCGACAATCGCGGGATATTTACGCGTTTACGGGAGGATGAGACATACCGCAATTATTTTACTTTGCCGCAAGGTTTTATCCCGCACAGCCATTGGTGGCCTGCAGAGGTATCTGCTGTCTTCGAGGATCTCAGCGCGTTATGTTGCATCGTGGACACGATGCGTCAAGGGACAGGGGCGTCAATCAGCCTTGTGGATAATGGTAACGAGGATACTTTGGCTTACCAAGTACCGCTGATGGAGGACTTGGATGATGAGGGTTACCCATTGTGCAATAGCCAAGCCGAGTTGCAGACCAGAGTCGTGGATCTTCTTAGTACAACAGTAAGAGTTGGTTCCCAGAGCGAAGAAGCCCTGATTTACAGAGCATGCCTCTTTGCGGCTTACCTTTGTACATATCGACTCTCTGAAGGTGTCTGGGGAGGGTACTTTGCGCCTGAGAAGTGTGTCACCGGGATACTAGATTGCATGACAGACTTTACAAGACAAATGTCGCCGTGGAAGCTTGCCCCGGACATCACATTCTGGTTGCTGTATATGGCTGGTGGTCTCACAAAGGTTCAGCTCTATAAGGACCGAGCAGTTGAATTGGTTGCACGTTTTCGGTGCTTCTACGCAACTGGTTACGACCGGGACTGGGAGCTAGTGGAGAATAGGTTGAAGAAGTTTATCTGGTGTGAAAATGTCATGAAGCAAAAGATGTATAGATTTTGGCAAACATGCCAGATTTGTGGCTACTAGTCTAAGGTAATCATACTATAGGCCCGATACTCTCGATGCCTTCATACTCAGCAATAAGGTAGAGCCGGGTTAGAGCAAGAACCAGGGATAAATCCTTGCTTAGTTGTTCCAATGTCAGCCTCATAGATCATGGCGTCGGGAGCCAGAATACGATCGCTAATGTGTACAATGCCCTGCAATTGTTAGTCTCCAATCATCCTCAGTCTAGCCTTCTCTCTTCCTAGGTACTTACATTAGTTACAGGGATATCGGCTTTAACAATGGTAGCCACATTGTTGAGCACAAGATCTCCGTCTTTGATCTGAGCAGATGCATAGAGGTAGGACCCCAATTGGATTCGAGTCTTTTGCGCAGTGAAGTTGCCCGCGTATAGACGCGAGTTGGGAATGTAGTGATGTTGAAGCATCTGTCCCGACCACCATCGTCCCTTGGGGGTACTGGCGAATGTCTTATAATATTCACCCGTATTATTGAACGCTTCATTGGACGGCGCGATAAATGTGTATTGCCAGTCAGGGCTTGTACTGAACGCTTGAGCGAAACCTACACCCACCTAGTCAGATTTGAACTACCAGTGATGGTTGAGAGTTTGAGGTCACTAACCTGGAGTGTCTTCGACAAGTTTCAACAATTTAGACAAGTCGTCTCGGGACTTGATCAAATCAAGCAACGTGGTTTCTGAAGAATCGGCCGGAGGCTGGTAGATATCATCTGGGATTGGAGCGTATGACAGTGCTTGTCTGTCGAAGACTTTCGCATTGCATAATGCCGCAGCAGCGAACAAGACAGGCGATGGTTGAAACTTCATGTTGAAAGTCCAAAGTTTGTTACTGTGAGACAGAAGCGCGTAACTTGGATCTCGAGGGGTCTGCGAATATGTAGAGAAGCAGATGTAGCTTTGATGTATATAAAAAGGTGCCTGGATGATATTAAACTGTTTCCCAAGACATGGATGACGGGTTGTAAGCTGTTACTAAGCCTCGTATCAATTGAAGGTTAAACAACTGCCGGGAAACATATCACACGCCCGAAAGATGGCCCGCCACTCGCCACTAAGTTCATCACGGGAATGGGAATTGCGGGGTGACTTCCGGGGGTTGGGGGAGGCCGGGAGGCGTAAGTGCGGAGTAAGGGGTGTGGGGTATTGGTCCGGTAGTTCGTCCGAACAGCCGTTCACCAACCCATGTCCCTGAAATTAAACATTTTGTATCGGGCGGCGTGGAAGAAATAGCGGAGGTATTACATTGCATCTCATTTCGTCAATACCGACTCAATCTGAACATGAATACTTGAGGCCCGAACAAGGTTACGGTTCAGAATATTCCACGTTACACCAACCTTCTTCTCACATCAGTTCCTTGATTACAATGAGATCTATTGTCTTTGTTTTGTTCTCGGCAAGGGCTGCCTTGGCGGCCAAAGCCTTGGCCCAAAAGCCACAGATGGGTAAGTGGTCGAATATATGCCGCTTCAAGTACTATACTGACCTCAGAAAGGCTGGAACTCATGGAACAGCTTCAAGCTCAATGTGAGCGATGAGCTGGTCAGGTCAACCGCCAACGCCCTTGTCGATACTGGTCTTGCCAAGCTAGGCTATGACCATGTCTTGATCGACGACGGATGGCAAGACAGTGAGCGTGATTCAGACGGCAAACTCGCAGCAAACCACACTAGGTTTCCTGGCGGTATCTCTGATACAGCGTCTTACGTTCACTCCAAGGGACTCAAGGTCGGGATTTATAGTGACGCTGGCATCTTTACGTGCGGAAAGTATCCTGGTAGCCATGGCTATGAAGAAGTTGACGCACAAACCTTTGCTGATTGGGGTGTCGACTACCTCAAGTATGACAACTGCGGTGGCTTCCAAAGCAACACTCTCTCCGTGCAAGAGCGGTTTCTCAAGATGTCATACGCTCTGGGTGCCTCGGGTCGTCAGATCTTCTATTCACTTTGCGAATGGGGTAACCAGTTTCCCTGGCTCTGGGCCGACCAGATAGGCGAGTCTTATCGTATGTCGGGCGATATCTACTCGTCCTTTGCGAAGGACAGAGCAACTGTTTGCCAGACGGCTTATTGCATGAACCAAGGCTATGCTGGAGTCAGCGTTCTGACCATGATACGCAAGATGAGAGAAATCAGCCCATTCTCGAAGCCAGGCTCTTGGGGTAAGTGTATCTATCTGCGCGCACTTAAAAACTTGTACTAATTCCTGATCCAGCCGACATGGATATGCTCGAGATTGGGACCTGGACCATGACGGAGCTGGAGGAGCAAACCCACTTCTCCTTCTGGGCTGCCCTGAAGTCCCCCCTCATTATCGGCGCTGATCTCAAGAACATCAGTGATACCTCGCTCGCCATTTACAAGAACAAGGACATCATCGCCCTGAACCAGGATGACGCGGGCAAGCCTGCCTTGTATCTGCCAAAGCTATCTAAGGAGGGCAGTTATCAGGTTTGGGCCGGGCCACTGAGTTCTGGAAAGAGGCAACATGTGATTTTGGTCCAGAACTACGACAGCAACGACGTGGATGTTACGATCTCGTTGGCAGACATCCCTGGTCTTTCGGTTGAGAAACAGGTGAAGATCCGGGACGTCTGGGCAGGAAAGGCGATTACTGCGTCTGCAGGCAAGGTTAGCTTGAAGGGTATCAAGCCAACGCAGACAAAGGTCCTGGTCGTTTCTAAATAGCGAGGGCTTCTATAGTAGTACTAGGACTAGGTAACTTAATTAGACTGGAAATTTCTCTAGGTCAATCGTTGAGTTTCTCATCTCTTTCATGTCACTTATGATATAGTGCCAGCGAATAAATTCCTCCACTACATAGTTTATGCTACAGCGAAAAGGCTATCTTATAGGTTGTACTCAGATTTCAGTTCAGAAGTCAGCGTTGTCATGCGAAATCCAAAGCCACGAGAGTTGTAGGAGGCGTCCAGGTTCTAAGTTCTATCTGCTGATTTAAGCTCTCAGCCATAAATCCCAACGGCAAATAACACATCTGGATAGCAACTTAGACCGTTCAGTTTTGACTGCATCTCAAGTCAGAACTCTACGCATAAAGGCTAGAGGGTCACATTCTCGAAGTCGCAGAAGAGAAAATTACACAGCCTCAAACTTCTCATATTACCACAATCTATCCACCGAACTACCTATTCTCAGATCGATCTACTTCTTCGATGTAGCCCAGAGCAGATCTCCAAAGCCAGGCATATCACCTCCAGTCACAACTTCTCCACCTGCCGCATCGTATGCTTCCTTGGCCTTGGTAGTCCACTGATTGTTCAATCCCTTGGCCTCTGACGTATAGTAAAGGAGATCCCACACTGCCGGTGATTTCTTGACTACACCTGAAACGTTCTGAACAATGCCTCTGTTGAACTCGGAGATGTTTTGCCAGGGACCATTGACCAAAACCGACTCGCATCGACGCCACTTCGAATCATATGGTACTGTCTCGTTCAGGCTGTATTTGGCTGCGTACTCCGCTCCTTTGAGAAGCAAGTTGTTTCCATACCCAAATAAGTCGTACCCTTGGGTCTTGGAAGTTCTAGCGGCGAGAGCAAGCCAACCAAGACCAGACATGACATGGCTCTGGTCCCTGCCAGACTCGGAGCTCTGACCTGTCTTGGAGTTGATGGTTGCGTCAATGCCAGCGCACCAATCATTCTTATAGGACCAGAGGGCAAAGTTGTATGCTGAGACATCCTCGAGGTATACCGCGTAGTCCATCAAAGCTTTGATGGAGGCGATACCGTAGTTGGCCTGGCCAATGATCAAGCTCTGTCGGAGAAACAGCCAGTAGAGCTGGATACTGAACCCTTGGCCTCCCTGCCACTTTGCTCCTACCTCCGTCCAGCCACCTTCCCATCGCATGATCTCTGCAGCGTTCGCAAACAGGGTTCCTTCAATGCCGATGAGCAGGGAGCGGTCGGTCCCAATGATGTTGGTCAGGTTGGTACCCCAAGCATCTAAAATGGTAGTAGAGCGATCCCAATGGCCTTGATCCTTGGTGATATACCCTGTTATATCGCAATTAGCTTCAAATGCCGATATCAATGCATAGTGAAGGAAGGGAACTTACACATAATAGCATTGTGGTAAGCGGCGCGGGCGTCATTTGCAAACGAGGTGTAGTTGCTGATAGATCCGCGGGAAATCACAGCATATGGCCCGTTCATCTTGTACGAGGACTGCGAGAAGCTGCTGTTGGCAAACTGTTCGTAGCCTGACTTCCACGGATCAAGTCCTTTGACAACACCGTTTCTCATGACTTCAAGGTCGTTGTGAGAATGCCAGAGACCTGGATGGTTGAAGTCGGACGGCTTCCGCTTCATGCCGTCAGTCCAAGGCACATACGGAATCGCAGCTGCACAATGGGTCAGTGATGGTTAGGGTTGATGTTCACTGCTTGGTGGAATTACCATTGATGCTCGGGACATCCTGCACGAGGCCAGCGACCTCGGATATGAGTAAGAGTGACCACTAAGTCTGTATTAGCCAAGTGATGAACGTGATACAGGGATGTACCATACAGTAAGCAGTTTCATCTTGAACAGTTCTCGTTGACTTCGACAAGGCTGAGTGAGGGTTGCGATTTGCCAAAATGGCTTTGTTATTCTCCACCTGTTGCTGAATGTGAACGGGTATGCTTTCGCTACTGCAGAGATCAACAAAGGTGCAACCAAGTCAATATGTGTCGTGGGTTATAAGGAATGCAGAGACGCTATTGGTGTCTGATCAATACGGTCTAGTGGCTCAACACGGGGGATCTATCGGGCCAGCTCCGATACCTAATTTCAGTTTGATGAAAATCCTGGTCACCTTTCGGCATGATAGCTCCAAACCAGCAAGCTAATGCTGGTAATTAATCGCGCATGCAGTTGCGGGGAAACTCTGGGGAATCCGGGGAATGATCGTCAGGTCAGAGAGTGGAGGATAATCTCCTGCACCCGTGTAATGATCAGGAGTTGCAATGATGTTCCTAGCGCGAACACTCGAGTCGCACATGGCACGTAATCGGAGGATTGATCGGTCACCACCCGCAATTGTTTTGATCAGAGGAATTGGGCATCCCTGAAGTATTCCGCACGCTCTATTCTGTTCCTTGGGCCGGTTTGATGCCTCGGGTTCCCGGCTGTTTTGGTGTCATGGGGAAATCCTAAAACGGGGTACGTCATTAACGGCAACGAATAATTGTTTCTCCGTCCACTGAAGCAGTAGGTATTGTCCCATGATGTTGAGTCAATTTACCTGAAACGACATCTCTGTATTATGAAGTACGGCTAGAACCAACCCGGCTTTTCTCATAGAGTAGGCAAAATTATTGCAGACAAGCCAATGCAGTCCCCATGCCTGCGCTATCCAAGCCGTAGATGGAGCAGTTCCTTCTACACCACAGAGTTTTTTGTTAGCCAACTCCGACCTGATTGAACCGGAAGAGTAACCTTGTCAATCACGAGGACCTTGAGCAACCATTACTGGCACACGCGCCTGCAAAGTACGACACTGCAAGTTTTATGGCGATCATTTCAGTTATTGGAAGTCTATCGGGAAAAGTTATGGGAGCGACTTCGACATCTTGTTTTCTCCGTTTTGGCTCGTGTTACGTGGCATCAGATCACTACGAAATCCAGAGGTACTCTCCACCTGGGAGTCAAGAGGCTATAAGAGTTTCGCATTCCCAGGCCTTAGTTTTGTGTGATGCTAGAACCTCTCAGTCGCAGGTCTCAAGTTCTCAGGCAACAAATACACAACTCGTCAGGCAAGACAACAACCATCTGCACCAAACTCCAAACTCAACATGGTAGCCAAAACAATCGTTTGCATCGTTGCGCTGGCGGCATCAGTGACTGGGTTCGTCCATCCTGGCCTCTTGCACACGTCTCAGGACTTGCAAAGAGCCAAAAGTCACGTACTCAAGGGCGATGAGCCATGGACCACAGACTGGCAACTCTTGCTCAACAATAGTCATGCATCGCCAACATACAAGCCAAACCCTCAACCCACTATTTATCGTGGCTCAGATGGTACCCACGCGGAAAACTATGGCCGCCTCTACAATGACGCACATGCGGCATATCAGCTTGCCATCAGATGGCACATCCAGGGAGACGACCAATACGCCGACACGGCTGTTGCTATCCTCAATGCCTGGTCATCTACCATGGTGGCTATTGGTGGTAGCAGTGACCGCTTCCTCGCTTCTGGTATCTACGGCTATCAGCTTGCTAATGCAGCAGAGCTTCTGCGATCATACAGCGGCTGGAGTGCCTCGGATCAAGACCAGATGAAGGCGTTCCTCCAGGATGTCTTCTTCTCAGAGAGTTACAGATTCTTGACAACCCACAACGGACAAGATGAATATCATTATGTGAGTTTCCTTCATATACGAACTAGCCATAACATAAATCGAGCTAACTACTATCTTACAGTATGCTAACTGGGACTTTTGCAATATCGCCAATATCATGGCGATCGGCGTATTTACTGACAACCAAACGATGTATGACTATGGTAAAAATTACTTCCTCAGTGGAGACGGACGTGGTGCGATCAACAACTTCATTTACAAGAACTATACCGAGTCCGGCAGCGGCAAGATTCTGTCCCAAGGCCAAGAGGCCGGAAGAGACCAGGGCCACGCCACTCTGGACATTTCTCTACTCGGGGTTGTTATGCAACAAGGGTACAATCAGGGAGATGACCTGTTTGCCACACTGGGAGATGCTGGGCTTCATGCGTAAGTATACCCTGTTGTTACAAGCCTTGGATGACCATAACTAATATGACTCAAGCTCCGAATATGTCTCAAAGTACAACGTTGGGTACGATGTCCCATACACTCTATACGAGAGTTACCAAGGCAATCAGACTGTTATCTCAGCGGATAGCAGGTACACCCATCGCCCTGGATTTGAACTTGTCTATGCACACTACAACGATATCAAGCATGCGAACGCTTCCTGGACCAAGATGTATCGCGACCAAACTAATGGTAACTCTACCGCTGGAGTTGAGGGCGGAGGCGGTAATTACGGACCCAACAGTGGAGGCTATGATGTTCTTGGATACGGTACCCTGCTCTATCGCCTCTCGGCTTGAGATTTCGCGCCGGTTCATTCTGCATGATGAGGTTGAAGGAGACGAGACGAAGCGTCGTTTTGGGATAGTATGTAGTAAATTCAGTATTATACTGTGCGTGACAGATAAGAACTCTTATTGACAGGTTTTAACTACGAATAACACACCTGAATGGTTGTTGACATGTCAATCTGGCTATATTATGAAAGAAAGTGATATGAGAGTCTGGGTGAGTTTCGATGTCACTTGACGTATAAGTTAAGTATCTCTAGTAGACTACCAGTGGCTCAGCAAGGTGGACTGGGTACCCTTCCAGGCGTCAGCCTAATAGACTCAGCTTAGGTCAAACTTGAAGTATCAGCATGACCTATCTCCATATAGCTTCAGCCATTCTTTAGATGTTTGAACAAGGTATTAGTGAGGTCCCGATGAACCTGGCACTGTTCAACATATTGTGAGACAATAATGACATACTATAGCTACTACTATATACTATATAACAACACCATGGTTACAATAGATAGATAATCTCTTGTAAAGTTCTACTCCTAAGACCAACAAAACATCCCTTGCTGTAGCTTGCATGCCATTGCATCAGAAGTCGTACCTGAAGTCAGGGTTCTCCTTGTCCGTCAAATCTGCGAAGGCATTCAGGTGCCCCAACTGGTCACTCTCAGTTTGCTTACCACTATCATCGACTGCAGGAGATTCTTCCAGAGCCGCCTTTCTCTTGTTGGCATTACGGCGAACCAACAAGAGCCGAAGGATGACAAGGAAAATGTTGAAGAGGACGTAGAGACAGAAATGCGCTGTGAACCCTTTCTCATAACGAGGAGAATCAGACTTTTGGAAGATCTTGGCAACATCAGTAAATATCTTAAGAATGCATGCGGGTGTCAACATACCTGTGGAGCGGTCATGTTACCAGCAGCCCAAGCCACGAAGGTGATGGCTAGCGTGGTAGACTTCTTTGTCTGGCCGGCAATGTTGCGAGAGATCAGGGAAAAGATCAGGTTTCCCTCGGCGAGATAGAACTGTGTACAGTAAAAGGCGATAAGTAGACCGACGCGGTTCGAGGATGTTGGAGGGATGCTGTAGATGATGGCAGTTCCAATGATAGGGGGGCTGATGTATGTGTTAGTACTCAAGTGCTTTGATCAGAGCCATTTTGCCAACTTACATTGTCCATGCATGCATCACCAAAGCAGTCTGCCCCGTAGCTGTTGCCAGTGTGGCGCTTCCGACCATGACTACGATCGTCACAGCACCCTGGGCAATGTTGAGAAGCTGGGTCTGGAGATAGGTGAATCCGAAGGAGGAGATGATGAGGTTCGAGAAGACACCCAGACCGCCGATGATAAGAGTAGAGGTGAGTTGGAGCATAACATAGCACCAAACAATGGGATCCGTGGCTGCTTCGATGGCCTGATACCTTTTGTAAGATTTGTTCTGGATACCGGTCTCGTTGGCACGAACACGCTCAACCATGAGCCGCTTCTGGTCTTCGTTGAAGCATTTTGCTTTCATGGGGGAATCGGGCAGCCACCAGCCGATGAACACGCCCCAGACACAGGTGAGTAGTCCAAGGACGAGGAACAGTAGTTGCCAAGGAAAGATGACTCCATCCTTGTAGTGAGACACTCCCCATGCAATGATGCCACCGACCTAGAAGTACTTTTGTTAGTACATGATACCTTGGTGTTATGTTTAGATGGGTCTTTCATACCATGAGCTGAACTCCAGTCATACAATACCAGAGAGAGGTCAAGATGCTTTGTTCCCGCTTCGTGTACCACATGCTTGTCCTATAGCACCATATCATTAGATCGGAAGAGCTGGAAAGGGTCGGGGATGTCTATGACTCACATGATGATAAAGGCCGGCTGAACGCATGACTCAAACATACCCAAAAGAAAACGAACCACCATGAGGCTTGCAAAGTTCTTGGCAGCCGCAGAACAGGCAATCACAACTCCCCAACAGAAGACATTAGTCGCCAAGTACTTGGCAACAGGTAGCTTTTGGAGCAGGAAATTGGTAGGATATTCGCCGACGAGAACTCCCATGTAGAGGATTGTTCCTAGCCATCTGGAGGGTCAAGTCGTCAGTACGTTGAATGAGGTATCTCGTGCGTTATCCCTATTGCCACAAGAGAGCGGACGGCTCTACTTACGAGAACTGCTGTCCGTGGAGATTGGCGTCTTCCTGAATACCCATGACAGACGAAAAGCCAAGCGTGCCCTTGTCCAGGGATTGGCAGAAGTATGTTCCGAGCATGCAAGCTAGGATGCGCCTATTGACAGTCCAGAAAAGCTCCTTGTTTGTCTTGTCGTCAATCTCGATCGGGGCATCTTGGGCGTAGTTGGCAGTCTAGAATTGAGATGTTAGTACATTGGCGATGTAAGCCTCGGGCAGGTTCTACAGTACCTCAAGATCTGCGGTTGCGGTCTTTTGACCATGATTGGTAGTTGCCTCAGCAGGAGTGATGGAATCACTATGCTGTACCTCGATTGCTTTAACCATGACGGGCGTTGGGCTTCGATAAAGTGTAGAATATGCCGAGAGTTGATCTAGTCGATGTGTAGTTACTCTGAACACCTGATGATGAGCAAAAGTGATCGACGAAGACAGGAAGACTTCATATAACTACAACTCGGAGCTGGTGCAGCTCCGACACAATTACACTACACTGCAAGTGTATAAGTCACAAGTCACAAACAAGAGCTGCTGCGGGGAAAAGTGGAGGCGGAGGACGGGGGATCTATCGGAACTACGCCCGATGCCCCCACAGGCGATACCGTCGTATCCTCCGCTAGCAGTTGTTTTAACTAGCGACCACGCCACTGACATACATGGCGTCACAGGTGACCCGCCCCCGTTCAGAGCAGCTCTGATGGTGGTGTTTTGGGGCCAATTCTCAGAGCTATCTCCACTGCAGGGATCTGTACCCTACTAACATGATTCTCTAAGATTGCGACGAATGAACTATTCTTTGGCTAGATCAGAAGTTGAAGACTAAGTTCTCTCTTTTTATTTAGTGAAGTTGAAGACAATGTATCTACTGAGCACAGCAGGATCAAAGCCAATTCAGTCGTGGCGATCGAACATGGCAATGAAAATGGTCACAGACTATTATCATTTGTGCAGCCTAGGGCTCTACGTGCTCTTTGTTCTGGTAGGAATGAAAAGCTTTGAGCTTGATATTATTGATGCTAGGATCTTGGCTCGTTCGCAACGAAATTTACCCTCTCACCTGCAGCAGAAATATAGGTTCAGGGGACGATATGAAAAGTATAGATAAAAAGTTTACATTCGTGATTCAAGATACCTCTACTCAATCTATGCTAATGACCTCAACGCGTTCATTTCTAGAAGCTTGTTTCCAAACAGGACAAAAAAGTAATCAGCATACACAAGCCCATGATCGGCCCAACGACGAGGCGCAAATTCGAAGTTGTTAATAGTCGCTCCGTTGAGGATAGTGTCTCCGAGTCCCGCAGCTGTCTCAACACGCTTGACAACAGTGGCACGACCATTTTCCACTGTAGGAATCGTCCCCAGGTCCTGTTTCTGGCTGGCGGCAGGGTTCAAGTGCCTCTCGCAAACAGCATCTACTATCCGCAGGGCATGGTCGAGGTACGGAGATGCCTCGGAGCGATTCTGGAGGGATTGATGGATAAGAAGCATGCCGTAAGCAGCGACCATGGCTGCGCTTGTATCCGGGGGTTGCGTAGCAGCAGACTCGTCCTGTGCGTCAAAGTCCCAAGGCGGAATATGTGTATCGGGTAATCTCCTCAAGAAGTAATCGGCACAGTTCTTGGCCGTGTCAAGAAAAGAGCTCTCGCCGCTCCATTCATAAGACTTTGCAAACCCTGCAATGGCCCATGCCTGACCTCGCGACCAACATGATGTATGGCTGTAGCCCTGGTTTGTAAGACGTTCTTTGAGAGCGCCGGTCGAGGGGTCGAAGTTGGCAACGTGGTAGCTTGACCAGTCGGCACGAATGAGGTACTCTCTAGATGTGCGAGCATGGGCCATGGCAATGTCGAAGAATCGGGTCGAGTCAGCTTGGGAAGAGGCCTCGGATGCCGCCCAGAAGAGGAGGTCGAGGTTCATCATGTTGTCCTATTCAGTCAGCAATGCTCTTCTAGCCATGAGAAGTCGTTTCTCGGACATCAAACTTACAATGATAACAAGAAAGTCCTTGCTTGGGTCTGTGAACGAATACACCTTTGTCTGGCAGACATCCCATGATCGCATGCAGCCGACCTTGTCCGAGAAACGGTCGGCTAGGGTGTTGGCGGCCGTCATCAATGTGTCAAACGCTTTGAGGTCACGGTGTAGATCCCATTGCAAACGAGCCCAGGGGCAAATCATGAATCCCAGATCGTGCGTGCCCATGAGAGACCCGTTTTGGTGAAGACTCTCGGTCCACCACTTTGAGGCATATCTAGCAATAATTTATCAGCAACGTGTGTTGGTTACAAATAGGTAAGAGAGTAGTACTCAAGCTGAAGCATGTGAGGAAAGTCTGGCTTTGGTCGAGAGAGCCCAAGAAGTCGCAGTTCGGTTTGGAATTTCTTTCTACGCTCCATGATCAGGTAGAGCAACCCCGGAAAGAAGCCCGAGGTCCAGAACGAAGCATCTCTATAGACATACTCAGTGCTTCCGGGTTTGGTATATTCTGGGAACCAGGTAGGCGGCTCTGGCTGGTTTGGTTGTTAGACTGTCACTATAATTTTCACTCTAAGCTGCAAAGGACATACCATGTTGAGGCTTCTCTCAGCGACGGCCCATATCTTCATCTCAACGGACGGGGAGTAGAGAAGTTCAAGATGCTTGTATTCGCTGGATAGCGATTTCTTCACGTCGGCTTTTGTTCTCTCCGTCCCATTTCTCTTCGCACCATTTGTATATTGGCTCTCCGACATCTAGAAAAATTTTGGTTAGCGACTGCCTCAAGGTTCAAAGGAACGAGGGTACACACAGGAAGTTTACGCTTTGACGCCAATATCTGACTAGGCTGCATCGTTTCTGAGAGCTTCATCGTTGCGAGCTATAGGGCGCTAGGCACGGTGGGAATCAAGGTAACAGATGCAGAACAAAATAATGAGTTGCTTACTGCAAACAAAGTTGTTATTTCAAGACTACAAATTATTTTGTCTCGAAGAATGCTTACTCAGTTGATAGCTGGAGATGCATGATAATCTAACTTAGACCGGAGAAGATGTCGGACAATTTCCCGTACGCTTGGGTGAGTCTCCATGATGATGCCCTTACCCATAAGACCCACAGCAACTCTTGCTTACGTTTTTGGTATTCAGTGAATTGATTGCAGGCCTTGCCGTATACAGCAGAGCCCGACTTTTTGGTCTGCCATGATGTCGGGAAAGGTCTCGGGCCTTTTCCGAAGATGCATGCCAGCCCTATCATACGTACCAAGATCACCATTATGCATACTACGATGCATAGGCTGTAGGCAAAAGACTCCATGAGTCTACCCCGGAGCCTGTGTCCGCCGTTTTGCCTATCTAAAACAGTCGTGGTAATCAACCCCAATCATATTATGGGGCTACGCTGATTATTTCAAGATATCAGGCATTGGATCTTCCTTCAGACAATATATCCAAGTAACTACCATGTATCCGTTAACTCGTTTTCTGTGCGGTTGGGTCGTGTTATTCCAACCAGTGGCTCAAGCCATCTGGAACCCCATCATTAGTGGTTGGAATCCAGATCCTGCGATCTTGACCGTGGGCGACGATTACTACATCGCCACTTCCTCTTTCGAGTACTGGCCCGGCATTCCCATCTACCATAGTAAATTCCCAACCCATTCTTTCATCGAGCCAGATTTGCTGATTGATTCCAAGGCAAAGATCTATCCAATTGGACCATCAAGTCTCATGCTTTGACAAGGCCAGAGCAGCTGCAGCTCTATGGGACGCCAACTGGAGCAGGTAAATCGCACGTTCCAATTCTCATTTGCGACGCAAGATATCTGACTCACTACGGACAGGAGCATGGGCGCCGAGTCTCTCTTTTATCGATGGCAAGTTCTGGCTGTCAGCAATGACACGTTGGACCTATGATCCTGTGGCCCGTGTATGGCCTCGTGTCTGGTTCATCTCCTCGGAAGACCTCGTTAACTGGTCTGACCCTGTCTGGGCCGAGCCATGGGGCATCGACCCTGAGCTTTTCCAGGACCCTGTGACCAAGAAGACCTACCTCAACCTCATGGCCCCCAACAACAATAAAGATCGACTCTGGGGTATCTCCCAGTGCGAGGTATCTCTGGCATCTGGAAATTGCGTAGGACCCTATGTCAGTCTATGGAACGGGACTTTGCCACATAATTCGACAGCCAGACCCGAAGGACCCAAGATGTATTACAAGGATGAGTGGTATTATCTCCTGATCGCTGAAGGTGGGTGTGTCTGAGTCTTTCTCGAGCAAAATGAAAATTAATGATCCGCAGGCGGTACGGATCAGCTACATCGATCGACCATCGCAAGAAGCAAGACTCCCTCTGGTCCATTTGTTGCCGGGCCACACAACCCTCTACTATACAACGGTCAATGGGGTTTTGACAATCTCACCGTTCAGTCCACTGGTCATGCTACCCTAACGAAGACGAACGACGGACTATGGTATGCGACGTTCCTAGCTCGCCGCAACATCAACGGATCATCTCCTCTTGGTGCGTTCGCCTCTTCAAATATGTGTTGATTGATTCCTAACCATGACAAGGCCGAGAGACATTCATGGTCAATGTTGACTGGAAGGATGAGTGGCCAGTCTTCAATCAAGGCGATCCTGTTCTGCTCAGCAAGCAAATAAAGCCAGAGGTTGGTCCAAGACAGGTTCCTCGACAATGGGTCGACGACTTTTCTCGTACTAAACTCGACCCATCATGGTATCAACTTCGAGTACCGTATACCAAGAATTACAAGTTAGAGAAAGGTAAATTGGTGCTGAAACCTAACGTCTTCGGTCTCAGTGACCGTGATACCCCAGCGGCGTTGTTACGCAAGCAGAAGTCGCTCAACATGACGTTCTCAGCCGAACTCTCCAGCTTCAAGGGGGATCTTGGCCCAAGAAACAGGATCGGGATTTCTTCATACCTATCCGAGTTTCAGCATCAAGATATCGGTATTCGAGGATGTGTTAATGCTA
This sequence comes from Fusarium chuoi, assembly GCA_022627125.1. Lineage (NCBI taxonomy): Eukaryota > Fungi > Ascomycota > Sordariomycetes > Hypocreales > Nectriaceae > Fusarium > Fusarium chuoi. The sequence goes on along the minus strand of JAJALE010000839.1, from coordinate 49,464 downwards.
CTGGTATTTGCATTTATACTGAGCTCAACAAGAATGGCACCCAGGAGGTGAGTGGCCATTTTCAATAAATATGTGAGTCTGTTACTAATTGCGACAGTATTGGCAAACTCCCCTCAACCAAACGAGCGGCCTTGCTGGTGGTTTCAGGCTACACATCAAGGCTGAACCCCTCAAATACCGGCTAGGTTACAGTTTCGGAAAGGAGGCCCCCGTTTACGTGACGTCAATCGCGTCATCCTGGCAAGCTTTTGCTCCGCCTAATTGGTTTGTGTTTTCGGGTGCATCTTGGGCGATATTTTCAGCTGGGGATGGAGAGCCATGGCCTCACAATGGACCGCAAGTTGGATTCAACGAGGTCAGGGAGACTTTTGACGAGGAGAACATTCCTGATTACGATCGATGGTGAAACTGATAGGCCAAAGCTGATGCTGATTTATTTTTGTATTTTAACTCGCATTCGTCTACTTTTATATAAGTATTTTTGCCTTGGACACTTAAATTCTAGCCCTTTATTATAACGAGTAGATATGCCAACTAGCTAATAGCACCAGTAAGCTTGAGAATGGTGGTGCTTGCTTTGGAGAGCTGTAATTAGCAAGGTTAAGCTAACCGAGATAGACTGGCTTATCTTAGGAGATCGGCTTTAGATAAGGAAGTGACGCTAAGATAAACTTCGCTGCACTGACGTTATCTATGGTTTCTCCTATAAAACCAGAGTTTATCTAAATTCCAATCGTTTGGCCTGGAATCATCTTTACTCCTGCCAGTTAAATATCATAAGTCAGACTGCTTAAATCTTTGCGTTGAATTTGCAATAGCAGATATATCTAGTCAATTTAATCTTATATACTATATGATTTATATAAAACGTCATCAACAGGAGTGGCTTCTTGCTATGATTTGGCTATAGAGAAATTGAATTGCAATAATACCCTACACTCTGTAGATTGACCCGCAACGGATTAGATTACGGACTCTGTCCGACGAGCCCGCTTTTCGGGTTCTTTGTCATGTAAGCGACCCAATTATAGTCAAGGACAGCCTCCGCTCGAGACATGGATCAGGAAGCCCATTAAGTCTAGTAATGAGAGTAGCAACCATTATCTCCTTAACGTCTACTCCGTATACATATATCAATTTATTAAAGCAATAAAAGAAAGGAAGGCTGTGTTTATTAGAGTGAACAGCAATTCAGATTCAATGAGGAAGTAGAACTTTCACTACCTTATAAAATGCAGCATATGTTGATAGTCTGACTGGAAATTACGTGGCTGTCGGGCTCATCTCCGAAACTTATCCCGACCCCGATACCCAATGAGATCATACAGACTCTTCTCCACGAAAACTAAACTCCATCAAGCATCAAGGGGGACGACGTGACGTGACTGCCCCATGGGGCCCCGCCACTCGTTATGATTGATTGTCTCTGCCGTCTCGCATGTTCGCAACACGCCGCGTGCACACCAAAGCTTATCAGCACGGCTTTATCGCGACCAGCAGGTTCCAAACATGAGCTTCCAACCCTACTCAGAGCAAGATAACGATGAAGAGTCATCGCCCCGCCTCAATGGAGCCCATTCAGACGAACCTCGGCCTGAGAAACGCAAGCGCACCAGCAAAGACGACCCCCAAGGACCTTCGTGCTCTCTATGCCGCCGGCGAAAGGCCAAGTGCTCAAGAGATCAACCATGCGGGACCTGTATCAAGCTTGGTAAATCTCACGCATCCTTATAACTTGACCGACTGACATGTCGAAGGTGCCGAATGCATATACGACCAGGAAAAGTCAAAGCCGGGCATGCGAGCGGGGGCTATTGAGACATTGACTCAGCGCGTAGGTACGCAGCAAAGCGACTTCACACATTCAATCCTTGTAGCTGACTTACTTGCCGGTAGCGACGCTGGAAAACATGTTTGTTGGCCAGGGTGTTCTCTGGCAGCAGATCTGGAACAGCATCAATAAGCCAAATAACCAGCAGTACGGGCAAACACCAGACTCGCATCCGGAAGTTTCAATCCAGCAGATGGCATCAGATGTCCGAAGACATCTCACCGACTTGCCATTATCGGAAATCGGTCAACAGGTGGATTCGGTAGGGGAAGGAATTCAGCCAGGAAGCACATTCGATGCAACAAATACGCACCAGTTAAAAAATAATTCCGGTCTTCAACACCAGGTTAACCTCGGTACCCTCCCCCCAGACGATCTAGTGGACTCAATGGTCAACATATACTTCAGTCAGATGCATCCTTGGATACCAATGCTACATGAGCCGACATTTCGAGGGCTGCTCTCCAGTCCTTCTGGAAGAGCGCGAGTATCGACAATACTGCATGCTATAGTATCTCTCTGTATACGATTCTCAGATGATCCACGGCTCCAGACTGCTCCAGAACTCCGTGCTCAGTACTCCACTAGCTGCCGGCAGACAGTCATACTTGCGAGTATGGAGTCCTTTTCGGTCGAGAACTTGCAAGCGATGACCATTTGTGCATTTGACATCATTGGTAGCGGCAGAGGTCCCTCGGCATGGTCCATAGTCGGCAGCATGTCTAGAACCGTTGAACAACTACGCCTCAGCACTGAGGAGGAGGAGACCCAGTCACATCAGTCCAGGTCAAAGGCTCTAATCGAGAGGGTCGCGTTTCTCCCCCCAGCGTCAACGTGGGCCGAAGTAGAAGAGCGACGCCGCATCTTCTGGAATGTCTTCCTCATGGACCGCTTCTGTAGTATCTGTACCGGCTGGAACCTCTCATTGACCAGTGCTGATGTCACAAGGAGGTTGCCTTGTGAGGGCGCCATATGGGAGACTGGGGAACCAAGCCAGACTCCTACTCCCTACTTTGGAATCTCAACCCGGTCCCACGACCGCGAGAGAGATTATTTACCAGCCACTCGCGATACCGAAGATGGCCAGGCTTCTCTCGGAGGCTTTGCCTTTTGTATAGAGGCGACGGAGAGTCTGAGCCTTGTCACGTCGTTCTTTCTCCAATACCGAGTTGACTTTAAAGAGGTACATGAAGTACAGAGGTGGCTTATGAGGTTTAAGCAGTTGGACTTGCGACTCGTACAGTATGGATCCCTTTACATCTAAACGATGAGAGATTGAGCTGACAAGATCAGATGGAAATTCTTTCTCCCTGAGAAATGGCGCAAGGCATGCCAATTCAACAATGACGGCAACTTGGATCCCAACCTAGTCCTTGCGCACATAGCGCACAACACTGCCGTTGTCCTCCTACACCAGGGCTTAGCTTATCCACCAGCCGAATGGCAGTCTCTTCCTGTCAGACTGCCTTCTGCCTCCAGCGCAGAGACTTGTCAGGTCGCGGCTGATGAGGTTGCCATAATCGCAGAGCAGTTCCTTGGCCACTCACATGTACTCATCAGTCCTCAGTTTTCCTTTTGTCTCTTCGTGTGCGGCAAGATGCTGCTGACTCATGCCGCATACTACCAGTCCACCCTTACTTCATCTTTTAATTCGATCATAGCGAGCCTCGAGGAGATATCTCGTAGGTGGAACGGGGACCAGCCTGCAGCCCGAGCCAATCTGGCCTCTAAATTCTGCTCGCGCCTCAAGAAGGCTCGCATCGAAGGTTCCGGGTCGGTCGATATCCGGGAAGCTTTTTCTGAGAAGCAAGACGCCATTCCTTCATTGAGAAATGCAGATGTTAGCTTTGGCAGTACAGGACTTCAAAGGATGGGCACTTCGAATGAAGCAGCGGTAACAGGCGCATTAGATGGAGAAATAGGGATTAATGGTACTCAGACGGAGTCGCCCGAGAGCATTTCTCTGGCTTTCCCGCCACTTCCACTGTCATTTCAGATGGGGAGCACAACTCACGATTCAATGTTCACCGCGCAGGCAAAACCGGGCAATGACATGGGAGAAGTGGTCGGCACGGACATGAATATGGCAGGGAATTGCCTCGATTTCTATGATCTCTCAGAGCAGACATTTCTTCCGTCAGAGCGCGTTAGTATGCTGAGTCGCTCGTATATTGGAGACTGATGCGTAGTCATGGATATGAGCTTGGCATGCAACAAACCAGCATAGTTGTGTCCTATCGTCCTGGAAAACTCTGGCTGTATGCTATTGAATCATCTCCCGTGTCGTGTAGATTATCTAATACATAGTGATGAATAGGCTTATCGTCTTATTCGATCTGACCTACTTCGACCAGAGGCCCATCCCCAGCTGGGAACCAGTTGGCGAGAAAACAAAGTTGGACAAATCTACTGGCCACATCGACTTCTTTAATTTCTGGAAAATGATAAGGATGATAAAGCTGTAGACGAAAAGTGGGGTCTAACATCTGGGTGCGGGCTTTTGCAACCAACCCCCGTCGGCCAAGCTGTCGGGCTGCCCCCGAAGTCCCCCTCCACAAAGGTACTATAGACTCATGATAAGAGTGTAAGGGACATACCAGTTTCTGTATCGAGATTCGTTGTATTGGAGCTACTTCTGACACTCAAGTGCCATGGACGACTTATCCCGTAGGCTTGATGCCTTTGGCCCTGCCATTCAAGAGTTGATGAAGCTTGGGGGCACGCCAGGCTTGAGTCTCTCGGTCGCAACCAAGAACCAGCCTGTCTATCATGCAAACTACGGCTTCAGAGACCTTCAAAACAGACTGCCTGTTACAGAAGAGACAATATTCCCAGTATGTTCACTGGCCAAAGGCCTATCAGCCGCGGCCATGGGCATATTGGTCGACCAAGGCATTGCATCATGGGAGATGCTTGTCAAAGACGCAACACCCTCTTTCCATCCGAACGACAGTTATTTGTATAACAAAACGACACTAGAGGACCTTTACAGCCACCGCAGTGGTATGTCATCATGCGGAAACCTAGTTGGTGGTTGTGAGGGCAACATCTTGATCGGCAAAGACGACTGCATGCGGGTCGTCAATCACCAGACACTGGTCCCCGCGCACCTCGGTTCATTCGCGTACAATAGTACTGCTTATGATGCCTGCGATGAGAGTTTCAGGAGCCTCAGCGGCACTTCTTTGGACGACTTTCTCCAGCAGCAGGTCTTCACCGAGCTCGGCTTACGAAGGACCTATATGAAACCCCCGCCCAGCGGCACAGATAACGTAACAAAGTCTTACAACGCATTGGATGATGGCACACCATGGTGCGTACCGGGACCCAAGCTTGGCGAGGATGGTATCGGATGCGGCTCCGGTGGACTCCGGTCTTGCGCTGCCGACTTGATCAAGCTCTATACTTGTTTCGTCCAGAGTTTCAACCATGAGTGCCAGACAAGTCAAACCTCTACGCCCAGCTCCCCTCTGAAGCAGGTGTCGAAGATCATGTCTCCTCACGTGCCAATGCTCTCGACTGAGAGGGAAGAAGTGTCTTACGGACTGGGATGGGCCCGTGTGCAGCTGCCCAGCACCTTGGGACATATTGGCCTGAATGGCCGGCTGATGCCGAAGGGAATGCCGATCATCGGAAAAAGAGGAGAGAAAGAGCTGATATTATACCATCAAGGCACGCTCCCAGGCGCTCTTGCGGTTGTTGTACTGATTCCCCGTGCGGAGAGCGTCGTGTTGGTCATGAGCAACAGCCTCTCACTTACTGATGTGCCTGACTGGGTGTCACAAATGGTACTTGAGGAAATCATTGGCGTTCCGATCAAGGATCGCACCGATTTTATTTCGCACGCGAAGACGTCTATCACTATCAACTTGGGATGGTATGACCGAATTGCTCAAGGTTTGGTGCAGGGCCAACCGGAGACCATCAACCCTCACAAACCATTGGAGAAATACGTGGGAGAATACATCGACCAGAGCCGTGTGTTCAGCGTCGTGGTCGCCTTGAAAGAGGGAGTGCTCTTTTGGGCTTTCCAGGGAATGGATTCGGAAAGGTACAAGCTGACGCATTACGATGGCGATACTTTTACGTGGTTGCAACCACGCAACGATTTGTCGCGCCGCGGTAGATGGGTATTAGGAAATGATAATGATCCGTCATTCTGGAAGGTAGAGTTTGGTGTCGATGGCCATGGCAGTGTAAGCACGGTGCTTTGGCGTCACGACCCCTCCCTGGATCCCATTGTCTATTCTAGATAGTGGCAAAGAATGAAACCCATTCGCTCGCGCAGTCTATCTACCATGTCTTAACCTACTCAGTAGTTCAAAGCTACTTAGGCAATAGATTTAGAACATATTCGTATGCCATCTGGAAACATATGTCGTGCATGCTGAAATACTGAATCTGACTCTGAGGAATGAGCAAGATGCACTGCTTCAAGAGGAACCAGCGTATGCCCTCTCAATCAACACATGCACGCTATTTTAGAAGTTATACTTCACACATGCTACGGAAAGGTCATTGAATCAATGAATGCCCCCCCATTCACCATGAATGCCGAAACTTAGGCCGCATGCCGAGAGTAAACAAAGTTCTGGCACACTTCAGTGGACAGCTGAAGTGTGTCAGAATTTTGCCTTTTCACGCTCATTTCATTTGCAGTCTTCTGTATTTTATGTTATGCTCAAAGCTCCCCAGCAGCATTATTGACTGTCTGGCCAATATTAGCAGATGTTACTGGAATTACGTTTCGAGCTCCATGAGAAAGCGTTTTGTGCTGCTGACTTTGCAAAAGATCATAATAGCTGTGGCGGCAGACTCAGGGCTTGAAGCCATGAAACCACATGTCCAATCGTTCCAAATCATGACCTGATGGAAGCTTCGCCTAACTCAGTAGCAAATGAGGCCCATGGAACGGCGAAAATTGATCGCTTGTAGGAGCTGCTCCGACGCTTTCTCCGATGTCATGCCACTAGTGCGAGACCCAACGCCCCCAGGGTTTCCCCGCATTCTAACTGAGTCAAGGGCGAAGCTGAATCCGAAATTCGTCAGGGCTGGAATTATCTGTAATTACCTGCGTTCTATATATTGGCGATCTGCACTTGGATACAAGCAGATATGCCTCAGTAAGAGATTTGACATTTGTCGCTTCTTACAAGTTCCAGGCTTTCATTTATTCGATCCTGCCGATAGCCCCTGTGCGACTTCAACATGAGCGATCCGAACGATGCCAAGAGAGAAATGGCTGATGTGGAAGAATTCGAAGGCCTTGTCCTCGCCGATGTCATCCCCAAACTGGACAAGTGGTGGTTTCAGTACCCCAACTTACGCAAGCTGAACTTGCTTCTTCTCAGTGCCTTTCTGGCCCAATTTACCTGCGGATTCGACGGCAGCATGCTGAACGGCATGCAGTCTTTGCCTCTCTGGCGGGAAGCATTTGGAGACCCAGTATGTTTCTATGGTGACAGGTTGTACTGTATGAGACTGACGGGTGAGCTGATAGACAGGCGCTAACCTCGGAACTCTTGTCAATGCGATTAATATCGGTGTTCTCGTATCCGCCCTCTTTTCCTCTCAGCTGTGCGAGATTTTCGGGCGGAAAAAACCGATCACGCTAGGCACTTTCTTGATCATCGTCGGTTCTGCCCTTCAGGCCGGTGCCCAGAGCCTGGGCATGTTTATTGCTGGCCGAATCATCATTGGCTTGGGAACTGGCATCGTCGCTGTGGCTGCTCCTCAGTTGATGACAGAAGTCGCGTACCCGACTCACCGCGGGAAAATGGTGTCTCTATACATGACACAATGGGTTGTCGTGAGTGGTCATCTCCTTTTTTGGCACTGATGGTGCTGAGTATCTAATACTGACTATTTCTACCAGGGCTATCTCGTTGCTGCTTGGACAACGTTTGGCACATTCAAGATGAACTCTTCCTGGAGCTGGAGGCTACCTAGTCTGTTGCAGGGCGTTCCAGCCATTCTGCAACTAATTCTTAGCTTTTGGGTCCCCGAATCTCCGCGCTGGCTCGTGTACAAGGATCGGCGAGATGAAGCTTTGAGTGTGCTTTCCCAGTATCACTCATGCGGCGACCACGGCTCTCGCCTAGTACGCTTCGAGTTACTCGAGATCGAAGCCACCCTGGAAGAAGAAAAGAAGCACAAGGCGATCCAGTGGTCCGAGTTTATCCGGACCAGTGGTAACCGCAAGCGTCTTTGGATCCTACTTTTCATGGGTTTCGCTGCTCAGTTGTCGGGCCTGGGTCTGACCGGCTATTACCTGACCAAGATCTTGAACAGCATTGGCGTGACTAATGCCAACACGCAACTTCTTATCAATGCCATCGCTGCTGTTTGGCAGCTGTGTTGCTCTGTTTTCTGTGCTATGCTTATTGATCGAGTCGGCCGACGCGGTCTGATCACATTCGGGATTACTACCATGTTGGTTGTCTTCATAGTATGGACCATCTGTTCCGCCCTCAACGAGGAACGCCACTTTTCCGATCGGCCTCTGGCACTCGCAGTCGTTGCCATGATCTTTCTGTTCCAGGTCGGCTACCAACCATTTGCCATTTCAACAGTTCCCTACGTTGTTGAGTGTTCTCTCTACTCGTTACGCTCAAAGACAGCTATGATCTTTCAGTTCTGTGGCTACTCGGCCAGTTTCTTCACAGGCTACGTCAACCCCGTCGCCTTGGACCGTATCGGCTGGCGTTACTACATCTTTGCGTGTGCTGTTCTTGGCGTTGAAACTGTTTTTGCTTGGTGGTATCTGCCTGAGACTAAGGGCAAAGGTCTTGAGGAGATTGGCCAGATCTTTGACGGTGACGAGCTTTTGACTGGTACGCAAGCCATTACTAAAAAGCGCGAGGAGAAATATCGTGCATTTGATGAGAGTAGTCTCCGTGAGCGCAAAGCTGTTAGTGCAAGTCACGTTGAGAAAGGGGAAGAGTGATGTCTGAGGGATGGTGAAAATGGCCTTACTGGACTGGATAAACTGCTCTCGTTTCTTAATCTCGTCTGTATATAGCCGCCATGGGTTCCCACAAATTCCCATTTTACCCAAGACAAAGACCATGTCCAGTTAAATAAGTCCGCGGCAACGCATGAAAGACATGTGAATGAGTTCATCAAGTCACACTTTCCATGCCAAAGGACCTTTTTGGAGGCCAGTGGCTGGCTCGGTGAGAAACCCCATATGGTGGACTGGAGCCGTGCGTAAGTCCGGCTTCCTCGGCTGCTGGGCACGGGTACTGCCGTCATAGAGGCGATCATTGCGGGGTCTCAGGCCATTGGTGACGTGCTTATACCTTGATACTCTTCTAATAATTGACTCGCCGTCGTGACTTCCGGTGTCACAATATGTCTCGGGATTTTGACTGCAATTGTTGGCTCACAAGTGGTCCAGACAGAGTCTCGGGCCCAGTTATATCAGCTTCTCAAGTGTTGCGAATATTCAAGGAGTAAGAGTTATGATTGGTGTCATTCTTGCTTTTTCTCGCGTAGCTGTGCCAGGACGGCATTTTAACATACCCACTGGAGACAGTTCTCAAGTAACGTTTACCGCAGTTGTCTCTGGTTACGTCTGCAAAATATCTTCAGACGTGTTGAAGATCTCTGAGTCATTACTTGCAATTAATAAAGTTCTTCACACTCGATAATTCGCTGTTGTGGCGAAGGCTCTTGAGGACGTTACTGGCTTGTCTTATTTTGATGCTGTCATATTATACCCCGCTTACGGGGTCAGGCCTGCCACCTCTCTCGGATACTGCGGCATGGAACGTTATCATTTAAGCGATGTTACAGTGATGGGGTTAGATGACGGGGAAGTTATTAGTTCTGAGGGGCCATGTAGTGTTCGCAAGCCATGGTAGTACTGCCGTGTGTAACATCAGCCATAGTTGCACGTGGAATGAAGTGTCGCTTCCATGCATCTCTAACCTTTGTAAGTATACTCCGTATCAGGTGCAGGCCAATCGGTACTTGTTAGTGCTTACCCTAACAGGGTGATTATTGACCATATCATCCATTCATAAGCAATTCCTTTGCTAGGATATGAATCCTGCTTCGGCAGATAAAACTTTGCTTTATCTCAGCCAAAATACAGAATGATCATCGATAATGTCTGAGCGTACGGCATTTGCAAGTAAAAAAGAAACATGAAATATGCCCGAAATCCCGAACTTCGCCTTGAGCTAGCACTATCACAAACCCCGCGGGCATTAAAACAACATCATGTTGAACACGAAGGCAGTGGAACGCGGATCAGTGGATACCTCTTCATTTCAACTCGGCACTCAGCTGGCATTAACACGGCGATAGTGATGGCTACTCACATGATGTTCATTTTGATTGGCTACGGAGAGAATCACGGTTGATCCCGAGGTCGTATCCCGATGCGGATGTATGCGAAAAAGATGAATGATCGACGTGCATCAAACAGGTTTGTACGATGACTTGTTTGATGTTAACAGCCTCTCCTCTCTTGGAATGAGGGGTTATAAATATTTGAACAACTCTACCCTCTCAACCCAGAATCTAACAAGCCAAGTACCAGATCTTAACTATCAAGTCAGTCATCTCAGCCATTCTGCACTGCTCTTCGACCAACGCGTCAGCATGGGTGTACTGAATACAGAATCACTGGCTGGAATAAGCCTCGACTCTGTGTCTGCTCTTTTAGGTATCTCTCTGGCAAGTCCAAGCATCACAGAGCTCTCTTCATATTTCTAATTGTATCGTAAAGCTCCTTTACCTCGTTGTCAGTTCTCTGTACTACGCTTTCTTCCACCCACTCGCCAAAGTCCCCGGACCGAAGCTCTATGCCATAACTCAGATTCCATATCTTTACTATCTCAGCAAAGGTGACTGGGTCTTCCACCTCGCAAAACTGCACGAACAATATGGACCAGCTGTCAGATTCACGCCCAAGGACGTCTCCTTCATCACTGCGGAGGCTTCCAAGAAGATCTACGGTCACAAAGCGGCTGGGAATAAATCCTTCGAGAAAGACTTTCGTATGTATCGTCAGAACCGTCCTTGCTCAAGCATCGTTCGTTCCGATCAGGAAGACCACAGACGTATGCGCCGCCTGCTCGCACATGCCTTTTCGTCAAAGGCACTTCGCGGTCAAGGTGACGTCGTGGACCACTACGTGGAACTGTTCATGAAAGGTCTCACAGAGCGGGCGCAGCGGGGAGAGGAAATTGACATTGTAGCTTGGTACAACTTTGCCTCGTTCGATCTGATCGGCCACCTCGCTCTTGGTCAACCTTTTGGATGTCTCGAGAATGGAAAGTATCATCCTTGGGTCAGCAGAGTCTTCAAGGGTCTCAAGGTTCTTTCATATACTCAGATCTACGTGCGCCTCGGACTTCAGAACTGGATCTCTTTATTGAGTCCACCAAGCTTGAGGAAGAGCTATGAAGAACATATGCAATTCGCAGAGCATGCGGCACTGGCCCGAATTGAATCCAAGGATACTGAAAGCCAAGACTTTATGTCCTATGTCCTTCGTCATAACGATGAGAAGGGTATGTCGCAGCTTGAGATCATCGAGAACTCGGGTGTCATGATCATCGCTGGTAGCGAGACGACAGCTACTCTCCTCAGTGGAACCACCTATTTCCTTCTCAAGAACCCTGACAAGCTTGAGAAGTTGACAAATGAGATACGCTCTGCCTTTAGCTCAGAGGAAGAGATCACTGTGACCCAGGTTGACCAACTGAAGTATATGCTGGCTGTCTTCAGCGAAGGCTTTCGCATGTGTAAGGTCCCTATCCTCAGGCTATATCCACTGCATTGTATACTGATCGTTCTTTTAGACCCACCAGTTGCTGTTGGACTGTCGAGACTTTCTCCAGCCGGTGGTGAGTTTATCGACGGTTATTGGATTCCTGAGAACGTAAGTTGAACTTGTAGCTGCCATTCGTATTCACCAAATGCTCACCTTTACGTACAGACTGCGGTTTCGATGCCTCACTGGCCTGCATACTACTCAGAGCTGAACTTCAAAGATCCTAAGAAGTTTGTCCCAGAACGCTGGCTGGATGATCCTCGATATGCGAGCGACAACCGGGCTATCTTGTCGCCATTCTCTCTAGGACCCCGTGATTGCATTGGCAAGAAGTAAGTGTTCCTCTGTTACTAACATCAAACACGGCTGACACTGGGAAATAGTCTGGCGTATACCGAGATGCGACTCTTGTTGGCTCGCATGCTCTGGAAGTTTGACCTCGAGGCTGTACCAACCGAAAAGGACTGGTACGATCAAAAGATCTTCTTCCTGTGGGAGAAGGGTGGATTGCCTATCAAACTCAGAGAGGTTGCTCGTGAGAAAGTGTGAATGCACAAGAGTCCTTGCCATACTCATCGTGAAAGCTACTGGGTAAAATCTGATAATTGGAAAAAGGATATAGTGTTCTCATTCATCACCTGTGTGCGCAGCCTAAATCTTGAACTTATGGGCAGCAGTCAACCCCATAGTCCTTCTCATGCTGGAGATTTAAATGATGTTAACTCTGTTAACGGTCTATAGAAGATATTTTGCTTTGTTGGAATCACGTGGTATCAGGAGCAGCAGAAACAGCTAGATTGGGTTGTCAACGATCAGAATACCTAAAGTTATATAGTCAAGGTTGCGTGGTTCAGCGACATCCTGCGTGTCAGCCAAGTCACTAGATATCTAACAAGCATTTCAATCCCCCCGTCTGCTGCAATCATTGATTTAACCTGAGGTTGAAGTCTTGCGTGGCCTTAATCTTGCAGCCCTGATCAAGCCTAGGCCACCAAAAGCAACTGCAATGCCAGTGAATACCATGAGTGGGCCATACTTGGTCCCGTAGCCAAGCCTTCCTCCCCAGCCTGTGTCTCCAGCACTCAGCAATGGGATACTTACAAGTCCACCACTGACGAATCCAATACCTCGAGCTCCATTGAGAAGCCCATACGTAAGACTCGAGTCAATAGTCTCGTCATGCTCTTCTGCTTCACTCTCTAGCTCCTTAGTTATGCCTCCCCAGGTTGCGCTGTAACCACCGGCAAAAAAGCCAAAGACGATAGCAAACACAATCGTAAGGGCAGGACTTCCGTCTACTGACAGTCCCCAGAGTAAGAGGACAGATGACGATGATGCAAAGGCTGAGAGGCAAGTGATTGTAGTGGCTGAGAATTGATGGTACTTATTGTCAGTAAGCCAACCAAAGAAGAAGCATGAGAGGATGCCTGGAATGTTGTGCAATGTAAGCAATAGAGTGGAAATAGCTTGACTGGCGCCGTTGAACTCTCTTGCAAATGTTGGGAGATACGTCTGTGGTAGACAGTATCCAGAACTTTGAACCATGACTGCAACGAAGTATGTGTAAATGCCACGGTGTTTCAGGAATGTCCATGGTATACGAGGAGGCTTCCCCTCTCGTGCCACCATCTTGGAAGGATGAGTCGGGACGAGAATGATGGACAAAAGACCTGACCCAGCCAGAATGAATGCCCATATCCGGATTGTCCACCGAAATCCGTATTGGTCAAGAAGATACCGCAGCAGAAAAGGACAAACTGAACCAACAATGTTTCTACATGAGAGAATAATGCCGTAGGCAATAGCGCGGTTGCCAGTGGCATACCACTCCCCAAGAGAACATGTTGCTGGACTATACACAAGAGTACATCCAAAGGCAGCCATGACGCCTTGTGTCACCATGAGATGCCACACATGAGTACTGAAGGAGGAGAGGATGAACCCAAGGAATGCTATGATAAGGCCTCCAAGCTCTGCTTTGAGCCGGTGATGAGCCCAGTAGCGGGTGAATATGGCAAATAGGAACGGCATGGAGATGTACATGACTCCATTGGAGGTAGTGCCGACTGTGCCAGTAATGGAGAGATCGCCATCAAGAGTCCAGTTGCTTGTCCAATATTCTTCAAAAATACCGTAACTCAGATTGAAGCCTAGAATGGCATTGTTAGTTGAGGAATATTGTGAGGCCATATATTGCTTACCCCAGAGTGGGAGCTGCATAAGTGCTGAGCCCCAAAGCACGCCGAGCTTCTTTTTGTGATCATCACCGATCTCCAGGTTGGATGAATCGGTCTGCGTAGTTGAGTGAGAAGCCTGTTCGGCAGAATTCTCATCCTGCTGAAAACTGCTTCGCAGGATGGGCCCATCTTGAGACCCTTGTTGTTTCTCTGTTTCCGCCATGAGGAGGAGCCGATCTGTTACGATTTCTTTGGGAGATTCAAGCTGAAGCCTACTTTGCGAAGTAAGAGAAAATAAAGCAGCAGTGTTTTGCCTTCGTGAGTGGGGGGAAATGCGACCTCGGCCTCCAAATGCCACTGCAGTGAACACTGAGCGCCTGTAGCCGGCTTCGGGGTGATAAGCAGCCCCGAATTGATCAGCGCAAACACCCAATCATTTGATGTCCACATATTATTATCATAGCACACCCTCCAAGGGCGGTGCAGACGTTGTCTCTTGTCGCATTCACACACACCTGTACTGACATGTTGCAATGCTGTGGAGTAAATGGCGGTGTACATGCGAGGAGCTTTGCATGGTCGTCAACCGTGCACATCCAATGATCGGATCTGGTACCCTCAGCGATACACAGTACCATGGCTTCTCCGATATCGCCAACTACGTTCCAATTCTGATCAGAACATGGTAGTTTATAGGACGGAATAATGGCGTGATTCATGGCTGATACAGGCGAATTGCGCACATGAGATAGTCATCAGGTTTATCTGGAAGGTTGACATCAATTATTTAGGCAGTTCCTAAATGGAGTTGCCAAACCAGAATTGAGGCCATTAACTATCAGTCTTCATAGCCAGACATCTCTCTACTGTATACTACGCTACCTGATTGACCGTAGCTACTCTAAACCAAGGTAGGCATTCAGGATATCCTGTACCAATTTCTCAGCATTACCATATGTAGGACCCATTGTATGTCCAGGTGGTGTCAGTGGCATTGTAGAAGAATCGATAATACGCAAATTCTTAAGGCCAAAAACGCGACCTTTGGAGTCAACCACTGCTGATGGGTCACCCACTTTGCCCATGCTGCCTGAAAGAAGTTACTTAAAGCTGATATCTGTAGAACAAAGAGATTGACTTACAAGAAGCAGTACCATGATGCGTGGGATCGAGGTTGTCGTATGTTAGATCTAGCAAGTGCTCGTCACTGGTTACATTGGCACCAGGGTATATCTCCTTGCCGATCTTGGAAGGAATATGCTCCCAAAGCTGGCGGGCTCTTCGGAGGGCATACAGAGCAACCTCTTTGTCTGTGTCTGCGCGTAGCCAGTTTGGATCAATGACAGGAGGGTCGAGGTTACTCGCAGACGAAATAGTCATGTTGCCATGACTGACTGTCCCAACCATTCTTATAGTCATAGCGGCGTAGTTCTTGCCAGTCGCTCCAGCTGGAGGATCAACCATCTGCATGATGAACTCCACCTCAGGCCAGTCGTCAGGGTACTGAGCGAGATCCTCTTGGGCCTTCTTGCTAAGATTCGCCAGAGGGATCTTCTCGAATGCCCCGACATCAACGCCACCGTTGGTCAAAGGACCCTTCTTGTGTTGGTTAAACTCAGTAATGGCTTCTTTCATATTGGAGGGCTGTTTCCAGCCACCCGTTGAGATGCCTTCAATCTCCCAGATAGGCCCATGGACAGCAGCTGAATCATGTGTGCCTTGGCCGACTCCCGGTAGATTTGCTAGGACTGGGATGTCAAACTTTTTGAGCGTCTCCTCAGGCCCAATACCAGAAACCATGAGTAATTGAGGGCTGCTCCAGAGGCCGGCAGCAACGATGACTTCCTTTCGGGCTGTCAAATTGAAAGATTGACGACCATAATTATCAACGGTGACACCAACGGCCTTTTTGCCAGAGAAGAGAATCTTGCGAGCCATGGTGTTGATGTATGTTGTCAAACCAGGCCGACCAAGGCTCTGCTGCAAAAATGAACTCTCTGAAGAGTCACGAAGGCCGGTTTCTGGGTTGATGGAGAACTGCCACCAACCCCAACCTTGCAAGACACCAGCAGTGAAGCTTGGAATCTCTTTGAATCCCAGTGCTTCAAAGGCTTTGATAGCGTCCCAGGAAACCGGGAAGACGTATCCTGGAAAAGTGAGGTGTAGAGGACCTCCTTTCTCTGAGAAAGCGGCAGTGTCATAAAGGCCCGTGGCGTTCTGGGGACGATGCTGACTGTTATCGGAGAACTTCATAGTTCTTGTATTGAACTTGAGCATATTGTCCCACGTGTAGGCATCATCGCCGACTTTCTCAGCCCAAGACTTATATGCCCCCTTGGTAGGGCGATTGAACATCATGAGGTTTCTGGCACTGCTGCCGCCAAATGTTCTACCTTGCGCATAATGAATCTTCTTCCCGTTCTATTCAACATCAGTACAAGAGGGCCAGGGTCAGGTCACGGAAAAGCTCACGTTTTGAGGCTGAGTGAAGTAACCCCAATCGATAAGTGGCTGCCAGCTAGACGCGCCCCCCGAACCCTTCCAATCGTTGATCCCTAAGACAGATTAGTGAGTTGGGCGGCAAAGAGTCACGAATGTATTGTGAGACGTACTAAATGGCAGCTGGCTGACGTTACCGTTGCTTAGTTCATAGAACCCTCCTGCTTCAACCAAAGCAACAGTCGCATTACTGTGCTCAGTGAGACGCGCTGCTGCGAGGGCGCCTGCTGTCCCACCGCCAACGATGACATAGTCGTAGGTGGCATTGATACCTGGTATACCAAAACCATTCCCAGTGAGTTGCCCATCATCAAATTGAGGGGGTACGTCTTCAGCGAGTGCTGACACAAGAAGAGAACACAAAACAGGAAGAATATGCATGACGGCGTATTTGGTACTCCCTTCATTAGGCACTGCTATGTGAAACCCACATTCACTCCCGCGAATTTATATACGAAAAGGCGATTCAGGCAGGGAATCCTCTTGACGGTACTAAGCTCGACAAGCGCAATTCATCCATCTTGGCGTATTGACCCAAATCACCCGATATCGCTCCTCGTATGCCTCCATCTGGTAGGCGTGTCCTCAAGCAAGCTAAGACGCTAAGACCAGGGCTACGCGTACTCAGGGTACAAGAAAGATAGTAGCGAAAGGATATTCGGCATCTCGATCAACATGCTGACATGAGGATCTACCAATCATTACGGAGTCTTTTTCAATCACCTTTGTCTATTTGAAAGACTTTCTTAAGATAAGACGATAAGGCAAGAAAGTGCCAGTGTCGCATTATGTCCTGAGTCAGTGCATCCCGTGCCGCCCGCCAACTTGCAGCTGAGATTGCAACACTACCCGTGCACCAGGTTGCAACCCTAGATGATTGCTGCTTACCCGGAACAGTCTCATCAAGCGAGATGTATCATCCGCAATAGTTCCAGAGCATTAGTGCGACGCAAGTTCCTTGGCACGAGCCCTGCAAGATGGTCAAAACAGCTTGGCGATTCGGCCCGGGCCGGGGTTAGTCAAGACTCCGTCTCCGGGCGAGGCATCTCCACACAGTAAACACGTTTAGGTGAATAAGTTGGTAGACTAACGCTCATGATCTGAGCTTGGTCTCCCCGCAATGCGCTTATCATATCATGTGCCGTCCTTGTGCATACAACCTCGGATCCGCTTATGCAGGGATCTGCGCACCAGAGTCCTCGATTCGGTGAATTTCGGCGCTCTGTAGACAATCCTTTTTCATCCTTGCAGTTACGAATCTCAGTCTTTGAGATGGGAAGTTGCTTCACGGTGTGGACACCATTAATTCACCCTATAACTGCCGCTACACAAGTTCCTGTATCTTGACTCGTGAGACACGCCATGTCTGAAGAGGTTGACGACGTGTCCTTACTCTCCACTTCCATGAAGCTTAATCTGTAAAGATCGGCGATGTAATACTGCGTGATAATGCATCTTATCCCTATTCTAAAGCAAATACGGAAACAAGGCACGAGACCCGGATGATGCAATTGCTGACACGGAATCGTTACCTGTTCTTATCTGTAATTACGTGGGGTTCATCGGCATCTTTACCGAAGCCAAGAATGTACAGCTTGCCAGAATCTATCCCTCCTGCAGCCTACCTGGTTCATGATAGCCAGATACGGTGAGCATTGAGGGTGTGTAACATCATCACCGACCAAGATATCTCGGGGGATCTGACAGAAGCCGCATTGGGTCCCCCTACCCATCTGAGCACGGTGAAGGAGGTGACAATAGGGGGCAGACAAACTAGGCAATAACTCACAAGATACAAGACTCGAGCGGGAAGAGAAAACCAGTATTAACAATAAGCGTAGCTGATGAGAATATGTCCCACCGACGGCGGACATGGGTTCTAGCTGTTTCAGAGGTCATGGCCTAGATAGAGAACAAGTATAATAATGAGGGAAAACGACCGACTCTTGGCTTGAATTACAGCCCAAAATCAAGATTCTTAATGTGACTTATTTTCTTGTCTATAAAACTCTTCTCACTTGTTTAAAGATACTGTCAGTTCCAATTTCCAAAGCCATACAAAGACTCCGAAGTCAGCAAAATGGGTTCCCTTCATACTGAACTTTCGCCATCGCCTGCCTTCTCTTCTGTGCGTTCCGCATTGGCCCAGAACAACAACAGAATCATTCTCTGTGAATCTCATGATGGCACCTCCACAGAGATCATCAGAGCAACTGTTGGCAAGAACGGCCAGAAGTTCGACGGCATCTGGTACAGTGGTCTCTGTCAGACTACCTATCTCGGCATTCCAGACAGTGAGACGCTCTCCCCACTTCAACGGGCATCACTCCTCGCACTTGATGGGGAGCTCAAGCGCAAAACAAGCAACCGCTCCCTCTGCGCCGCTTTTGACGCAGATAGTGGCGGTGATATTGCAGACATCCCTGCATTGGTCGCACTAATGAACCTTGTCGGCGTCGGCATGGTTGTCATCGAGGACAAGGCCGTTTCAGCCCCCGGCCAAAAGGTCAACTCGCTTGCTGCGTCATCTGCTTCACAGGCTCTGGCTGATCCCCACGAATTCGCGGAAGTAATCCATGCTTTCAGAGAGGTGAATGCGAAGGCAAAGGGAGGTCCCATGATCACTGCTCGTATCGAGTCCTTCTGTTGCCGTGTCTCCAAGGCAGATGCGGAAGAAGAAAGCAGATCTTACGAGGCTGCACACCAAGATGCCTTGAACCGAGCCAAGATCTACCATGAGGCGGGTATCGACGCTATCATGATCCACTCAAAGAGCAAATCTCCCCATGAGGTTACTCGCTTCTTGCGCGAGTACCGCGAGTTCGACTCCCAGACACCTCTTGTTGTCGTTCCCACTACCTACTCAGAGATACCCAAAGATGCTCTATACGAGGCTGGCGCCAACGTTATCATCTACGCCAACCACTTGATGCGTGCCAAGATCAGCGCTGTTGGCTCTATCTCTGACAAGATCCTAGCCAAGAACTTGGACCTGTTTTACAACGACGCTGAGATACGAGCAATGATTCAGGCTCGCAACTACGGTTGCCTTCTTAGAAAGCTGCGGAACCGTAGTGCTTGGGGCGAGGAGAGCAATGAGGCAAGGATGTACAGAATTGTTGCGGAGGCGACGGCCTCGGAGAACATTCAGGCTACTGTGATCGACTTGCTAGAGGGGAAGCTTGCAGGGTGCGAGGCAGACACGCGCATTGTCAGCGTCAAAGAACTTCTCAAGATCAATGCAAAGCAGGTAGTTCCCGTAGCGGAGCTTGTCACCCAGGTAGATGTTTACTAGATTAGGTTAAGCTTATTACACTGTTTCTACTGTCTTATCTTACTCCATACCTCTCCCTAACATCTTCATGCACGCTGTTTAATAGCCCTACCCCGCGATGCAATCCCAACAGCCAAGTGCTTGTGACCTGTGAGATAAACAATGCTGCTTTGTACATATCATCACAGCCGTTAATGTAGTTACATTCTGTACGCTGCCTCTCTTGTTCAGGGAACATGTGTACATGCGAGGAAACTCTCAGGGCTATCAACCTCACATCTGCTGTTCGGGTTTTGTACCCTCACAGATGGACAGGACTCTATTCTAGATTGGGCAGCTGGTATTCTGATGTCTTGCGTAATGCTATCTTGAGTTGCGCCATCTCTCGTTTCACGCACTTGCATATTAGGTGGGTGTTGGGTAGTACTGCATATGGTCAAGCTTACTTCAAATTGTCAACATTAGCCGCACGGATTATCGGCAAATGGAGGGGTGAGGGTCCTTTCTGGCTGATGACGTCACGGCTGTGACTGTCCATATGTAACGACATATTTGGAGCGGCACAAAGGAAACGGGTCTGTAGACGTGGCGTGATGTAGTTAGACTCCGGGATGTGTTGAGTAACAGTGACACTCCCAGTTCAAGCATTCTGATGCCCAGATAGACGCTCCAAGTAGTCACCATTATAAAAGCTAGGCTATCTGAGGGACGTATAGACTAGCCAGTCTAAAGCAAAGCAATCCAACTTCAAGCATTTAATACATCTTGACACTTTGAATTATACACTCACAAAATGGCACCTGGTCTCATCGAAACAGTTAGCGACTTTTCGCGTCTCCCCAAGACTGAGTACCGCACCAAGCTGGAGGTGAAGCCCAAGTCAGCACTCTTCCCTGATGGCTACAAGACCACAGGCCAGCAGCCTCCCCTCTACGAGGAAGTACACCCATACTCTGATTTTCCCAAGGAGATCACGGGCATAACAGCCTGGACTAAAGATGATCTATCCGGGTCTCCTGAGAAGGAAGCCATCTGGAAGCACCCTTTGACTCCGGAAGAGCTCGAAGACCTGAGCACAGCTGCCGAGAACTACATCAACAGTGGCCGAGACTTGAACGAGATGTGCAAGGTATGAGTCAATAATTTCATGAGTACATGCACTGACATGGCTGTTCAGGAGCTGTTTCCTCTTCCTCGTATGGCCAAGTACCTTGAAGAGGTTCGAGATGATATGATCAATGGCTACGGATTCATCTTGTTCCAAGGCATGCCTGTCAAGGAATGGGGAATGCGCAAGTCTTCCACAGCATACATGGGCTTAGGCGCTCACTTTGGGCATATCGTGAGTCAGAACGGTAGAGGCCATGTGCTGGGGCATATCAAGGATCTCGGTGAGAACCCGGCGGACTTCCACAAAGTCCGCCTGTATCGAACCACGGCAAGGTATGTGACTCAAGACCCCACCCGGCAGTTGAGCTCACTCATATTACAGACAAACCTTCCATGCGGACCCGGCAGATATTGTCGGACTACTATGCCTCAATACTCCGCTCAAGGGAGGCGAGAACAACATTGTTTCGGGCCACCGGGTCTGGAACGTTATGCAGGAGGAACGTCCTGATATCGCGGAGCTTCTCACTCAGCCCATTTGGTACTTTGACCGAAAGGGAGAAGTCAGTGATGGACAGGAGGATTATATCCGATGTGCCATTTACTACATTGAAAAGGGAAATGGCAGAGTGTACTCCAAGTACGTCAACTCACTAAGTCGCTGCAGTCTCGAAGCTATGATGTTTACATTCGCAATTATAGATTCGATCCAAACTACGTTAGGTCTCTGAAGAGATTCTCTGACAAAGGCATCATTCCCCCTCTCTCTGATGCACAAGCAGAGGCGATTGAGTTCTTTGACCAAACCTGCTACAGAGAATCCATTGGCAACGTCCTTGAGGTCGGAGACGTCCACTTCATGACAAACAACCATCTCTACCATTCTCGCCAGGCCTACACGGACCATGAGCCACCTGCTCCCCGTCGCCATCTCCTGCGACTGTGGGTCTCCACGCCTGAGAGCGAAGGGGGATGGAAACTCCCGTATCATGATTCTGATTGGAAGAGAAGGGGTGGGGTGCAGGTTGATGATCGACCTCACAAGGTTTTGCTCCACGCGGACTGAAGATAACGATTTTCAAGGCTCCATTCGTGGGATCATTACCCTTGAATGAAGATGTGGATATGCATCGCTAGAATGAACAATGATATGATATTTGAGTTTTTTACCTGTATCAGTCTTGATCGTAGTCTTACGCGCTGTCCTTGCGAACCTTGATAAAAACCTTCTCAAAACTGGGTATGTAACCGTGGGGCCAACTAGGGTCGAGTGAAGATCTTGGTCAACCTTGGCAAAGCTTGTTCTCAGGTATGCTTATATGCATCAAGTCTCACGGGCCGGATAAAGCGGTATCTTAAAATCTCGCAAGCACGCGATCAATTTCCCAATACCGCCTAAGATTACTCGGACGCAATTCTCCCGGTGTGGTGACACAGCAGTTACAAGGGTCAAGGCGTGTTAAGGCGGAGATAAGAACTGAGGAGACAACTCTAGCCGGCTGGTGGGTATGGGGAAAGTCTAACTAATGGGGATCATTAGTGACACGCCCTCCGCGGCGAAGGATTGGCTGTGCTCCGTGTTTGCATGCTGCAATACTACTGATGTGGGGTCTGAGGTGCCGTAATAGCCGTTGCTGTGAGGAAACAAAGCTGTACTTCTCTGATACGTCATTTGGCTCGTCGTCTCCCAAGTTGTGCGTCCTGAGGTCTTCATTCAGAGGCCGTCTTTGTTGTGATTGTCAGATCTTTGCCTAATCTGTTGTTCTGGTGCCATTGGCAGGGCGCAAGCTTGGAGGTTGGCAGATGAGGGGTCTTCTGTATGCCCCGCCAAACAGCACTCATCATACAGCACGGTCATCGAGACTCTCTCTTTTCCTCCAAAGTAGACTTTCTGCGCCACGGTTCAAGCTTCACTCTACCTTCATGATCCATTCAATTGATAGCGCTATTCATCACAAATTATTCACCATCATGGCCAGGTAGGCTGATTATGTTTCCTCATCTTCCTTGAACCAGTGACTGACTGACGTGATTGTTGTCTGGCAGACCCGAATACCAGCCTGTGTCTCGAAACAATGCCGACCAAATTCCTCTCGTCGAGCCGGGTGCTTCAGCTGGTGACGAAGCATCCGACTCTGATCTTGAAAATGACATTGCCATCAGCGATACCGAATTAAAGCGCGACCATATTCCCGGAAGAACCCTCATTCGTGTCCTGGCAGCTAATGGGGTCATCCAAATACCGATCTGGGGTATGTCTCCCTCTGGCTTTGTGCTGTACATCTGCTCACAGAAGATCCAGGCTTCGCAATTAGCTACGGCGTATTGGAGGAATATTACTTCAACAACTGGACCCTCCAGGGAAACAAAGATATCACGGGCGCTATCGGGACAACAGCCAATGGCATCATGTACCTGTCTATGCCCTTCCTTTTCGCGTTGTTCACAAGACGATGGGCGTACCGGCGTCAAGAGGCTGCTTTCTGCGGTGCCCTCATAGCTTCCATCAGCTTCTTCCTGTCAACATTTAGCACAAATGTTTGGCATCTCCTTATTACGCAGGGAATAACATCGGCGTTTGGGTGCGCCCTTATCTACAGCCCCATTACCCTCTCTTTGGGTGAATGGTACACCACCAGCAACCGATCCGTAGCATACGGACTGGTCTTGTCATGCAAGAATATTGTTGGCACCCTCGGTCCATTCCTGTTTAAAGCTTCACTAGATACGTGGGGCTTTCGGACAACTATGACTGCCTGGGCCATCTTTGTTGGCGCAGCAAGCATCCTCAGTATCAGTCTTGTTCCTATCCCACCATCAAGAATTGCCATGCATAAGACACCAGAAAGAAACATACCCTGGGGCTTTCTCAAGTATCCCGCTATATACTTCTATAGCATTGCCGTTTTCTTCCAAGGAACCGGTTATGGTTTACCACAAACATACCTAGGCACCTATGCCCAGGACTTTAGTCTCTTATCGGAGACAATGGCAACCACAGTCTTGGCACTACAGAACGCCGTTGGTATCCTTGCATCTGCATTTTTTGGGTGGCTCAGCGACAACAAGAGAATTGTGCTGTCAGCACAAACTGTGTCGGCCATTCCATGCGTTACAAGCGGGCTGGCTGTGTTCCTCTTTTGGGGAAACACCACACAGGGAGGTGTCTTTCTCTTGGTACTATTCTCTATCACATTCGGTTTCTTCTCAAGTGGCTACAGTGCTACCTGGGGAGGAATCCTCAAGCAGATGGAGAGTGACTCCGCAGACAGGGGAGAGTCCATTGACGCTGGGCTGATATACGGTCTAATCAACGGTGTAAGAGGTATCGGATATCTTGTTGGAGGTGCGGCGAGTGTCTGGCTGATCAACGCTGGCACAATTTCTGATTGCCAACATTTTGGGTATGGCAGTACCTACGGACCACTGATTCTCTTTACAGGTCTTGTTTCTCTTGCTGGAGGCTGGGTTGTCATCTGGAGTTGGTGGCCTGAGTCGTGGACTATTGGAAGGCACAATTGAGAATAACCGTGCGCTTCGGATAGACTCCATTTATAGATATGCATATATAGAGATGAGTGGACGAGTTGAATGCATATGCTTCACAGAATGCTTCTCGAATTAATGGATTTATCGTGCCATACTGTCAGGCCAGAGACCGAGGAAAGATCCCGCGCCACAACTCTTTCAAGCACATAGTGCATTAATAAAGGGAAATAAGCAAATATATTCAATATATCTCGAGAAAGTCGTGTATCTAAAAGATAACTTCTTGCGTTCTTGTTTTAATACTTAAATATGACCTGGAAGTCGTAGCTAAAGGCTCCGTTCTGTATAAAGCGTTCCAGCCCTGTTACATATGCTGTGCCATTACTATACTCAAGTTTTGGTAATGAACCTTCCTGATTTACTTCCTCGGAATGGAACTCAACGCCCTTAGGCGCCTTGCGAAGTCCAGCCACAGTTATTTTTACAAGTGGAGGACTCACCTTGTAGTCACCAGTGGTTTCCGCCCTTAAAATCCCCTTCCTGAAGGTGTACTATAAGGTCTGATTAGTCATGTTATTCATGGCTGAGATTGAGGGCCATTTAGCTTACTGCGACAGTCTTGGTGGCTTCTGGTTCGAGACTGACACCGTCATCAAGATACACACTTCCTTCAGCGTACTCATTGTCATCCAAGGCCAAGAGAAGTGAGAACGGGTTCCTTCTCGTCGCTGCAGTTGTATTTCCCGGGTTTTGCAATGTAAATATTGTGCCGCCTCTGATGTGAAGGTTGATATGTTCCAAAGGTGCATCAAGAGTGACGTTCTCTTGAGGTTTGGCATGGACTTCATTCAGTGTGTACCAGTCAAACCATCTTGTTCCTTCTCCAATCCCAGGAAAAACGCCGCGTACTGTTTTTGAGTTTGGAGTGAGAACAGGCGTTACTAAAAGAGATGGTCCCAGTAAAAACTGGGAATAGGTGGCCTTGAGGCTTTCGTCGTTTGGAAACTCCCATGCCAAAGCTCGCATCACAAGATCGCCTTTGGTATTGGCGCAGTGAAACAGAGTGTAGATGTAGTTGAGAAGGCTGTATCTTATCGCTATAGCTCGGCGTGAAGCTTCAGCAACAGACGACCAGACAAACGCTTCTTGGGATATCGTGCCGCCCATATTGTGATTTCGATAAAAAGGCATGAAGGCTCCCAGAGACATCCATCGAGCACAAAGGTCAAAGCTGGCGTTATGGGAGTAGCCACAGATGTCAACTCCAAACATGGAAATTCCAGCCATCATGTGGGTCAGGGCATGTGAGATGGATAAGAACATACTACCCCATTTAGATGAGTTATCACCTCCCCACCTCGTCGCATATCGGCCAATGCCAGCAAAATTGCCACGGGCGATGTTGAATGGACGACGGCCAGGGAACAGATCAAGCAGTCCTTGGTAGGTCGCATTGGAGATCTGGTTGCCAAAAAGATTATGCATTTGATACTCAGTGGTGTTTAACTCATCATTGTGGGTTGCATCCGGAGAGATGGTCATTCTCCTGATGGAGTGGCCAGGTTGCAGACTGCAATGATCATCAGCATATTGTGTCGAGGTGATAAACAAGGCTGACTTACTTGTTAAGAACATAAGGTGGATAAGTCAGGTTTCTGACACCTGGTGTTGGCTCTGTACGTCCTAGCGTGCTAGTGACAGGCACTTGGAAGACATGGGCAGCTTCGACCTCCGCTGACTGATTGGCCGCAAGCTCTTTTGCCTTTTCAAACTCAGAGCGATTAGTCACACTGAAGCCATCTGGATACTCATAGAACATCCTGAGCTTCTCTCCAGGAATCAGGAACGGAACATGAACAGGGTTCATATCTAGACGACTATTTCCGCAGGGCCCCACGCAGTATGAAGCGGGCTCTGTAAGATCGGAGAGCATTCCATCGTAAGGCACACTGTCGTACCACATCTTGAGCTCTCCAGCCCACCATTTGTGCGTCTCAGGCAACATGAAGTCTCCCCAGACAACGAACCCAGGCCAGTTGTTGCCCGTGTAGAAGTCGCCCGACTCTGGATCCCTGATGAATGCTTTGAGCTTGGCGCCGCGTTCATAGGGACCGTAAGTATCCTTTGGATCATCAGGATTCGGACGGTATATGTTGGCCCATACAAGAGGAACGTAGTACTGCTCGTTTTCATGAAGCCAGTCTACCCACTTCGCCATGCGATCAGGCGGGAAAGTGACAGGGTTATTAGCGAAGCTGCGGAAGCCATCAAACATGTCAAAGTCTGACCAAATAGCCTCGAGTGGAATATCAGCGGCTCTGTAATTCTCAACAACCGCTTCGATCTTATCCAGCGTGTCATATCCCAAGCGACATTGGTGAAAGCCAAGTGTCCAAAACATTTGCATCGCAGGTAAGCCAACGCAGCCAGCGTGATACTGGCGCATGGTCTCAATGGCTGTAGACCCTCCTTGCTTGTTCTGGCCACTAAGGAAGTAGAGATCAACACTGCCACCGATGGTGCGGTATGTCAATGTCTCAGGTCTCAGAAGCCACTCTTGGCCATGAGCATTACGGGCATATACACCGTGAGAAGTGGTGTTGCTACCCTTGTGGTATCGACTCTCCTGGTAGAAGGGATGAACACCATAAATATTTCCATCTATAGGGTTACCGTGCTCTATGCCAGCATCATTGGTCCAGAAGGTCTGAGTGAAGTTTTGCCCCAGATGGAAATCATGGATGTTCTCAGCTATTACAAATGTCAGCTTGGTTATTGATACATCTTGGGGGTTGTTGCCATGCCTAGTCCATAGACGTTGTAGTCGGGCTCCATGCTAGTTACCAGTTCAATGAACTGGTCCTCGAATACGATGACATGATCGTAAGTCGAGAAAAGGACCTCTCTATCACAGCTCCGGGTAATTTTAAATTGGAAACTCGGCGAATTACTGTGATGGATGGATCAGTTCACCTGAATCACGTCGTGTAGCAATTAAATGACTCACGTAAACTCGAATCTGAGGTCACTATTCGAGATTGTCGTCTTCTTATCTCGTACAGGCTCAAACACAAGTGAGTCTGGTAAGATATACTGAGTTCTGTTCTTTTCAGAGAGATACTTGGGGAATATCTTGACATTCAGTCTCTCCTTTGTCTGATACTGTACCTCGAGTATCAGGTCACGAATATCATTACCACTATACATGTTCAGAGGAGTGTTATACTGAGCGAGATTAATACGTACAACGCCTGGCAGTTGGGTCCAGCTATGGTCAAGTCAGCCTTCACACCTTTGAGATCCCTCTTGATATTTGTTGCCTTGTAGCCGGGGCATTTCTGTGGGTTGGGTGCATGAGGGTCCCGGAATGTTGGTGTCAGACTAGGAGCGACCGCAATATCAGGCGAGGCCGTCTTGGACTGAACAACAGTCGATATTGACGACTCAGCTACACGTATCCATATTAATCTACAAATTTGAGTTCCAAGCTCACTAATGAACGCTTACCTTGTGTCGTGAGTATGAATAGTATTAAAACAAGTAAATAGTTCAACATTGTGATATTCGATGCAGCAAGTAAATGTCGAGACAGAGGACGACAGAAACGCTGTATGACCGTGAGCAATTAGAGCACTGGGTGAGGTAGCCTGTGGAGGTCTACTACACGCGATTTGATGAGACCAAATGCTTATCGCCCGACAATACTCAAAAGGAAAGGATTCAGATGGATACAGCGACGATTTGCGACCAAAATAGGTGAGCTCCCCGACACGTAAACTTCTAATGATGCGTGCCCTCCTCAATCCATCCCCAGCCGGTCTTCCAGCACCATCCAGGCTGTGGGTCTTTTCGTAGGCTGGCGCGTATACATCCCAGATGCCGATGCTATCAGTGCCATGAATCGTGATGGTTTCATCCCTCTGTCCTCCCTCCCCACTATTTCTCAGAGGAGGTGTAGGGTTAGTAAAATGCAACATGGACAAGAGCCCGCGCCTGACGGATATCTCGGCACGGGCGTACCTAGGGGCGGCAAGTGAAAGAAGCATAAGATAGTGCCGGGTAGTAGCTGAGGCCAGGGTTTGCGAGCCGTACCCGTAGTCTTGCAGGGAAGTGCATACGCCGTGTCAACATTGACAGTGTCAAAAGTCTGAAAGGTCAGTCAACTTATGCAATTAGACCCCTGTTGTCCCCTTAACCAACTCTGCTCCGGCCCCTCTCATGGTCAGTTCCGCCTCAAATGATAAGCGGGGAGCTTGTTTAGTACTCCGCAGCCCCGGATTGGGGCACAAACATGCATGGTAAGACCGTAGGACAAGGCCCTCCAATCAAGATGAATGAATCTCAAATCCTTCCAATGATGCCATTGTCCCTGTTACTGATCCACAACACCATGAAACCATTGATCATCTCTTTGTTGTATCTCAGTGCGACACATCCTCTGTAACGCTTATCATGCTTGTCAGAAAGCTTATGTTGCATTTTCGTAATCTCTGACCTCTACACCACAACTCCCGGATAATATGACGATCCTTGTACGCTCGGACAAACACTCTTAAGCTCGTCTTCAATGTATCACGAGAAAGGTTACAACACCCAGTCACAGTAACGGCCTGCACCTAGGTACTTTCTCAGCCAGTAGCACTCACCAAATATTCCAATCTACCAGGCCACGTCATCTCGGCATGTATCACCCTAGTATTGCAGAGGAACTGATAGCCGTTACTGTATGGAGGAGTGGGGTTGAATTTGTGAGAATGTTATCTCGAAAAGGCAAGTCGTCGCATGACCATGGTTACATTGAGTTGGAGGTGCGGAATATCCAAGTTTGCGAGCTCAGGTTGACTCCGTATGCCCGAATTTTGGTTGCCCTTCGTGGGGGCAGGAGACCATTTGGTACATCATGACAGCAATCATCATCTCAAGCACTTCCCTCAACACCTCGTCAGCGTCAAAAACTCTTATGGCAAAAAGCATCTGTTACACAATACTCTAAGGCACTACACTTACTTTTCTTTTTCCAATCACTATGTCGACCCTTGATCCTCGTTTGTTCTACGAGCAGGCACTCGTCGAGAATGGGATCACTCATGCCTTTGGCGTCCCTGACTCATGTTTGAAGGGATTCCTAGCATATCTCTATGCGACCAAAAAGGCGCCAGAGCAAATAGTCACAGCCAGTGAAGGTGCTGCTGCTGCGCTGGCTGCAGGTTACTATCTGTCGACCCAGAGTCTCGCCGTTGCATACATGCAGAACTCGGGTCTCGCAAATGCTTTAAACCCTCTGCAGTCCCTGGCTGCCAAAGAAGTGTTTGGAATTCCAATGCTTCTTATGGTCGGCTGGCGTGGTCGACCAGGAGAACCTGATGAGCCAGAGCATCTCTTGGCCGGCCCTCGCACCTTGGAGACTCTGGAGTCGCAGGGGTTTCCTTATGAAATCTTACCAGAGACTCTCGCAGAAACCAAGGCTACAGTTGAAAGACTCGTCAAAGCCGCCAAGGAGGGCAACACTCCCGCTGCCCTTGTCATCCCCAACCACAGATTCGCTGCATACCAGCCTGAGCACGAAGCAAGCAATGGTGTTTGGCATCCATCTGTTACAAACTTGGCCAAACATACAGTCAGGCCTGAAGATTGGCGTTCTTCTGAGGGTCAACCTCCTCTGTCAAGGGAACACTCCATTAGAATCATCCTCAAAAGGCTTTACCCGGAAGATGTCACCGTATCTTCGGTTGGAGGGAACTCTCGTGAGATATACATGATTCGAAAGGAGAACAACGAGGACCTATGTCGTGCATTCTTATCCATTGGGGCCATGGGGCACACATACCCTCTCGCCTATGGCGTGCAGATCGGTCATCACAAAGGTCGCGTCGTCTGCGTTGAAGGAGACGGTTCCTTCTTGATGCACGTAGGCAATGTCGCCGTTCTGGCTGCCCAAGCATCGGACAAGTTGATTCATGTTGTGATTCACAACGGCATACACTGCTCAACTGGGAATCAGCCTGTTCCGATTAGCACCAACAACCTTCTTTCGCTGTGCGGAAGCTTGCCTTACAAGCAGAAGTTCTTTGTAGATAGCGCCGAGGGCCTTATACAAGCTTTTGAGTGGGCTGAAAAGACGGCTCTGATTGTTGTTGTCGTCAATCAGGACGTCTCGAAGGACTTGCCTCGTCCCTCGGAACACCCATTCGAATTACGAGATGCTTTTATCTCCCATTTTGCCAAATAGGATAACGTTTCGTTGGCATATTAATTTATTTATTACCAAATTAACTTGATGGAATCAACAACTCTTGTAAATTTCATTCATGACCTTATGCTTGTTTTAAAAGTACCAGCTCTTTAAAGCATTTTACTGCTGTAAAAATCTCAAGATACTTATGTCTGACTATAATCTGCTTTACGCTGGATAATCTTTAGCGTGTTCTCTATCTAGAATATCTAAGATACAGACAACTCTATAACCTGGCCCTTTATACCCCGCACTGGTACAGCATGGTAAGCTGATCGACAAGCAAACAGCACTAGTAAGCAGCAATTTTGTTTGTACACAGGCTTTCGTAGTGGGGGGCTCTGCCCCACGGCCTTTATCTGTTGGCAGAGTGGAATACGGTTAAGACAGGACCCATCTGCTGGCCGACCCCTCTCTTAAAAGGCCACAAGACTCGACCTCGAGCACAGTATTCGATTTTTAACCTTCAATTATACAATTGTTTGTGGCATTTTCAATATTCTTTATCGACATTCTTCCAATTGACCACCGTCTATTCTCATCATGCCTCAAACGCAAAAGGCTCGTGTACCAGTCATTTTCGGCGCCATGACGTTTGGGAGAGAAGGTAGGATAGCGTTCTTATCAAGCGTGGATTCTTACTAATATCTGTAGGCGTTGAGCAAGCACGTATCCATGACCTTGAGGAAGCTGGTGCCATGTTGGACTTTTTTCAAGAACATGGCGGTACAGTTATTGACACAGCTCGTGTGTATGCTCAAGGTTCTTCTGAGGAGTACCTTGGGCAGCTGGATTGGCAAGCTCGAGGTTTCCGAGTTGACACCAAACTATATCCTAACATTCACGATGGGACTGGCAAAATCACTCATTCTGCCGATGATCTTCGGAAGCACCTAGATGAGTCTCTCAAGGCCCTTAAGACAGACAAGATAGATCTCTGGTATCTCCATGGACCAGACCGCGACACGCCATTTGAAGAGACTCTGAGAGCCTGTAATGAGTTGCACAAAGAAGGGAAGTTCAACAGGCTCGGGGTGAGTAACTACATGGCTTGGGAGGTTGCCTATATGAGCGAGTTGTGTATTCGTGAAGGATGGATTCGACCTACCGTTTATCAAGGAGTATACAATGCCATCCATCGAACAGTTGAAATGGAGTTGTTTCCTTGTCTCAGACACTACGGGATCACATTCTATGCCTTCAGTCCTCTGGCTGGAAGTCAGCTAACTGGGCGGTACAAGCGTGACACTCAGGATACAGACATTGAATCCATGTCCCGCTTCGATCCAAACACTTTTCAAGGTCGCAAGTACAGAAGGCGATTCTGGAACGACGTCATCTTTGACGCGGTTGAGCTTATTAGGGATGAAGCCGGAAAGCATGGGCTCACAGAGATGGATTGTGCTTTCCGCTGGATTGAGCATCACTCCCAGCTTGATCCTGAGCGAGGCGATGCGGTGATTATTGGAGCCAGCAGTAAGAGGCAGCTGGAGCAAAACTTGGATCTTCTGGAGAAGGGACCTTTGCCAAAGGAAATCGTGGATGTCCTGGACAAAGCGTGGCTGATTACCAAGGGCAGCGTCAACAATTATTGGCATTAGTTGGCTATTAAGTTGAAAGACATTTTACTGCTGGCAGCCTAATCCTTACATATGATTTCCGATTGACTCTATTGATATTGGGAAATTGACCTAGTTAACATCTCATCAACATCAAAACCCAACTTCTTTCACACACCCTGCTGCATTGCGTCGTTTTCCATCCTGTAAATGGTGTCATCCTGGCGCGGGGACGTAATGACCTCCGGTTTTCGGATCTCATTGCGAGCCCGAAAGACTGACAAATCCGATTGGTGGTTGGTTTTTGTTTGCTTGCAAGTGTGTGTGCGGAAAGAGATTACGGCACATGCTTATCGCTGTTGGTTGCACTCCATCTCGGATATATCGGCATCAATGAGCAGGTTACCTTGCAGTGACAACCATGGCAAACAAGTTTGATGAATCAGAATAATCAGATCATGCGATCTACATGCCTACCCAACTGCTTTCGGTAATTCGTCACGAGTGTTTAGGCCATTACATCCTGTCCACTGCCATTGGCAATGCTTTTACCTGAGTCACCTGATTACTTGGCCTTCCCCCTCAGTGCACTCACATAGCTCATTACTCCAATGCCCGGCGTTCGAGACCATCGGCAGCTCAATTTTAATACACTTTCGCATTTACAAAGTAACTTCAATTATGACGGACTGGAAGAACGCTGAATACACTCTTTACTCGTCCCCCTTCTCTCTCTACTCAATGATGGCCCGTCACACCACCCAACTTGGCCCAACGACGCATGGTGCAACACCACCTAAAAGCATCACCCTACACTTCATCGACCACAAGGCCCATGAGAATCTCGGTGAAGATTACTTGATCAACGTCAACCCAAGAGGTCAAGTTCCCGCGATGCAGGGTAACCTCCTCAAAGAAACTCTGACTGAGAGTCGTGCCATCTCTCTTCATCTCGCAGAGAAGCACTACCCTGCCATGCTGGGGGACAAATGTGAAAACACCGTCAGAGATCTCTTTGAAAGACTACATGCTGTCTACGGACTATCAATCAGCAACCCGAAACCAACTGCGGAAATGACTCGGCGGAATCCGTCGCCAGTTGAAAAGATGCTCCAGAGGACTGATATTAGCCCGCAGTATCGCGCCGCTCTAGAAGCCAAACTTGCCTTGTAAGTTATATCTCATATTCTATAACAACATTGGACTTACAGAACCCTCTAGTCACGACCAGCATAACGCGATTGCTTTCCAACCTGATGTTGTTGCTAAGCATCGCGCAGATCTCATGACTATATTTGAACAGGTTGTGGAGCACCGTAAAAGGAGTGGCTCTTACGAATACCATGATCAATGGACGTTTGGGTCAGATATTGGACCTACTATACTGGATAGCCATCTGCTCCCTTTTACCTTGCGATGTCTGGAGGTAGGCAGCGATGATCTTGTACCTTTGGAGCTGCAACATTGGGCCAAAGCGAAGGAGAAGAGCCCTTCATGGCAGATGGTCATGCATGGAAAGCCGACTACTTATCATCCATCAATGGGCCCTGTTGCTGAGATGTCTGAGATGATGACTCTTTGACGGCACAGTTGTGGTGCCGCTAATTTCTTTATAATCAATGTTTCAGCATGTCCTATCTAAGGGCTCTCTATTCCGGTGTTTCCCTATCAGCTCTAGACAAAGACATAATCTATAAAGGCGAGGGTACATATCTGTGGGACTCATGGCTGTAATGCATTAATCGATGGCCCAGGTCTTCTAACCAGACTAGTCTCACCATACACCAATACTAACACGTTTTATCTGTTTCCCACTACCTATTGCGTATCATCGTAGAAGAACAAGTCTAGCGCAGAAGTGTCTATCATGAACAAATCATCCAACAGGGGATCTTGAGTAGATCCTAGAAAGCCCGTGCTTGGATAGAAATCGGTAGTTGCGGGCTGTGAATTGGAAATCAGATCAGCCAAGGCAGCATTCGGTAGTGTTTGAGCTTGCTGATTACTCCACGGAGGCAAATTCTCGCTCAGATGATCATACGATGATGGACCACCCTGTAGATTTGGCTGAAGATCAGGTGGTGGCCGACGATGTTGCCCAGGTGTTACAAAGTGTTGCAGTCTCGTAGACGCCTTTTCAACTCTCTCTTCTCTGACCTTGGAGGCCCTTTGCTCAAGAACCTGCATCAGCCCTTTTGCATAAGTCCAATACTTGACTAACTCGCGTAGGGTTGCAAGAAACGTGTCAAGTATATGCCGCGATTTGGCAGCCAGGAGCGGCTTGCTGGTGCTGATCTGGTTCAGAATGTAGATGGTTGCTGTAAACAGCACATGATTGCTGTACAGCCATAAGGAAGAGATCATCCTTTTGCTCAGTAGGACTTCGAAAACAGACGCAATTGCTACTGTTGATTCCCTGCAAAGGATGGCGTTATCTTGTGCCTCGGGAGAATGATCCCTGATGGCGGGCTTTGGTGCTGGGCGGTGGATCAGCAGAACGAAGTTATGATGGGTCAGGTGAAACAAAGATTGCCAGATATCAAGGTCGGAAAGTTTAAGTTGCAGCCTTGGTGGAAGCTCGAGCATGAGATTCCCAAGAGATTCATCTGCTCTCTTGATAGCCTCAGTTCGTGCCTCTATGGAAGATCGCGGTGACCAGCCATCTCTTATGGTTTGTGAGATGATCTTACAAAGCTTGGTATGATAGGTGATAAACTCGAACTCCGCCCCAGGAATCCCTTCGAGGTCAGCGGGCTTCAAATCAGCAACATCCGAGTCCCATAGGTTTCTGACATGGTTAGTGGGCATATTTCAAATTAGAGTTATAGGATGGACTCACATAGCTTGGGGCCGACCAGCTGAGGTTGCTGAGATTGTGTCAAACTGGAAGAGGACCCACCAGATTCGGACATACTTTCGCTTGTAGACCGGCAGATTCGTTGAGTGGCTGGCGTCGCGGTGAAGTCCCATGGCCATTGCCGTCCTTATAGCAATTCCAATCCAATGCCAAGCATTGGCATCAGAATACCAGGTCAACAGCAGCGGCACCTGAACATAAATAAGTCTATCATGCCATGAATCACTCAAGACCAGATATTTGGCTCTTCGGAAAAAAGCAGGAATTAGAGCAAGCATACTCTCATCTTGGGACGCCAGCGTGTGTGCTCCAACGAGTAGAATAGCGTTGAGAAGCGTCAAGCAGAGGGGATTCATGCGATCCTGCTCTTGGTATTGGGTCATGAATAGCTCCTCGTCCACAATTGGCCACCCACAGTTGACAAGGTTAAAATAGGCTCTGATCAGTCTCATTTCGAGAGCCTTGCTGGGTCGTATAAGGATCTCTTCTGGAATATTATGTGCTTCGTACCAATTCTCAGAAGAGTCT
The DNA here is from genome assembly GCA_022627125.1 of Fusarium chuoi. Lineage (NCBI taxonomy): Eukaryota > Fungi > Ascomycota > Sordariomycetes > Hypocreales > Nectriaceae > Fusarium > Fusarium chuoi. Next base: position 14,121 of record JAJALE010000839.1, on the reverse strand, counting down.
AGCTGACCGTTGCCAAAGTGAAAGACCTTATCAAGTCCGGTCTCAGAGGTGCTCTGTCGCACAAGGTAATGGCAGTTGGACAGCTCGGATCCAATGAAATGACAACGAGTTCGATGGCCGAGCTCGACCTGGCTAAGCTCGACCTCTGTTTTGTCATTGCGGTTCAAGAGGTGGGACCCCAGATCTTGCTCGCCATCCTCTCTTGCAGTGGAAGCTGGCTCAGTGACTATAGGTGATAGAGCCGCTGGTGAGTTTGTGGCTTCTCGAGGACGGAGTGGAGCAAGAATGGCTGGTCGGTTCAAGCATTGTCTTGCGTCCTTTTTGTTAGGACACATGCGACACCCCGATCGGCCATGAGTGCTGCAGTTCGTACAGGGAACCCCTTTGTCGACAATGTCGCAGCGTATCTTTCGCTGGCGGCAGTTGATGCAAGCTCGCCCTTAGAGTACTAGTCAGCAATTGAGCCAAATGAGGTGACCTAGTACAGGGTAACTCACTCGTAGGTCCATCTGCGCGAGGCAATTGTGACCTCTTGGCCGCTATGTTATGCGACCGGGGCCGATCGCAGGGCATTTCTGTTACAGCTAGAAGAAGGTGCTGCAGAGGAATTTCCAATTACTAAGAATGTGAGGATCTCCAGCAGTCGGTCACGTATTGCCTTGGGGTTGTGCTAGAATGAGAAAAAGTCATTCCTTGTCAAATCTCGTTTAGTGGCCGTCATCAGCAATGCGGCGATGCGTGGCGTGACAGTGGCGCATTGGGCAATGTGGCTGGTTCCAACTTCGATAGCTCAACTCGATACTGGTTAGAGATATTCAAGATTGGAAAAGAGGTTTCCAATGAAGTCTCCAGCTGTAAAATAATAGAAGCAGGTTTGTAATAATGCGGTTGGGCGCTATTTGTCATCTTGACATCGATTTTTTGATTGTTTATCATGAGTCTCGGCATGATCAACCAATCAAGCTCGAAAGAGACTCCGGACTCCGGGGAAATGGACCAATCACAGCGACGCTCGGCCCAAAGCTTCTCGGTCTGCGGCACAACAGCCAATCAGAGAGTCTGCTTCAACCCAGACACCTGGATATCATCATGAAAGGCGCCGTCTTGCCGTTTGCTTATCAGCGTACCGCACATAGGCAGTCTTCAGCCTGTTATATATAGAGTGAAGAGGAGTCAATTCATAGCAACGAATTGATATTTACATTCAACAACGAAGAGACTTGAGACTCGGATTATATTACGATCATTATGTCTTCGCGATACTTATTCCCATCACGCGCCAAGCAGGAACTTACCCTTGATATTAACATTGATGACCATTATGAGTCCAAAGTCTATACGTTAGGTTCCACAGTCTCTGGCTTGGTCACAATTACAGCCCATAACCAACTGCATTTCCAGTCTCTCCAGATTGATCTAAGAGGAATTACCTCGACCTGCGGCCACGCATATCAGTACGGCACACCTTTCAAGACCCACGTTTTTATGCAGTTGCAAATGCCAATAACTGCATCAGCTCTACCTGTCAACCAGTCGTTTGAGCCAGGACGGTTGTACCACGTTCCTTTTCGATTCGTTATTCCAGAGCAACTCCCATCCGCTGCATGCAACCACCAGAATAAAGCAGTCAGGGAGCGACACCTACGGCCACCGCCAAGCATGGGTACTTGGGGTCGTGACGATCTCGCAGGTGGTTCTGCAAATGTTGATTATGTGATCAGAGCACGTCTTGTGTTGAGCAAGAATAAACGAGAAGAAGAACAGTATCTAGATCAGAGTCGTTCTTTCAAGGTGGTTCCAGCTCTTCCTAAGCAACCCCCGCTTCACGTCAGTCCTGAAAACCCAGAATACTGCTTGTCTCAGAGTAAGACGATCAGAAAAGGTGCCATTGGCCCGAAGATTGGGCTTGTGCGCGTTTCGGCTACTCAGCCAGAACCTATTCTACTCTGTTTAGACGGACTCAACACGTCCATGTCGCATATACCTATCGACCTAGAATACATTCCTATGTCAAGCAGCGCACCACTACCGGAGATAAGGGTCAAGTCGGCCACCATCGAAACTTTTACAAACTTCTGGCTTGGTATAGACGGTTACTTACCAGATCATCATCAAAAGCCATCAAATTCGGTTGCTCCAACAGCACCATGGTTAACCTCGCATGCCCTTGTCCTCACTGGGAAAGAAACGGTAAGGTGGCAGAAAGACGACCAACACGTCTCTGAGAAGGAAGCAGAGAAGAGGTTCTCAGAGCCTTTGGATGTTATCCAAGACTGTGCAGAACCTCACTTCACAGCACGCTCAGCTTCGTGTGCCTCCGACCGGGACTTTGGCTCATCTAAGTCTAATGCGTACAAATCTTCCATTCTACAATCATTTGGGCTTCCTACCGAGAAATCTCTGTTCCTCCCTACCTTTTACTCCTGCCTGATCAGTCGAACCTACCGGATTAGAGTCAGTCTAGCTATAGGCGCATATGGCAATACGATTTCTCTCATGGTACCGCTACAGGTGGCGGTCGATGGACTTGACGATACTCAAAATCATGGTCACTTGAGCTCTGTGAGTGTAATAGTCTCTCTTTAGTTCGGTATAAAAGTTCTAACATGACAAGATTACTCTCAATAGTGAATACGAACAAATAAAGGAAGTTCTTCCCCCATATAGTTATTTGAGATAAGAATCCAATCTCAGCTCTCTTGATTTAGTGCAAGATAGTTAAGTTTGTCTTTCCATAGCATTGCAGCGCGGTGCTACCTTGATAAATAAACAGCTATCCTCCAACTTTGAAGAATAAACAGTACATTGATCCCCATGTTGCCTCAATACAGTGATTGCGGTTTGTCATCAGAGATAAACAATCAATGCTTCAGAAGCCTTAAGAGTCACTTCTAATTTTCCCTTCTTGACTGAAAGCTTTTCAGTATTTTGCTTTCCGACCAACTCGCAGTTCTTGTTTGAGAAGGATTGACCTGCATAAATTATTAAGTGAAGTTCTCCATGATGGATAGGTTATTGATACATACCTCCAATGCTAGGCTGGGGAGATGAATTGGTCTGTGTGATAGGTACAGTTGTTTCACTGCTTGGCCCGGTCATGCGGAGGGCCTTGACCAAATTGGTTCTCAGCCCACTAAGAGTGAACTTGCTATTGTGTTTAAAAATAAATCATTATATATTAATCTTATAAACTTGATTAGCTTATATTCTCTTAGCTATTAAAGCTTCCAGTCGCCTAGATATAACTCACCTTAGTAAAAGTATTAATACTTTAACTTTTCTAACCTAGATAATTTAATTAATAGAACCTTTAACAGTTTAACCTTTCTACTATAGTATATATATAATCCTTCTTAAAGTTATTTAATAACTTTAATCCTTAACTTTTTAATTATTAGATTATATCTTACCTTTTTATTAAGGTAATCTATAGAGTTATAAGCTTTATTATTTAATTAATATTTTTCTTTAGCTTTATTATTTTATTATTATTAATATTACCTCTTTTAGTATACTATATAAGCTTATATAGCTTATCTGCCTTTTTAGTAGTAAAATTCTAAAGCTAGTAAGTAATAGCAGCTAAATAAAATGCCTTATAGCTAAAGAGGGTAAATTTTATAATTACTATACTATAAAGATTATTTATCTTAAAATAGAATCTTTTAATTAATAAAGGTATAAGTTCCTTAAGGTTCTTAAAGCTATTTTAATTAATAATATACTATTTAATAAGATTAAAGATTATAGAAAAAGTAATAAAAATAGAGATATATACTTAAGCCTTCTGGCTTATATAATCTTTACCGATAATAGTTCAGTTTACTAAAATAGCAGATATACTATTTATAGAGTTATATTATAATATATATATAGAGATATAAACCTAAGGTTATATCCCTTTATATACCTCTTAATCTTTTTACTTTATAATGCCTTAAGGCTTACAGTAAGATATAATAGTTATTATAAAAGCTTCTAGGTAAAAGCTTATATTAAGGAAAAAAATACCGTATTCTTATTCGTTACCTGTATTTGCAGCCTAAAGGTTAACCTTATAGGCGGCAGTCATCCCTATAAGAGTGAACTTGGTTTCAGAGCGCTTCCCACTACCAGAGTAGTAGTCTGTGTTGATCAAAACTACCTTCAATGCTTTTCCGTTCTTGTAAATGATGTATTGAGCATAGGGGTCAGTGCCATCGTCGCTGGCAACGATGGAGTCTCCTCCGGCTACAGCGAGAGCACCGAAGTAGGCACCATAGAACGGAGCATTTACATGATCACTCCACCACCAGTTGAAGAAGGCTTGAGAAGGTTAGTCCGAAGTGTTTGGGCATCTGGAACATTTATTGAACTTACCCTGGTTGATTGTGCCTTGGTGATAGAACAATCGCTGAATACCACGAGTCAAGGCGCGAAGGGTCTTGTCAGTTGTCTGAATGGCCGATCCAAAAGTGGAATCCATTTCATAGTCGAGGCCATGGAATCCGGTTTCACCTGAGTGGTATATAAGTAGATGCTGGGATATGCAAGGAGTATGCCAAGCCTTACCTAGGATGTACGGTCTTCCGGCAGCCTTTGCACTTGAAATGGGCAGCAGGTTCAGATCCTGGACAACTCTCTGATGTTTCATCTCAGGACCCAAGTCATCGGCGGAAGCGTTAGAAAACGCATACAAATGGCCATTGTACACTTTGGTAGCATCTTTGACTGTCTTGTTGTAGCTGTTTTCGATGAGGTAGGGCAGATTAGGCCAATCGGGTTCGATTTCAAAGGGGATGGCATATCCACCTCCAGCTAGCATTGGAAGAGGGCTCTTCCAATGGTTGATAAAGTCTTGCGCCCAGTCAGCTGCATTGCCACCCTCCTGAGTCTCGTTCCAGGGAGCTTCGGCCACTGGGTACTGCCAGTACTTCCAGTACACTATAAGAACGAGTTAGCGAAGCGTAATATTCAGAGTATGTTTGTAAGATAACATACAATCAGGCTCATTTCCAAGTTCGATTGCCCAAATATACTTGGCCACCTTTTCCTTGGCTTTCATAACGGCAGCAAAGGTGTTTGTCCTATTGTTGAGTCCTCGGTTGAACCCTGGACCTCGTTAGCGTTTTTCATTCCCCAAATAACATGCCAAGTTAATTACCAAGAATGGTCTCGCTTCCGAACTTCTCTGTTCAAGTTCGATAATCAGCATAAGTTTTCTCAAGTATAGAAATAGGACATACTAATCAGATCAAAAAACTTAGGCCCATAAGTCAAAGTCATAGGAGCCTCCAGAGGGTCATTAACGCTATATGAAACATAGCCTTTAAAAGCAGGATCGTAGGTTGCTCTGGCTTGAGTTGTTCCTCCAATGCGAATAGGCATTTTCAGATTGTAAAGCTTGTTAAAGTGATCGATACAAGCAAGGGTCAATGAGATGTTGGTCATGTAGGAGGGCCACATGAAAAACTCGAATCTGTCGATGGAATTAGATCATTCCAGTAAAATAATTCACATCCCGAGACTTACGAGGCCCCCACAGGTGTTGGATCAATCCCAACTGCATTTTCTGGCTGAGTATCTGGAACGGCATAGTTAGGAGCAGCTAGAACAGACCGGCCTACAGCAAGGCTTGCAAGCAAAAGAATATAAACCATTATATAAAATAGACTGGTAAGGGTTAATTTGCTATCTGCCGGTTTGTTCTATTATAATTATAAAGGGGATTATTTAACCTATTATATGTCTTTCTCTTGGCCTTTCGTGTTCGGGTTATGTTACTCCGATCTGGGAGCGGACAGGTTAAGTAACAAGGATAAACTGTCTTAAACCTTGCTAAAGCTTTACCTGATGTAGATTGAGTTCTTTACCTTACCCGCAATCCCCGTAATCTGGTAACATGGGGTTCTTATGTAGTTTTACTTACTTAACAGGTTTAATCCCCGTGTTGGTCATCAGATGACTTAGAACCACAATCCAGATATACTGTCAGGCACGGATTGTGTAATGCCGCTTCCCCACAGTCCCTCGAGGAGGTAGCTGGCTATCGGGTTAACAGTGGCCGAGAAGTAATTAATTTCATGTCTCCATAGTAAGATTAGCTAGTAACACACTGGACCTTCCTTCACGCCTTAGGGTATTGTCAATTACGACATTATTAAGTGAATTTAATTGGGGATTTTCAGTGTGTCGGCTTGATATGTCTTATTGAGCTAGAAGTGTTATATACGGTTGAGACTTATGGATGAGAGCCTAATTCAGCGGAGAGAACTTAGAGATAATATAAGCAAGCTTTAACTATTAACTAATCCTCCCAGTATGTCGAAGAGCAGCAGATACATTGCATCCAAGATACCACCACACTAGCTAGTAGAAATGAATAGCCCTTATAAGGGAGGTCTCTAATATGTTTTGGCAGATCCGTATAATAGCAGGTTTGGCAGTAAGTATCCCTTGTCCTTGCTGTCTCTGATGCATCCCATAATGAGTCTAATGCTTCTTATTGTGGATTCTTTATGATTCAATCTAGAAGTCTATCGTGGCAATCTCTTTGTAAGTTATGATAGTATTATCAGGTACTACAGGGAGGTTCTGGCTTCGCTAGAAAGTAAACAGGCTTGTAAGGCAGTGCGGCTTAGGAATTACATACAGGTAGGTAGTCGGAAGCAAATTGACCCCGGCCACACTGTCTTTGTCAACCCTACTTACCCTAATAATTATTATTTATATCGATAGCCTAATAATAATTAAGTTTATATAGGAAATTTCATAGCACTAATAGGATATAGGTATTATAACAATTAAAATAAGTAAATACTAACAATTAGCATTTTAGGCACTATAATAATTACAGTAAGTTTAAAATAGGTAAAAATATAAAAGAAATACTTATAAATTAATTAATATTAATATTAATATATAAACTTATAGTATTAATAAATATATAATAAATTTACGTTAAGGTTATTTTTTTTAATAGTTATTAAGTAATAGGGTTTATAAATATAGATTAATTTACTATAATTAATTAAAATATATTTTTAGCTTATAAAGTTTAAAAATAGCTATAGCTATATATTTTATTATATTTAAATTATATTAACTTAAACTGCTAATATAAAGTAAAGAGATTTAAAAAAATTATTAATATTATATAATAGCTTATAATATATAAAGCTTAAGTTAAGACTTAAATCTTATTAAATTTATTTATAATAAAGTACTTTATATATAAGTTAAAACTCTAATTTCTTTACTGCTATATATATTAAATTATAGTTATATAGAAGTAAGTTAAGCTATATTTTTATAAAGTTCTATATAGTCTTAACAGTTAGGAAATTAGGCTTATATAGAAATAGGCATTTAAGTATAATATTTTTAAGTATTAGCTAGAGGCCTATATTAATTTACTATTTAGGCCTAATAATATATTACTAATTATAGCTTTAGGTCTATTAAATATAAAAGGTATTTAATATAATTTTATATTAAAGTAAAGTATATTATTTTAGTTTAATTGCCTATATATAGGTATAGAGTTAAGGCAGATTTAAAAATATTTTAGGGTTAAGTATAATTAAAATATAAAACTTAAAGGCAGGCATTACTTAGCTATTATAATAGAAAAGGAAGGAAATAATAGTCTATAGAGAATAGAAGTTTATTATTAATAATTATTCTTTAGTAAGCCAGGAAGTAAGCTATTTAAGGTAATAAAAGAACTAAATATTAAAAGGTTAATAGCTTAAAATAATATATTATAAGCTACACTTTAGAGGGCTATTAATATATTTTAAAGTAAAGATAAAGATATTTAAAGTTAAGAAGTAGTATATATTAATAAGGAAAATAACTTTATTATATTAAATTTATAGCTTTATTGGCTTAAGTCTGCTATTTACTTAAAGGATTTTAGCGGGAAAAAAGACTTCTTAAGGGGCTTAATTGCTATAAAATATAAAGTAGATCTAGATAATCTAGATAATTTAAATAATATTTAATTGCAGTTTATATATATTATATTTAATTGGCTAGTTAACTACATTAAGGCTATTATTATACTAAATATTATATCTTAAAATACTCTTTTTAAAGTTAATTATAAAAAACTAATAAAAGAGAGGATAAAGCTATTTTATTTCTAGTTTAAGCCTAAAACATAAAGGTAATATATACTTATAGTTAAGTAGCTACTTACTTATATTATCTAATATATATCTTTTAAAGATAAAGCCAATAGACTACTATTTAAGCTTAATATATAATAATAGAAAGCTTATAATACTATAATAAAATATATAAATAACTTAATTAATACTTAAAAAGAAAATAGAGGTAATCTAGAAGTGCCTGAGAATTATTCGCAGACGATTCTAACAGAATCGCCTATACAAATGGAATTTTACAAGCCGTATATTACTATAATATCGCTTACTTTGGGGCCGAGTTGTTGATTGGTCAAAAAACTCCACTTAGGGTTAGTTGGGGTTAGCATTATATTTAAGGTTTACAACAGTATGGCAAAAGGGGTTCTGCAGTATAGAATGTAGGATTTACTACTCTATTCTATTTTGTTACTGCAATTTACTAACTACTACTTTAGAGCAATGGATGAGTATATAAAGGTTGATGATAAGCACTGTATGCTTATTTGCCAGAAATACAAGATAGCACTCCAGCTAGATACATTCGCAAAGCACTTTTGATAGATATATAAACTAACTGGCAGTATATTATAAGATATTATTAATTATTACATTAGCAGAGATGTAGTAGATCTAGTTTACTTAGAGCTTCCGAGAGATGGTAGTGCAGTTATTAGATGGCTCCCGGTATCGAGAGGGTATAGCTGCATTAAGTGTAGGTTTCTGATGGTAGCACTAGATAATATTGTCCGCTACTGGAGAGAAGTAGAGTATAGAACGGCAGAAACTCAATAGAAAGATGTTATGCTGCAGACTTGGATGGGCGGGAGATATATTCGGTACTGGATTGTCTGAGATGACAGTAACACCGATATCACATCAGATAGCGCCGAGATCATAAGATGTAGCGCTATGGAAGAGATGATTGCAGCTAGTCAGGCCTGATTGAAAGAAGAGGATGCTGTGCGACTCCGGAAGGGCGACTTGGAAGAAGATATCGACCGTGATTTATCGTGGGTGAAGAGACTACGTTGGGTACGGCACTTTGGCTCCCGGGACTTGCTCAGTATCCACGACGCAGCTATATGGGTATGAGGAAGGGCGATGACAGGAAATCGGGCTGGGCAAGCAGATGAGCAAGCGATTCGTAAATAAGTATTACTTGGTTGACTTGGGTAGAGCTTTGACCGCAAGGTAGATCGCTGCTGCTAGCGACTCGATAGTATGCCGACAGAAATGCTACAGTAGCTCGCCAGTATTACAGCAATAAGTCCAAGTGGCATGCCATTTAGCAAAAAAGGAAAGGAGGTATTGATGATAAAATATCGCTTAGTAGGTTACTGCTACTTGAGCTTTTGCTAGAGGTTATATTGTATCAGACGTAAGGAGGCACTTGAATGCTGGGCCGTTTGGTTTACAGATGAGCAGTGGAGCTTACTATACGATATTGATGAAGAGCTCCAAGAAGATATATTCCCTAGCAGTCAAGACAGTGGGTTCTGTAGTGATAGGAATATTAACACCGATAATAAAGAAGACGGAGAGGTTAGTGAGTGCGATAAAGAGTTTGATGACGGCGGCATAAGCAGTCTGGTGCATAATGCACTTGATCGAGCTATATTCCGGTTTATTGTTTCTTCAATTAAGACAGAAGTTGGTAGGAATTTATATATGAACCTGCTGCTATGCTTTTGTGCAGCATTTGGTATTAGGCAATGTCTGCTGGGCTATATAGAGCCGCACTTGTATACAGGCATGCTAGCTGGTATACTATGGTGGGCCTGGCTGTTTTTTCTGGAGGCTGCGTTTGAGGATGAGCTGTAAGATTAGGATGAGGTTGGGGTGAAGGCAGTGCTTTCATTTAAGGAGTAACATGCCGCGTGGATGTGCGTCGGTAGTTACACCGTTATTAGCATAATTATCGGGTGGATGGCATACGGGAAAGGGCATCGCCAAAAGATAGGAGGGCAGCCGTTGATATGGTGGGCAGATGATGAAGAAGTGCTGTTTTATATGGGTGAGGAGGTTAATATCGAAAAATTCACCTGCACGCTCTGCGGTCAAGTTACAGAGGCATAAAAGATGCTGGACCGGCTGTTCGGGGGTTTATGGCAGAAAGTTAGCGGAATGATTGATATAGGACGGATCACTGACAGTATGGTGCGGCTTGGGGCAGGTCAGTTATTTGCAAGTAACCTGAAGAACAGTTGGTTAGAGCCCGGGCCGGTAAAGGTGATGCGGCTGATGGGAACGTCGATATGGGATGCAGCGCGGAATCGGTGGAAGCGGCAGAAGGTTAGAATATGGCTTCGCGATTTACGGCTGTTTTGAGAGATATTATACATACTTACATACACGTGGGGCGGGCTTCCGGGTAGGGGGCTGGAGGTAGTAACGCTACGGTACTGCGACTCGTGGCAGCTGATCCGTAATGTATTTGCACTGGATGGGCAGATCATGCTCGTTACAGACCGGGACAAGATGAAAGCGATCCGTGATAATGGCCGAAAGGTGGCACGGTTTTTGCCTGATCTGATTGGGCGGATGATCGTGGTATATATATTATGGTTGATCCCGGTAGAAAGGGTGCTGAGGCGGGAGTGTTAGCTCACCGAGCCGCGCGGCGATCAGCTAGAGTACATGTGGCGGGATGGCGGCTCGCGAGTATGGGATACTGATCGGCTAAGCAGGAAGCTTGCACGCGTGATGCAAGCCGGCACGGGGGTTAGGATTGGGGTGGGACGGTATCGGGCAATCACTGTTGAGATAGGGCGGAGGATCCGAGGGCTTGTTATGAGGCAGCTAGACAGTCAAATGGAGGATGAGGATGAAGATGACAATATCGAGGTTGATCCGATTACAGGTGAGCCGGTTGACTGCGGAGGAAGCTGGAATATCGTGTGGGATCTGCAGTTGACACACGGAATACGTATCGCAAGGCAGCACTATGCCGTATATATCGGCTTTCCGGGCAAGCTCTAGCCGGAGATGATTGCGACTTTTAGGGAGATTAGCAAGCTTTGGTATCAGTTTTTAGAGGGAAGCAGCGCAGGGGAGAAGGATAAGGACAAGAGAAGCAAGAAGAATGCGCCGAAGCGTAAGCAGGATAGTCAAGTGACAGGGCAGCAGAGCCGCAAGCGGAGAAAGACTGCTTAGGAAGTGGCTTAGAAGATGGAAGATGATATGGCCGAAGGGTTGCGAATGCTGCTAGGGCCGAAAGCGACTTGGCGATCCGAAAAGCAGGCTGAGAGTATGCAGACGATTATGTCGCTTAAGATAGATCAGACGGCAATCAATGTGCTACCGATGGGGGCTGGGAAAAGCATACTGTTCATGCTGCCGGCGGTGATGCAGCTTACAGGCACGAGTATTGTGGTTGTGCCGTATGTTGCACTTATGGATGACTTGGTAACGCGAGTAACGGCAATGGGCGTCGATTGTATATAATACCGGATATCAATGAGTGCCGGGCAGGAGGAGGTGCTGCGGGCAGTACGATTGGTAGTTGTAAGCGCCGATATTGTTTCTAGTGATTAGTTTTTTGGGTATGCCGACGGATTACTATGTGCAGGACTGCTGAAACGGATTTTTATTGATGAATGTTATACGGTCATTATGGATATTAGCTATCGGGCTAAGCTTGGTGAGTTGATAGGCTTGCGTCGTTTTGGCTGTCTGATTGTACTACTGACAGCAACGCTGCCCGTTGTGTTGGAAGATTGGTTCCGCGGCGAGATGCTAGTAAAGTTAGCAATTGTGGTGCGAGACCGCACAGTTAAGCTGAACTGTCAATATTAGGTTCAGTAGGTCAAGCCTGAGAAGGGAGCATTGGAAGAGCGCACGGCTGAAGTGATTAAGCAGCTAGACAGAGACATGACGGGTCATCAGAAGGGAGTGATATACTGCCGCTCAAAAAAGCAGTGCGAGGCTATAGCTGAGGAGATTGGCTGCGGGTTTCATTATAGCGGCATGAGCGAAAAGGATCGTGTGGAAGCTCGGTCAGCTTGGGTAGACGGTCGAGTAAGCCGTTGGATTGCAGTAACAACCGGGCTAGGAACGGGCATCGATATCGAGGGGATCGTGGCTGTGGTTCACATGGAGAAGCCGTATGGACTAGTAGATTTTGTTTAGCAGACAGGTTGAGGAGGATGGCGAGCGGGCGAGGTGGTAAAGTCAATTGTCGTACATGACGGGCAACCGGAGCGACAGGATGCACATCGCAGCTTTATAGACAGCATCAATCGGGCACAGATGGAGGTATTTATATTAACTCCGGGTTGTCGACGAGCTGTTATTTTGGCGTTTATGGACGGAATAGCGGGCGAGACGTGTAATGACGTGGATGGGGCTTTGCTTTGTGATTAATGCGAACTAATCAGGAAACAACAGGAAGAGGAGGAGGGAAACGAAGAGAATAATGCTGGCAGTGAGGCTGAGTATGAAACTGATGACTGCAAGGAAAGTGAGAAAGATGGTGATGCGGGTAAAGTAAGGGGGACGATTTGGAATAGGTTTGGTATAGAAGAAGGCATGCGAGTCAGGACGCTTTTCCGCTGGCTAGATGAGGTTGCGGAAGAGTGTCCGGTATGTTATGTATGACGTTATTAAAAGGGATTAGAGGTGCCGGATAAGCAGTGGCATTAGCAAGCTGGGCAGTGGTGCGAGAGGGTGGTAGAGGAAGGGTATGATGTTGTTCGCAAGAAGCTCCGGTTTAAGGAGCTGTCGTGCTGCTTTACATGCAAGCTGCCGCTAGACTGGTGTGAAGAAATACGGAAGGAAGATGGCAGTTGTGCATATAAGGATAAGCTACTGCCGGTTGTGTTGATGGGGCTGGGGAGCTGGCGAGTTCGAGAGATAGTAAGGCGTGAGTTTGGTATTGATATTAAGGATAAGGAGGAGTTTTATGGCTGGTTAGGCGTTGAGAGACGGTTTCACGGCATGAAGGGGATAAATGCACACGCGCTATGGGAAGCAATTATATGGGAGGCGTATAGAGGCGGGGAGTATTGGTTTTAAGATTATGATGTCAGAACTTGTATAAGCATTAGGACTTGAATTTAGGAATATAGTTGTAACAAAAGTATATAATAAAGAAGAGAGGGTTAAAAAGACAGGTATTATATAAGTGAGTTATAGTTAGAGTGTAAAATATAAAAGTAGAAGGGATGAGGTATAGGGTAGGGCTAAGATTTAGGGAAAGAAGGATAGAATAATAAGGTTAGATAAGAGTTATTATGTATATATAGGGTAAGTATTTGAGATAATTATAAAAGTTATATAATTAAAAGGAATTAAAATAGGAGGATATAAAGAACTATAAGGTATAATATAGATATAATAAGTATAAATGAAAATTAAAGAAATACATAAGGAAAAATAATAATAAGTATTATTAAGTGGATTAAGTTTTAATTAAAAGAGAGAAAAATAAAGACAAGGAAGAAAGTGAAGTAGGAAAGGTTTAATAAGGTTTAATAAAAAAGCTGACTATAGTAAAATAAAAAAATAAATAAATAAGATATAAAATAAAAAAACGATAAAATATATAAATAAAAGATAAAATAAATAATTTATAGAATAAGTATTAGTATTAAAGTAAAAAGAATAATAAAGATTATAAAGAATGAAAAGAAGAGGATATAAATAAGTATATAAATAAGGGTAAAGAGAAAAGGAGTTAATAAGACATTAGAGGTAAGAAAAAGAAAATAAAGTACAAAAATAATAAGTATAATTTAATAGGTAAATATATATAAGTAAGCTTATAGTACTATAGTGTATAAAAAAAGTAGTTAAAATAAGTATTAAATTGTACTTAAAAGGATTAAGGATAAAGGGTAATAAGGTTAGGGTTAAAGAGGGTAATAAGGTTAGGGTTAGAGAGGGTAATAAGGTTAGGGTTAAAGAGGGTAATAAGGTTAGGGTTAAAGAGGGTAATAAGGTTAGGGTTAGAGAGGGTAATAAGGTTAGGGTTAAAGAGGGTAATAGGGTT